>CAVLGL010000085.1:38210229-38585229 GCA_963668995.1 Parnassius mnemosyne
AAGTTTATTTATCATCTAAGTTTTATAGAAAAAAAATCCTTACTCCACAAATTTACACCGCTGGACAAAGTTTGGAAAATCAAAAAGTGCACGACTCATGATGGTCATAATTATGATCGTGAAAAAATATTTAAAAAATTTGTAAAATGTAGTTCTATTCATCAAAGAGTTCCAGTAGCAGTCACTGAGTTACACCTTCAAGTCAATCCATCAAGTCCAAGACGTATATAAGTATATTTTTATATAAATCCTACTTACTTTTAGCGAATCAAAATATTGTGAAAAAAATCTGTGATTATTAAAGTAATAATATTTTATCTTGTAAACTATGTATCAAATTTGGATTTTCACATATTTTGTATTTCTACAGCGATCTTTTTTGCTACAAAAAAGCGATACAGTATCCACTCACGAGGGTGGCCGACCCCAAAGTTACGGAGTGAGGCAAAGTGTATTTAGTAAAATTAACTATTACAAGGCTGCTCAAAACACCGAAAATTTCGGGATTTTTCTGTCAAAAAAATGATTAAAACAAAACAATACAAAATTAAACTGCCGTTTAAATTCCATGGCTTCCGGACATGACAGATGAAAAGATTAAAAAATAGTTGTTTTAAACAATTGATATTTTCAAAAGTTATCGTGTTTACCCCTCCATGCGGATATTCACACCATAAGCTACTAAAACCACTTTTTATGTAAAAATAGCAATTAATCGATTTGAAAAAAAAAATAAGTTAAAAATCATTTATTTGTCTGATAACATCATTTTTATATCATTTATATGTACAATATGATTGTTAGATACGATTTCATGCGACAAAAGGTTGGAATCTTAATTTTTAGGCGCTAGTAGAATATACCAAAGCGCTTCGCGGTTAAGGAATGCAATAATATAAATTTTAAAGTAAAATTGGACCGTGTTACGCAGAAATGATCCAAGCCATAAACTGACCAAATTAATGATCCAGAGGATCTACTTTTAATTTATTTTCGAGAACGAGTACGGCTTCTCCCACAAGTAAAATGCATTTATCGTTCCAATCTGAATAACTTTATATTTTTGATGCTTGAAACATTTCTGCGTAACACTGCGAATTTTAATATTATAATGACACTTACTAAGACCTGTGAAAACAAGCCAGCTATATAAAATTCCTGAATTAGAGATTCGAGCAACGTAAAAATTGCCATGCGGTTTCAAATCTATAGCAGCGACACCATGAAAACGAGATAACCGTAACACATTAAACAAAGACCCGCCTACTAAACAAGACTCTTCATCGTGAGCCATTTTTCAAAATTTTGCTTAATTTACTTTTTGTGACAAATATATAATAGTTTACATTTTTCTTGACACTACTAAGATTATATTGAAGGGAATTTAAATTTAAATCATATATATACGACCTGTCTGTTATGGGCCGCTTTGTCTCGGTAATGTCAGGTCTGAAATGACTGTACATGTAACGCGATCGATTTAAAAGACGGTAATGCTCACCTTAAGGGTGGTTGCACACATTCCCGAAACGTTAATTTCGAGTTAGCTTATCTGTAATTCCATCACACACACAAACATTCGCTTATACTCGCGTTATTTACTCCAAGTATGTTGTAAATGCTTGTGTAAGGAGTGATTTATGACAAGAGTCGAATGACGCATTCGAACCCATGACAATGACGACATTACGGGCTACGAAGCCGAGGACTCTTAACCATAAGAATACTCTACCTTTTATTTATTTTAAGTATATTCTTAAAAATCTATTGATACTTAATGTAATCCTGTTCAGCTTGGCAACTTTGATTTGATGTATTTTATAGAATAAAGGTGACAGCACACAGTCCACTTATGGTAAGTGATACTGTGGCCAATAGATACCTACATCAATCCACCTATAGTTTGTTACCCCTGGGGACTAAGATAGAACGTCACGTTTCCAGTAAAAGTTGTCTCCGGTTCTCTATACCATCCCTGGTATTCAACGAGTTGTTGTAGCGTGGCTTTACCACGAATTAATGATCGTATAATAAAGGATTACCGTATTGAGTTTTTTTTATGTGCACAAAGTAGTTGAGTCCACCAGGCCTGTTTTTTACAGAAATTTTTAGCTTTTGTATATATTTATTATTACGAAATATAAATGCAATCACAAAAACAATAAACATTTCAATTTAAAAATGTTAATTTTGATAGAACCAATATAAGACACAATTTTATTCATCCAACAATTAGATTTTATCAGATGTCATTATTTAATGTTACATTGTGAATTACTATGTTGTACTGCGTGATTTCGAACCGTAATTATCTGTTCAGTTTTTTTTTGTTTTTAATTCATTTTTAATGGTAATGTTCTTATATGCATAGAGTATGAGTAATTTGCTTCAATCTTCTGTCGATATTCAAATACATTAATATAATTTCCCATCTAAAATAAAAAGAGTCATCCGTTGAAAGATGATCGATGAATCTGAGTTTGTAAGATGGTGCATTTGCTTTATAATTGCGAATTTCACAGTTTTGTGGATGCGCCCCACTTCATTTTAAATAGCTCGGAATAAGTTACGTAGCGCGCATACCAAATTCCTACACAATTGGCAGTTGTATCATAATCACAGCTAAATTCCGCTCAAAAAAGATAACTGCTCGGTGCAAACTGAGCAACAATACCAAGGCGACCCCTGACACGCTATCCGTGAATTTCTGCAACATCAGGGGACTTCACTCGAACCTAAACGCCGTCCAATACCATCTCGAGACGGTGAAGCCGGCCTTGCTATTTCTGACCGAGACGCAGGTATCCTCTCCGGCTGATGATTCGTATCTCTCCTACCAGAGGTACAAATTGGAGCACTCCTTTGTGCCTCGGGCTGGAGTTTGCGTGTATGTCAGAGAGGACATCTGTTCTCGACAACTCGGCAGTCTTGAAGGTTCGGACCTGTCCATCCTTTGGCTACGTGTAGATAGCGACGGATGGTCGTGTCTACGGGTGCCTCCATAGGTCCCATAGCTATAATGCCGAAACAGACCGACTCATCGACCACGTCCAAATGGCTACAGATTCCTTGCTACAACAGATCCCATCCGCAGAGATCGTGATCCTTGGTGATTTTAACGCCCACCACGCCGAATGGTTCGTTTCACGTTTAACCGATTATGCGGGGAAATCTGTTTATGACCTTGCCTTGGCATATGGTCTGACACAACTGGTTACTTCGCCTACGCGGATTCCAGATGTGGAGGATAATACACCTTCCCTGTTGGATCTTCTGCTGACCTCTCATCCGGACAGATATCAGGTTTCCGTTGATGCCCCTCTCGGCTCTTCGGACCATTGTCTGATCCGGAGTGTGGCGACACTCACGCTCACCTCGCGGTTGCGTTCTGCAGGTTGTCGCCGTGTTTGGCATTACAGGTCGGCGGATTGGGACGGGATGCGGTCTTTCTTTGCATCCTACCCATGGGGGCGGGTTTGCTTCTCGCCGGATGATCCCAGCGCTGTTGCTGACTCTGTCACTCATGTGGTGCTACAGGGAATGAAACTATTAATTCCATCATTTGTGGTACCCATCGGAGGCAGATTTCAGCCTTGGTTTGGTCGCTCTTGTAAGACTGCATAATGCAGTAAGCAGGAGTGTTATCAATCCTGGGCTACGGCTTCGGTGACTCGGGATGTAAACACCAGCACACTTAAAAATAATTATAAATTCGCCTCCAGGTCCTTCAAAAGAGTTATTGCCAAGGCAAAATCAGAGCACATAGGCAGAATTGGCGAGAAACTAGTTCGCCTTCCTTCAGAAACCCGTGCATTCTGGTCTCTCGCCAAGGCTGTCCAAGGGAATTTCTGTAAGCCATTACTACCATCTCTGCACAGGGAGGACAACTCACTGGCCCAAGCTGCAAAAGACAAAGCCAACCTTTTAGGCTCCCTTTTTGCATTCAACTCGACTCTTGATGACGGGGGAAAAACACCGCCGACCATCCTGCGGTGTTAAAGATCCATGCCGGATGTGCTGTTCTCACATCCACACCGGATGTGCTGTTGCGAACCAAGTGTGAGAACAGTACTTGGTTCGCAAAGCACTCCTCTCCCTGGACATCCAAAAGTCGAGTGGGCCTGACGGAACCCCCCAGTTGTGCTGAGGACGTGTGCTCTGGAGTTGGCACCGATCCTTACGCGTCTTTTCCTGTACTCCTACTCCCAAGGCGTAGTCCCGAATTCACGGAAGACAGCTTTTGTCCACCCGATCCCTAAAAAAGGCGACCGCTCAGACCCGTCCAACTACAGGCCTATCGCCATCACCTCCTTGTTCTCCAAAATAATGGAATCCATTATTAACTGCCAGCTCATGCGGTACATTTAGGATCACCAGCTGATTACTGACCGCCAATACGGTTTTTGTCGAGGTCGATCAGCTGGTCATCTTCTGGTCTACCTGACCCGTAGATGGGCAAAGGCAGTAAAGTCCAAGGGGGAGGCGTTGGCCGTTAGTTTGGACATTGCGAAGGCCTTCGATCGGTTTGGCACAATGTGCTTCTTTCGAAGCTCCTAGGAAGCTATGGGCTTCCCAAGAAATTGTGCAACTGGATCACCAGCTTCCTAGCAAATCGGAGCATCAAGGTCGTTGTAGACGGTGCATGCTCCGACTACAAGTCTATTAACGCCGGTGTTCCACAAGGATGTGTGCTATCACCAACAGTGTTTCTTCTGCATATCAATGATATGTTGCTAACTGGTAACATTGATTGCCATGCGGATGACAGCACTAGTGATGTTCTATACACCGGCCGTGCCAATATATCTCGGGAAAATGTCGCCGAGTACCGGAACAAACTTGTTTCTGAAGTCGAGTCTTTGCTGAACAAAGTTTCGGATGGGGGACGACTAAATCTAGTCCAATTAATCCTCAGAAGACAAAAGTTTGCGCGTTTACTGCTAAAAAGAACCCCTTTGTTGTATCTGCTCAGTTTCAAGGCACTCCCCTTCTTGTCGCAGCCAGTATCGGAATCCTCGGAGTCGATATATCGAGTGACGTGCAGTTTTGTGCTCACTTGGAAGAGAAGGCCAAATTGGCCTCTAAAAAGCTTGGCGTGCTCAGCAGAGCGGGACAGTATTTTATGCCGGCACACCGCAATGCAACTTTACAAGGCGCAGGTTCGACCTCACATGGAATACTGTTCCCATCTCTGAGCAGAGGCTCCCCAGTGCCAGTTCCTTCCACTTGACCGCATCCAGCGCAGAGAGTTTCGAATCGTCAACGACCGAGTTCTCTCCTATCGGCTTAACTCACTGGCTCTGCGTAGAGATGTTGCATCTCTTTACTTATTTTATCGCATCTACCATGGGGAGTGCTCTGAGGAATTGTTCGGACTAATTCAAGCCGCTCAATTTCACCACCGCACATCGCGATAAAACTCGTGATACCATCCATACCATCTGGATGACTGGCGGTCCACAACTGTGCGATTTAAAAGAAGTTTTCTTCCCCGCACAACTTTCTTGTGGAATCGATTACCACCTGCGATTTTTCCGGACCGATACGACTTAGGAACCTTCAAGAAAAGAGGGTACTCCTTATTAAAAGGCCGGCAATGCATCTGCAATTTCTCTGGTTCCCCTGGTGTTGCAGTTGTTCATGGGCGGCGGTAGTCACCTGATGGGTGAGCCGCATGCTCATTTGTTCCCTATCCTATAAAAAAAAGAATATTAATTATAGGTATAGGAAGGTAGACCCAGTATTTGGAAGAGAATGGCTAAGAGAAATTAAGTTACAATTTGATGTTACTCTATAAATAAAGAAAAGAGTGATATAACGTATAAAGTATTATTTACAGAAGAATTTAGCAAAATTAACAATTTTCAAGCATTAGCTTCATAAAGTTTCAACCTGCAAGGGATATTACACATATATAATATGCGAAATAAAAAAAAAATAAAAAAAAAATTCTGTATATTGTAAAGAGTTTCTATACTAAATAATAATTCTTATCAATATATTATTTTTACACGTGGTAGAGCCATGCTGCAGCTATATTAGTAGTATAGTTATAGCACGAATGGGTCCGCTCGACCGGGGAGGACCACTCTCTCACAGAATACTAGCGTAAAATGGCAGCTTGACACTGCTGTGTTTCGTATGGTTAGTGTAGAGAACCGGATACCTATTTTACTGGAAAAGAGGCATTCCATCTTAGTCCTCACGGGTGACGACGCATCTGCATTTTGATTCTTTATTTAGGATAAATGTGGATGTCTATGGGTCACAGCAACCCCTTACCATCAGGTGAACTGTGTGCTCGTTTTAACCCAATCCTATAAATAAATAAAAAATAAATTCTATACCTATTGCAATCTAAATATATATAAAGATTTATTAGTAATTTACATTTTAAAACACCATTAAAGCCAAAAAATATGACCTTTAATTATATTTTTCGAAATAAGAAGAACATTTTTAATTGAAAGTGATCAGACTGATGTCTTCAATGTTCATAAATTGTATTTCCATATTTATTTTATAATTTTATTATCTCCAGTTAATTTAATAAAGAAGTAGTTATTATGGTTTTGCAAACAACACTAACTAACGCAATACAAGGTAACTGATTTTTATTTTCACTGGTTTCATTAATGATAAAAATATTTTTAATACCTTTTTAACAGTAGGAACAAAATAATATCCCTTTCCCCAGAGATAACAAAACAGCTTTTTTGGTGTGCTTTTAAAATTGGAAAAACCACATAGAATGCAAATATTCCTGATAAACTTTTATGTAATGAGTAGTATATACTTACATAAGTACTTTCTTGCAATTACATAATGCCGTTTTCATAACTGAATTTACTGGAAGTGGATTTATCTAAAAAAAGTTAAAAGGTTAAAAATACAAAAGCAAAATTATGTGAATTTTTTCGCATTTCTTAAGACAAAATGGATTAAAAGTATTCACCTCGCGAGGTATCCATATACAATTTTGTGCTTGCCGCTCATCTGCAGTTACTCGGAAAGCGTATAATATAAATCACCATCATCATCATCATCATTACAACCTTTCATAAGTCCACTGCTGAACATAGGCCTCCCCCAAGGAACGCCACAAAGCACGGTCCTGAGCCACCTGCATTCATCGACTTCCTGCATGTCTTACCAGGTTGTCACTCCATCTAGTGGGGGGTCGCCCTACACTTCGCCTTCCCGTACGAGGCTGCCACTCGAGAACCTTTCTTCCCCATCGGTTATCGGTTCTTCGAGCTATATGGCCGGCCCACTGTCACATCAGCTTACTAATCTTTTGGGTTATGTCGGTTTATCTGGTTCTACTGGGAATATACTCATTTCTAAGTTTATCACGCTGAGAAACCCCGAGCATAGCCCTCTCCATAGCTCGCTGAGCGACCTTGAGCTTCCTCATACGGCGAGCAGTGAAGGACCACGTCTCAGATCCGTAAGTCATCATTGGGAACACGCTCTCGTTGTACAAATTCGTTTTCAGGTTTTGGGGTATGTCTAACGAGAAGATGTGTCGTAGTTTCCCGAACGCTGCCCAGCCGAGTTGAATCCGCCGATTGACCTCTCGGTCGAAGTTGGACTTACCTAGTCGGACTATTTGTTCCAGGTAAAAATACTCGTCAACAACTTCGAGCTTAGTGCTCCCAACAACTACCGGCATAGGTGTGACATGGACGTTAAACATGATCCTTGTTTTTTCCATGTTCATCTTAAGACCTATCCGTTGGGAGACACTATTGAGGTCATTGAGCATAGTGCTTAGGTCCTCCAGCGATTCTGCCATAAGGACTATATCGTCAGCAAATTGAAGGTGAGTAATGTACTCGCCATTGATGTTAATACCGTATCCTTTCCAGTCCAGTAGCTTGAAAAAGTCTTCCAATGCAGCGGGGAAGAGTTTCGGGGATATAACGTCACCCTGTCTTACACCTCTCTGCAGTTGGATAGGTTTCGTACTCTGATTCTGTACTTGGATAGCCTTCGTAGTTCTACTGTACAAACACTTCAGCACTTCAATATACCGACACTCAACTAATATACCATATCTAATATTGCTCATAGGGGAAGATCAGTTGATTTAGCTATTTTTTCTTTACATTTAGCAGGAATTTCATCTATTTTAGGAGCTATTAATTTTATTGCCACTATTATTAATATACGAATGAATCATATATCATTCGATCAAATACCTCTTTTTGCATAAGCAGTAGTAGTTACTGCTTTACTTTTATTATTATCTCTACCTGTATTAACAGGCGCTATTACTGTATTACTAACAGATCGAAATCTTAATACTTCATTTTTTTACCCAGCAAGAGGTGGAGATCCTATTTGACACGATAAAATAATTGATTCCTCGTTAGTATCGATGCGGAGTACTTTTGTAAAATATTGCTTATGTTCCTATATTATGTTAGGACTCAATACTTTCATTAATTTTCCATACTTTTCATATGACTATAAAAATATTAATATCATTTTATCTTGAGGTGGCGGTGAATATTTGAGTTATAACTATTATATCCAGATATATAACTTATATAAAAATTATTCTCGTTATAAATGTATTGATCTAGTAAGAGAAACTATATCTCCATTTTTACCGTGGGTATCGTAAGAGTTGGCTATAGATAATGACAAAAAAATGTTATGGATATTTCTAGCATTCACCACAGTCGCTTATGCCGGTAGATGGCAGCATAGCAACTTCCTTTGCATTTTTTACCGTGGGTATCGTAAGAGTTGGCTATAGATAATGACAAAAAAATGTTATGGATATTTCTGGCATTCAGCACAGTCGCTTATGCCGGTAGATGGCAGCATAGCAACTTCCTTTATATCTCACATACAACTCCCAGACCGGCGACGGTGTGAGATTTATTGTTTTCTTTATAATTATTAATCCCAATGCCACGCGTAGCGATTAAGGCGAATTCTCTCTGTAACAGGAGAATCTCATGACTTTTACGGGCTGATCACGATTAATTAGGCTTAAATTCTTTTACCAAACCATTGGGAAGAAAGTAACAGAGAAATAAAGTTCATCATCATCATCATCATTACAGCCCTTCACAAGTCCACTGCTGAACATAGGCCTCCCCCAAGGAATGCCACAAAGCACGGTCCTGAGCCACCTGCATCCTTCGACTACCTGCATATCTTACCAGGTCGTCACTCCATCTAGTAGGGGGACGCCCTACACTTCGTCCGCCGGTACGAGGCCGCCACTCGAGAACGTTTTTTCCCCAACAGTTGTCGGTTCTTCGAGCTATACGGCCGGTCCATTGCCACTTCAGCTTACTAATCCGTTGGGCTATGTCGGTCACTCTGGTTCTACTGCGGATATCTCTCCATAGCTCGCTGACTTTGAGCTTCCCCGTCCGGCCAGCAGTGAAGGACCACGTGTCAGTTCCATAAGTAATCACTGGCATACGCACTGGTTGTACAGCTACAAGCTTGTGATGCCAGTTTCTCGACTCCACAGAGTCAGTAATTCATTCTTGGGGCAATGTATACGCTATTACAACAAGGTCCCGGAAAGTGACCAGGCTCTCTCTATTACCAACTTTAAATGTTTTATTAAGCTGAAACTGTATAAAAAGGGTTATTATAGTATAAATGAATACATGGTTGACAATAAACCCTAGGAATGAGGCGGTCGCTTCCAAGCACTTTCTAAAATAAATTTTGTGAATAGTTCGTAATCATTTATATTGCAAAATTTATTTTTAAAAAAAAGTCCCGCTGGGTTTCTTGCTGGTTCTTCCCAGGACAGAGGGTTTTTTCGAACCAGTGGTAAAGTAAAAAATGACTTTCAATAAGAATTACACATGTAATCTGTATTGAATAAAAAAATATTCTATTCTATTCAATTCTACAGTCTTGTTTTGTTACAGTCTTGTTCCAACAGAACTGAATCCGTCGATTGACCTCTCGGTCGAAGTTGGGCTTACCTAGTCAGACTGTTTGTCCCAGGTAAACATACTCGTCAACAACTTCGAGCTTAGTGCTCCCAACAACTACCGGCATAGGTGTGACATGCACATTAAACATGATATAAAAGCTTTTACAAAAATTTACTTCGCAAATATCCGCGTTATAAATAAAATGATGTGTCTTACCTAGTATGAAGAAGCACCTCCCGCCCTCCCTCAATTGCATGCACTATCCCCGTCACCACTAATCCCAAGACCGCTACTCCCAACACCACTACACTAGGCAAGACACACCACTGACGATAATACGACACGCGTTTCGCCTCTACACGAGGCATCCTCAGGTGATATAGACTCTACGGTGGCTAACCGCTAAGTGAGCGGCGAGCCAAAACAAGTGCCATTTATACAAACCGATGATTCAACCGCTCTCTACCTAAGGAGCGAGCGACTGCGTCATGCGATAAAACATGTGACAAACGACCATATTGCGAGGCTCTCTATTATTAGAGAGCAGGCTTGAAGATATTTAAGAGAGGTGAGTTAGTAACATTTGTTTGTTCATTCAGCAATGCAACGGTATTATTATTACTTTTTAATATCTCTAACTGTTCCAGCACACACAGCCGCAGCCCTTTATTACACGTATGTAAGACTTTAAAGGAGTGGTCGTTGGCTAGGTTGTGTCCAGTGTCCAAAAGATGTTTGGCAAAATGGGATTTATCGGGATCGCAATTCCTGTACGCGGCTAAATGCTCTTTATAACGTGTCTCGAAATTGCGACCAGTCTGACCCACGTAAACGGCGTGGCATTCGTCACAAACAAGTTTGTAAACACCTGACTTTTGACGAATATCCAACTTATCTTTACTATTACAGATATTTCTAAGAGAATTGTTTGTTTTGAACGCCACATGAACGCCGTTTTGTCGAAGAGTATTAGCTACTTTTTCAGATATGGGGCCTAAGTAGGTCAAACTGCTCACATATCGATGAACACTTTGAGGTTAAACCGCGTACAGAGAGTTGCGAATAACATGCTTTTGTTTCTTTTTAATTAAATTGTTAATGAGATATTCTGAAAAACCGTTAGAGACCGCTATTTGATAAATTATATTAAGTTCTTTTAAATAATTTTCTTTACTTAATGGGACAGTGAACAAACGGTTAATGTAACAATAAAAAGCGGCTACTTTATGTTGCCACGGATGACATGATGACGCGGGGATGACCGTGTCGGTGTGAGTTGGCTTTCGATAAATTTGGAAAACATGTGACGATTCTTTTCTTGTTATTGTTAAGTCGATAAAATTAAGGGAACAATCTTGTTCCAATTCAAGTTTAAATTTAATTTTGTCATGGACTCTATTTATTTTATTGAGGAAAACATCCAGTTGTCTCCTTGTGCCAGTCCAGCAAATAATTATGTCGTCTACATATCGATAGTAATATAAGATATTTTGATTGACAACTATATGTTGTTTTTCAAAATTATCCATGAAAATGTCCGCCATAAGGGGACTTAGAGGGGACCCCATAGTTAACCCTTCTTTTTGTAGATAGAAACGGTTATTAAACCGGAAATAGTTTTGTTTCATACAGAGAGAGGTTAAGTTAAGAAGATCATTTGTTTCCCCGGGATGTAGACGACGTTTTTCAAAGAGATCTGCGAGTATACGCAAACAGTCAGGGGATGGGTCATTTGTGAAAAGACTATCAACGTCTAAAGATAACAATATGGATTTAGGAGGAATACGAATATCTTTAATTTTGGAAATGAGATCTAAGCCATTTTTTAGGCTCGAAGGATGAAGTTTAATTTTTTAGCAAGGAAATAAGCTGGTGCAACAATATATGAGACAACTGGACGAATAGGAACATGTTCTTTATGTATTTTTGATAACCCATATAAAATGTGTGCTTGAGGATTCATTGGAACAAGATTGCTCCGAGACAAGTTGTGATCGGGAAAAACATGTGATGACTGTTGTATATGACGGCACCTGCACCGTTGTAGGTGCGGTGGCGTCGGTCTAGCTAGACAGAATTCTTGTAAACGACACGTGTACTGCACACCTGCGGCATTGCACCTGCGTTGCCGCCCGTCCTGCTTGTATAAAACGGACTGAGCGGCCGCCGTTAAGACAGTGTTGGCTCTGACGTGGAACGGTGCGCTTGTCGTATTCTGTTACTCGTTTATCCTCGACTCGTTGGATAATTAATTCGTGTAAACGAATTAATTATTATTCCTTACTACAAAATCAGTCTCTGTACTATACCCATTATACTTCCTACATATACATAACTTAATATCCGAAGTAAACTTTTTGGTTGGGTTAGACTCCAATAGCTCAAATTCATCACCTTGGATAACATCGTTAACTTTCTGGCTGTACCCACTACTCTCCATAATAACAACAGTATTGCCTTTATCGGCTTTAGTAACAATAAGGTCATTTTCCCTTATTCTCTGACCTTATCGTTACTAAAATCTAAATTGTTATCTTTAGACGTTGATAGTCTTTTCACAAATGTCCCATCCCCTGACTGTTTGCGTATACTCGCAGATCTCTTTGTAAAACGTCGTCTACATCCCGGGGAAACGAATGATCTTCTTAACTTAACCTCTCTCTGTATGAAACAAAACTATTTCCGGTTTAATAACCGTTTCTATCTACAAAGAGAAGGGTTAGCTATGGGATCCCCTCTAAGTCCCCTTATGGCGGACATTTTCATGGATAATTTTGAAAAACAACATATAGTTGTCAATCAAAATATCTTATATTACTATCGATATGTAGACGACATAATTATTTGCTGGACTGGCACAAGGAGACAACTGGATGTTTTCCTCAATAAAATAAATAGAGTCCATGACAAAATTAAATTTAAACTTGAATTGGAACAAGATTGTTCCCTTAATTTTATCGACTTAACAATAACAAGAAAAGAATCGTCACATGTTTTCCAAATTTATCGAAAGCCAACTCACACCGACACGGTCATCCCCGCGTCATCATGTCATCGGTGGCAACATAAAGTAGCCGCTTTTTATTGTTACATTAACCGCTTGTTCACTGTCCCATTAAGTAAAGAAAATTATTTAAAAGAACTTAATATAATTTATCAAATAGCGGTCTCTAACGGCTTTTCAAAAAATCTCATTAACAATTTAATTAAAAAGAAACAAAAGCATGTTATTCGCAACTCTCTGTACGCGGTTCAACCTCAAAGTGTTCATCGATATGTGAGCAGTTTGACCTACTTAGGCCCCATATCTGAAAAAGTAGCTAATACTCTTCGACAAAACGGCGTTCATGTGGCGTTCAAAACAAACAATTCTCTTAGAAATATCTGTAATAGTAAAGATAAGTTGGATATTCGTCAAAAGTCAGGTGTTTACAAACTTGTTTGTGACGAATGCCACGCCGTTTACGTGGGTCAGACTGGTCGCAATTTCGACACACGTTATAAAGAGCATTTAGCCGCGTACAGGAATTGCGATCCCAATAAATCCCATTTTGCCAAACATCTTTTGGACACTGGACACAACCTAACCAACGACCACTCCTTTAAAGTCATACATACGTGTAATAAAGGACTGCGGCTGTGTGTGCTGGAACAGTTAGAGATATTAAAAAGTAATAATAATACCGTTGCATTGCTGAATGAACAAACAAATGTTACTAACTCACCTCTCTTAAATATCTTCAAGCCTGCTCTCTAATAATAGAGAGCCTCGCAATATGGTCGTTTGTCACCCTCACGGTGATCGGCGATTGGTTGCGTGGTTGGAGGGTGGGCGTTGCGCGGCGGTTTGTTTTTAATTTTACAAACGGCTACGTAAGTCCAGCGGTGACTGGTCGCATGTTTTATCGCATGACGCAGTCGCTCGCTCGTTAGGTAGAGAGCGGTTGCATCATCGGTTTGTATAAAAGGCACTTGTTTTGGCTCGCCGCTCACTTAGCGGTTAGCCACCGTAGAGTCTATATCACCTGAGGATGCCTCGTATAGAGGCGAAACACGTGTCGTATTATCGTCAGTGGTGTGTCTTGCCTAGTGTAGTGGTGTTGGGAGTAGCGGTGCTGGGATTAGTGGTGACGGGGATAGTGCATGCAATTGAGGGAGGGCGGGAGGTGCTTCTTCATACTAGGTAAGACACATCATTTTATTTATAACGCGGATATTTGCAAAGTAAATTTTTGTAAAAGCTTTTATATAATGCATTTCCGCAAAGTAACGCCTGATTCTATTAATTATATTAAACATGATCTTTGTTTTGTCCATGTTCATCTTAAGACCTATCCGTTGGGAGACATTATTGAGGTCATTGAGCATAGTGCTTAGGTCCTCCAGCGATTCTGCAGCACAGCCCAAATTTCGACGGATACAAAGGCTTTATCATAGTCCACATACGCCAGACTTAATGGCAAATTGTACTCCTCGGACCTCTGTACAATTTGCCGAAGGGTATGTATGTGGTCTATGGTGCTAAAGCCCTTTCGGAAACCGGCTTGCTCGGGAGGCTGGAAGTCGTCAAGTCTGCGCACGAGGCGATTCGTAATGACTCTCGAAAACAGCATGTAGACGCGACTCAGAAAGGAAATCGGTCTATAGTTATTCAAGTGAGCGTTGTCGCCTTTCTTGAAGAACAAGACCACCGCACTTCTGGTCCACGCCTCCGTTGTAATGCCACCATGGAGGACGGAATTAAAGATCTTCTGAAGGACTTCAACTTCTGAAGGTTTTCCACCCACTTTCAGAAGCCTCGCTGTAATTCCATCTTCGCCTGGGGCATTGCCGTTTTTAAGGTGCTGGAGAGCCATTCTCATCTCGCTCAGACTGACGTCCGGGTTATCATCGGAATAATGTCGGATAAGACTCGCTCTTGGATCGTTACTCACACTTGCGTGTGGCTCCAACGATGATGTGTACAGCTGCCCATAGAACCTCTCAATCTCACTCAAACCTCAGGTGTCCCGGAAATGACACTGCCACACTCGATCTTCAGCTTCAACAGTTGGCTCTTTCTGGCAGACAGATCTCTAGCAAAGACTTTGGAGCCCTGGTTTCGCTCGATCGCTTCTTCTATACGAGCAGTATTAAAGTTGCGTAAGTCACTCCGCATGCATTTGGAGATCTGTCTGTTCAGTTGCCTGTATGCCGTCAAATCTACTGAAGACTGCAGCTTCATATCCCATCTAACAGCCATGAGATTAAGAGTGTGATCGGAGAGTTTTTGCATTCTTCTGCGGCGGGTCTTGCAAAACTTAGCTCCGACCGCATGGCCAGTTTCCACAAGCTTGTCATTCATATCGTCCACTGCATTGCAATCTTCTAGGCACTGAAAACAGTTTCGTAGCTCGAGCTGAAGGCTTTCGGGACTTTGGATTAGAGCACGAGGGGGACGAATTCATTAGATGCGACGTCTCCAACTTAACGTTTGGGTTCAGTGTTCCCTCACCATTTGGTGATCGCTGTCGGTTTTCACCCTCGCAATCACTGAGATATCACTAAACAGTTGTCGACTGGTCGTCATAATGACGTCAATCTTATTTTTTGTCGAACCGTCGGGGCTCGACTAGGTCCACTTCCTGTGGGGCCGCTTCTGGAAGAAACAGTTTATCATAAAGGGTCCCCCTTTCTCCATGAAGTCGGCCAGCTGCTGGTCCCTTGGGTTCCGTTGCCCTATTCTCAATATGCCTACTTTCAGCTCACCGTTCTCTCTTGTGCCTAGTTTTACGTTGAAATTTCCATTAACACCATATAGTGGGTTTGGAAGAATGCATGGCTCTAGAGATATCCTCATACATTTCCTTCACCTCCTCATCGGGATGTGCCGAGGTTGGTGCGTAAACCTGTATGACCTTCAGCGAATACCGTTTGGTGATTCTGAGTATAAGGTACGCAACCCTCGTCGATTCACTCTCAATCTTTACAACGTTGTTAACGAGAGACTTGTGGACGATAAATCCGACACCTCCTTGGGACAGATGGTCGCCCTCCCGGTGATAGAACAAGTTGCCGGAATCGAGGATTACCGTGTCCTCCCCCTCTCTTCGGACCTAGGGTTATCCTATGATATTCTCTACTCTATACTCTAGGATCTTCTCGTCAGTCCTCGGGGTGCGCGCGTTATAAGTTGCCAGGTCGAGTCGTTGTAGGTGGCAACCAAACCTCCACCGGAGATTCTTAGCACCCCATGCCCCGCCGTTACCATGGTCGCCACCGTAGCCAGGAATAGCGAGGCCGCCGGGGTTGCTACGCTTGGCAAGCGGGTTGGCAACCGCAGGTATTTTATTGTTGTTTTGTTGTTATTAGAAAGATGCTGCTGGTCATCCTCTGCCTCAGTTTCCCTCTGTCGCCTCTAACGACACCAACGGGAAGATATAGGGTAGTGAGTATTCTTTCCTGCCACTACACGAGCACTACAAATTAACAAAGTAAAATATTTTTATATGTTTTCACAGAAACTATTAAAATGCTTCATTACACGCATTTTTTTTTCATTTATACTTTAACCAAAACATGTCTACCAATTTATTTTATTTTATTTTTAGTAAGATTTTATTATTCCGTTAGTCTCTCATATAATTTTAGACCGTTAACTATAACAAATTACTTTCTTAAAAGAATTGTCTCCTCTACTTTGAAGTTTTTATTACACTATTTTACACCCATATGGGCAGATTTATTTTACAAATTCTATTTGGATATAACATATTTAATAAAAAAGAAATGTTTAAATCGGTTTACAACTGACGAACGAAGATATAGTGTAATCAAGATATCATATGTACACATAGTCCATATAATACGTTAGAAAACATATTGTTCAATTGATAACCTCTTCTTTTCATAAAGTCGGCTAAATAGTGGGTTAAATGTCAGCATAGTCGATAACCAAGAGCACTAAAGATTGCGCATATTGAAGCGTAATTTTAGTTGAAATATACGAGCTGCGTACATTTTAAGGCACATTGCGTTTTTTAATTATTTAAAAAAATACAACCAATTATATTATCATTAATAATGTTCCTTTTAATCACTTTTTCACTTCTGGTAAGCTTAAAATACTTACTTTCACGTAAGTAGTCAAATGGTGGATTCGACCTTTTGAATTTGCGTACCGCACTCTGCAATTGGGTTACTGTCGCATAATGGCAGGGGTTTTTACTTTATTTGTTAATTTTAAGCAAAACAAATTCGCCACGTATCAGCATATGAAATCGTCATTTTTATAAGGCATGATAACCTTCGAGTATAAAT
Organism: Parnassius mnemosyne; assembly: GCA_963668995.1. Lineage (NCBI taxonomy): Eukaryota > Metazoa > Arthropoda > Insecta > Lepidoptera > Papilionidae > Parnassius > Parnassius mnemosyne. The sequence goes on from CAVLGL010000085.1 coordinate 38,227,449, forward strand.
AGGCAAGCTCATTGCCCATTATGCCAAGCGCAACCAGATGTTCTATACTCGTAGATACTGATACATAGTTAGAGCGTTTGAATAATGATGATCCAAGATTGATGCCTGTGCGTTATTGTACTTAAGTTATTAATTTGATTATGTAAATGTTTGTATTTTTTTTTATTATGTACGAGCAGCTGTACGGGTCTAGAGAGACCAGTATCACTGCGACCTAAAAAATCTATTGTGATCGCTGCTATGTCTACAGTTCACTGCTAAGCCCTACGTTCTCAATGAATAGAAGGAGTTGCTTAGCTGTGAGTATTTTCACTTCTTCTGGGCGAAGTATATAGTTTCCCAGATGAGTGCTGAGTATGCGCATTAAGGGTTCGCAATTTGTAAGGATATGTAAAGGCGTTTCCTCCTCTAGGAAGCAAAACCGGCACATCCTTGAATTACTTAGTCCCAGGATGGAAATGTGCTTTTTAAAACAACAGTGTCCAGTCAGTTCTCTTACGAGAACTTATTTTTACCTAATCCCAGGGCTTCCGAAGCGAGTTTACGATCGAAAGCACGGATTAAGGTTTTAGAATGTTTTAAGCCTGGTGTATCACACCAGATCTTAAGTGATTTATTGTGTCATTTTCCAGTGTCAATCAGGCGAGGCCTTTTGAGATTCCACAAAATGTCTCAGGTCCAAATTTTGTACTGTTTGAGCCCTCCCATGCGAGCTTGTCGGCAGTTTCATTGCCTACAATACCCGCATGACGCGGAACCCAAACTACCTTGTTATTACCTCCCAAGGCGCTTAGGCTGTTCACGCAGTCTCCAACTAGCTTCGAGTTCACCAAGTTTGATCTCAGCGCTAGCAGTGCTACTTGACTATCAGAGTTAATATAGATTATATGATTAACGTAGTATTTTTGCAGATTGATTTTCGCACACTGAAGTATGGCGATAATTTCTGCCTGGAAGATAGAGGTGAATCTACCCAAATTCATACTAAGTTTGAATTTGGGTCTCTCCTCATAAATTCCGAAGCCTATGTTGAGGCCCATGTTTGACCCATCCATATAAGGCTACCGACCTCAAAGATGACTTGTCCTTTCAGCCAGTCTTTTCTGGAGGGTAGTTCCACTGTATACTTTTTGTTAAAAGTACATAGTGTAAGCATGATATCTGAGATCATGCATAAGACCGGTGTTTCCTTGATTTATTCAAGCATGGATCTCAATCTATAGAAAAGCAAGCTCAAACTTCCCTGGCCATTAATCCTATACAAACTAGCCTTCGCCTCCTTGTCTAAGTAAAGATGAAGGGGCGTTAGGCCCAGAATTGCATTAAGAGCCGCTCCAGCGATGATCGCATCGGTCCAATTGCCATTAAGCAGGCAGTCCTTTGTGGACTATTTAGTCTGTCCGCAGTCTTCTTTTGGTTGGCCTTATTATTACACCAGACAGTGTAGGCGTAGGTCGAGTCGACCTCACTATATTGCTGTACAGCCATAGGATCATACTGGGACGCAAGCACCAGTTGTTCCCGAGAATGCGACCTGAAGCAATCAATTTTTGCCTCATGACATACATTGCTAAGGTGAGAGTTCCACGTTAGTTTTTGATCGATTGTTACGACCAAGTAATTAACTTCAGTGGAAAATGGTACTCCTTTACAATTAAGTTTTGGTGTGACTAAATTGTTCAACCGTCTCTTTTTTTTAAAGGGTATTATAACAGTTTTATAAGCATTAATCGATAAACTGTTAGCCCTGCACCAGTTGTTTATAGAATAGAATAGAATAATTTTTTATTCAATATAGATCACATGTGTAATTCTTATTGAAAGTCCTTTTTTACTTTACCACTGGTTCGAAAAAAACACTCTGTCCTGGGAAAAACCAGCAAGAAACCCAGCGAGACTTTTTTTAAAGCATATTTTACATTAATGGTTGGTACAAAATTTATTTTTGAAACAGCGTGTAAGCGATCACCTCATTCCCAGGGCTTACTATCAACCATATATACATTTATATTATAATAACCCTTTTTATACAGTTTCAACTTAACAAAAGATTTAAACTTGGTAATAGAGAGAGATTGTACACTTTCCGGGACCTTGTTGTAATAGCGTATACATTGCCCCAAGAATGAATTACTGACTCTGTGGAGTCGAGAACCTGGTATCACTAGCTTGTGTTTGTTCCTAGTTTTTACAGAATGTATATCACTTTTAAACTAATCTAGCTGTCTTGACACTAGTGAGATCTGTAATCTTTTTTACAGCATAGGCTGCAGAACTTAGTCTGCTTGCTAGTTTGGATATATGGGGGCCCCACTGAAGCTTTGCGCCGTGAGTGATGCCAATAAAAACAGTGGTCAACAGGGCTCAGTTTTTTCCCATTTAAAAACACATTGCTAATCAGATTATTAACATTCGTTGTTGTAAATTTAATACATTTAGTTTTATTTCCCTTTAAATGTAGATTATTAACGTTAAACCTATGCACTAATTTTGATATGTCATTATTCACTTCGTCACATTTAAACGATTGACGTTTAAATTAAAAAATGAAGGAAGTATCATCAGCAAATCATACTATATCATGATTATCCCTTACAAGAGAAGGTAAGTCATTAATATACACTAGAAATAGGAATGGGCCAAGAATGGAGCCCTGAGGGACACCCATTAGTACAGGTGACCCGGAAGAACTTTTACCATTGATAATAACCTTCTGTTTTCTATTACTTAAATATGAAATAATAAGTATAAGCGCTGTGTTCATGACACCATAGTACTGTAGCTTCCTGATTAATGTCTCATGGTGATCGCAGTCGAAGGCCTTGGAAAGGTCACAAAATATACCCAAGGCATCCTCTAAATTCTTCCATGCACAAAAATATGCTTAATAAGCTCAACCCTAGCGTCAGTTGAGCGACCCCTTGTACTTGTAATATAGTTGACAGTGTCTTGTAGTTGCAATCTCAATCGAGGTTTGAAACAGCTCTATTTTTTCCTGTCTGTTTGAGAGAATCGACTTCAACCATTTGTTGGTCTGGGGTCAACATTTATAGATGTGATTCAGCAATGATGTAGGGCTACTGTCAAAGGCGCCCTCAATATATAGAAAGGCATAAAGAGCTATTTCTTTATCCTCCAGCGCTTTTACGACCCTTTGATTTGCTTCTGTGGTAAGCATGCTGGTTATAGTGTATAGGTCTTGTAGCTAGATCTACACCCCTAATATATGTATCTATAACATTTCCCAATGTCTTCAGAAGGAAGGAAAAAAGGCTTATAAGTCTAAAGGACTTTGGTAAGGCGTAGTCCTTTCTCCCAGCCTTAGGTATAAATAGAACTTTGATAATTGTCCATCGTTCTGGAATATATCCCCATGCAAAGCTTGGCAAATATACTACCTATTAGAAAGGCCTATGTTTAGCAGTGGACCTAAAATAAGCTGTAACGGTAAGTGTTTGTTGTAATACTCGTAGTAATAAGATTAATGCAATAGTAGGAGGAAAAAAACGGAACATTTTTTTCTATTTTATCTCGGCGGAACGCGGTTGCTCTGTGCGATGTTTAGAAAAGCGTTGCTGAGGAGAAGCCATATTTGCGTAAATAAATAAAAAATCACTTTATATTTCATTTTCAGTTCCTTCTAACTACTCTATTTCATATGTAAACGAAATGAATAAAATTGTTACGAGACAAAATATAAGCATATAACTTTTAAAAACAGTGTAATTATCTTTTTTTACCTTTTGTATAAAAAAGTAATCAAGAGATTTTCTTTCGTATCTACTTAATTTTTTTTAAATTGAAGTTGCCTCTTGTACTCATGCGGTGAAGATAGTTTTTTTTAATTTTTTTTATGTGTGACAAACGAGCACACAATCCACCTGATGGTAAGTGGTTGCTGTGGCCCATAGACATCTACATCTATCCTCGATTGCGAATAAAAATGCAGATGCGTTGTCACCCGTAAGGACTAAGATGGAATGCCTCTTTTCTAGTAAAAAGGGTCTCCGGTTCTCTACACTCCCCATACGCAACACAGCAGTGTTAGACTGCTATTTTACGCTGGTATTCTGTGAGAGCGTGGTCCTTCCCCGGTCAAGCCGACCCATTCGTGCTATAACTATACTACTAATATAGCAGCATGCAGCATGGCTCTACCACGTTAAAAGTATATTTATTTATTTATTTATTTATTTCAACACTTACAACTATCTTTACAGGTAATCCTAATACGATAGTGTAACTATTCTATATGCTATTATTATAACTATTTTATGTGCTATTATTAATATGCAATTATCTTTTTAAATTAGGTACATAACAAATAATGTATAATGCTATCTTTGTGAACTCACTCATTGGACAGCAAAACAAGTCTATTTCTCTCGCTAAGAAATTAAGTGTGCAGAGAGCAAGTGTGAGGGGCGCCTGACGCATTAGGTTTGTCCTTCCTTTCGGCACGGCAAACAATTGTGGCCGTCGCCGTCTCCCTATGTATCCGTCGGGTACATACATGTTTAATTGTTTTAGTATTTCAGGATTAAATATTTTCCCTATGAGTACCTTATAAATATATAAAACTAGAGCAAGTTCTCTCCTAACCCTAAGTTCATTGTATCCGACCATTCCTAAAATGAATAAGGTTGGATACATTAAGGGATAGAATGGGTACACGCCGTAAAGTTTCATATACAGATATCTCACAAATTTATTCTGTACCCTCTCCAACATTAGGTTATACTTAGCTTCATGCGGAAACCAAACGATTGCATTGTGTTCCAAATGACTTCTGACCAAGGCATTGTATAATACAATGATTGCTTTGACATTTGTAAAATTATTTACTCGGCGAAGAACAAACCCTAGATTCCTATACGCCTTTTTGCAGATATTAATAACATGAGCATGAAAATTTAGTCCGGAATCCATTTGAACACCCAGATCCCGCACTTCTGTAACTCTTTTCATAAGCTTATTGTCAACCTCATAGTTTTGCAATATAGGTGTTTTTGAGCGGGTGAATGATATTGTCAAGCACTTTGAGATGTTAAATTGCAACTTGTTCTCCTTACTCCAAGCCACTACTCTATTTATGTCGCTCTGAAGTCTTTGACAATCCTCAGCGCTCCTTATAGGGAGTGAAAGTTTGAGATCGTCGGCGAATAACAGACACTTCGCATCTTTCACAACACTCGGAAGATCGTTAATCATCAATATGAACTGGAGCGGCCCTAGATTACTGCCCTGGCTCACTCCCGACCAAGTAAAATATCTTTCTGACAGATGTTTCCCGCATTGTACATACTGCTGCCTATCTCTCATATAGCTAGCAAAAAACTTTAGAAGATGTGGAGTGAAACCGACGCTAGCCAATTTTTTCAACAATACATCGTTATTTACGGAATCAAACGCCTTTTTGAAGTCAAAATAAGCCGCGTCCACCTGTTCACCCCTATCTACTGTTGGCACAATTTGAGCCATATGGCTAAATAGATTACTGTCAGTACTTCTTTCTGGTCTGAACCCATGTTGAGCGTCTGATAATTGCGTGCTAACCTGTAAGAATAAATTGTAATGGATAGCGGACTCTAGTATTTTCGCTGGAGCTGACAGTACTGCTACTGGTCTATAATTTTCTAAATTATTTCCATTACCTGCTTTAGGTACCGGTACCACCCGAGTAAGTTTCCACATCTCTGGAAATACAGCAGCCTCTAGGCATTTGTTAAAAATGTAAAGCAGAGGTCCGTCTAGAACCAAACGACAATCCCTAAAGATATAAGGGGGGATACCGTCTGGACCCGCGGACCTTTTCGGTTTGAGTTTTTGAAGAGCTTGTCTCACTTCATCTAAGTGTAGCCTCTCTAGGTGGACTCGCGCCGCACCATTCTCACCTCCTGCTTCTGCTACCGCTGCATCTACATTCAGATCCGCTCGTCGAGTACTATATACAGAGTGGAAATATTTTGCTAACTCTTTAACACCTTGCTCCTCAGATAATATATTTCCGTTTTTTACAAATTTTTGTGGATTTCTATGATCTCTTTTGTTCTTAATGTAATTCCAAAATGATTTTGGTTCCTTTAAAAGGTTATTTTGAACTATATCATGATATTGTTTTTCGGCCAATTCTATCATTTTTTTAACTTTTGCCCTACACCTGGAAAACGCATTGTAATCGATTATTGATTTACTTGTCTTATACCGTTTATGTAAACTAGCTTTTTGTTTAATGGCTCGAATTATTTCTTTATTGTACCACTCAGGGTAGGCATACTTAGAGTATAATGAACGTCCGCTCTTTCTAGGCACGTAACAATCTATAATGGAGTTTAAAGTATCATAGAAAAAAGATAAACTATCGTCCAAGCTCAACTCAAAAATTGGTGTCCAGTCTATTGCGGCTATTGAAGCATACAATAGAGGAAAATCAGCTTTATTAAAATTCCAACGTGATAAGGTGTCGTCCAAAGAGCAGTGTAACTCCTCGCCATTATTATCTAGTCGGGTATTAATGCAAACCGTCACCTTGATCGGCGGATGATGGGCATCCACCGGCACAAGCAATTCATCCGCTTCACTTACGCTCACACTTTCTCCCCTCTTGAATCTACTTAGTACTAAATCTAAACAACGATTATTGCAGTTCCTTATTTCATTACTCTGAGTGAATTCACAAAAAGACTGAAAATATTCATAATAGTTACTTACATTTGACGAACACGAATATAAATTAAAGTCACCTATAACTAACATCTTATTATAGTTACTAGAATATTGTTCAAGTATATTAAATAATAACATATATTCATTTTCGCTGCTGTTTGGTGGAATATATAATACACATAACAAAAACAAAAATCTTTTTTGAAGGTAGACTGCAGCACAAACTAACTCAAATGTATGATTATCAATGTTTATATCATTCGGTATTGATACTCGCCGTACTTCGACACGCGGTGTGGCCACTAAACAAGCTCCGCCCTGTTTCCGACCATCCGTTCTGTCGCAACGTAATATTGTGTATCCAGTTGGTATGAGTTCTGCATCACGAATTGACTGATTGCAACCAGTTTCTGTTATTGCAAATAAGTCTTCATCTGAGGCTAAAATACTCCTATAAAACTGGTCCACTTTTGTCCGAAGTCCTCTTACGTTCTGGTATACTATTTCTATAGGCTTATTCTCAATTTTTGGTTTTTTCGGTTTGTCTGCGAAACCATATCCATTCGCAAAACTCAACATTTATTGCCCAATTTTCCGATTGACTTAATTCATCATATTTACTTTCTGGAACACCTATAGTAAAAGAAGCATAATCTCTTTTTGTCTTGTGCTTAATTTTGTCAATTTTAATAGGTACTTCTGCACCTAAGATATTTTTGACATACTTTTCTAGGTTTTCCTCCGTGGTATCAGGTTTTAGTCGCCAAACATGTAAATATCTCTTCCTCTCAGTTCCTTGAATTTCAACTGTACTCGTTTTTCCTCCTTTTTTTACTTCATTTTTAGGATACCTGCTTTTTTTTCTATTTACAATTGTCCAATTATATTTCTTTTCCAATTCCTTGGCCTCCTCTTCCTCACTACTTTTATAATAATTATTCATCTCACTTTCCTTTCTCATCATTTGTGTATTATTGTCTATTTCAGTAAAGTTGGCCGATTTCGTGGCCACACTTTCTTTTACGTTAACATTATTCACGGCCTTCTTTTGTTTTACTGCTTTTGCAAAAGACTATAAGGGCCCCTCAGGGATTGCTGTTGTTTCAATATCATCATTTTTTTGGAGTTTTTTAATTTTAAACATGTTTCTAGTTGCTCATTTCGTTCAATTAAAATATTAATTTTAGATTCTAATTCATCTACTTTTTTTGCTTTTTCTTGAACTACCTTCATAGTTTTACGCAATTCTCGTAGCTCTGTTTCAGTAGTTTTAAACCGATTTTGAAGAATCGCGTACTCCTTTATTTGATTATCTATCCGAGATTTCATTTCCAATCGAAATTCATGGAGTTCCTCTAGGATTCTGCTCTCAGTCTCAATTGATAAAACTTCCATCGGATTGTGACGACTGCCACGTGGGGAATCATGCACCTTCCTTGTTTGACCTTCTGCTGACTTGTCATCCGGACGGATATCAGGTTTCCATCGACGCTCCTTTAGGCTCGTCGGACCATTGCCTAGTCACAGTCACACTAACGTTGCGGTTGCATTCTGTAGGCTGCCGCTGTGTTTGGCACTATAAGTCAGCCGAGTGGGATAGGATGTGGTCATTTTTGCATCTTAACCTTCAGGGTTTCCTTCTCGACGGAAGATCCCAACGTTCTTGCCGATTCTGTTGCTGATGTGGTACTTCAGGGTATGGAACTTTTTATTCCATCCTCTGTTGTGCCAATCGGCGGCTGATCCCAGTCATGGTTTGGTCGCTCCTGTAAAATAGCATCACGCTATAAGCAGGAGTGCTACCGGGCCTGGGCTGACGTATCAAGGACTCGAAATGTAAACACTAGTGCTCTTAAAAAGAAATATAACTCCACTTCCAGGTCCTTCAAAAGCGTCATTGCCAAGGTAAGGTCTAAACACATCGGCAGATTTGGCGAGAAGCTAGTTTGCCTTCCTTCGGGAACCCGTGCATTCTGGTCTCTCCCCAAGGCTGTCCAAGGGAACTTCTGTCAGCCATCTCTTCCATCTCTGCACAGAGAGGACGACTTACTGGCCCATGCCGCAAAGGAGAAAGCCGATCTGCTAAGCTCTCTCTTTGCATCCAACTCGACTCTAGATGACGGGGAGAACAAACCAGTGCTCCATGCCGGATGTGCGGTTTACACAGCGCTCGGTTCGCAAAGCACTCTTCGCCCTGGACGTCAGCAAGTCGAGTGGGCCCGATGAAGTCCCTCCCATTGTGCTGAAGACGTGTGCTCCGGAGTTGTTGCCGGTTGTAACGCGTCTTTTCCGGTACTCTCAAGGCATAGTCCCGGATTCATGGAAGACAGCTTTGTTCCACCCGATCCCTAAAAAAGGCGACCGCTCAGACCCATCCAACTACAGGCCTATCGCCATCACCACCTTGTTCTCCAAAATAAAGGAATCCATTATAAACTGCCAGCTCATGAGGTACCTTGAGGATCACCAACTGATTAGTGACCGCCAGTACGGTTATCGACGGGGTCAATCAGCTGGTGATCTTCCGGTCTACCTGACTCATAGATGGGCGGATGCACTAGAGTCCAAGGGGGAGGCATTGGCGGTTAGTTTAGACATAGTGAAGGCCTTCGATTTGGCACAAAGCGCTTCTTTCGAATTTCCCTTCCTATGGGCTTCCCAAAAAATTGAGCAATTGGATCACCAGCTTTCTTGCAGATCGGAATATCTAGGTCGTTGTAGACGGTGCATGCTCCGACTACAAGCCTATGAACGTTGGTGTGTTTGTGTCATATCAATGATATGTTATAAAGCGATAACATTCATTGCTATGCGGATGAGAGCACTGGTGATGTTCTATACACCAGCCGCGCCTACATTTCTAGGGAAAACGTCGCCGAGTATCGGAACAAATTTGTATCTGCAATCGAGTCTTTGCTGAACAAAGTCTCGGATTGGGGTTGACTAAATCTAGTCCAGTTTAATCCTCAGAAGACACAAGTTTGCGCGTTAACCACTAAAAAGAACCCCTTTGTCGTTTCTCCTCAGTTTCAAGGCACTCCCCTTGCTGCCTCAGCTAGCATCGGAATCCTCGGCGTCGACATATCAAATAGTGTGCATTGGCATGCTCAGCAGAGCGAGACAGTATTTCATGCCGGCACATCGCTTGCAACTTTAGAAAGCGCAAGTTCGGCCTTACATTGAATACTGTTCTCATCTCTGGGCCGGGGCACCCCAGTGTCAGCTCCTTTCACTTGACCGCATCCAGCGCAGAGCGGTTCGAATCGTCGACGACCGAGCTCTTTCTGATCGGCTCGATACACTGGCACTGCGTCGGGATGTTGCATCTCTTTGCATTTTCTATCTAATCTACCAAGGAGTGTGCTTTTAGAAATTGTTCGTATTAATTCCAGCCGCCAAAAACAACGGTCACGGCCCATACATACTGTGACCTGGCTATAAAATATCGCGAACATGACTAGTATATAGATTAATCCGATTCCCTTGGGCATAATCTAAATCTTAAATTGAAAATATATTATTTAAAAGCCGAGGATCACAGAACGTTACACAAATGTATTTCGTCATTTTTGAGCTTTTAATGTAGCCATGACTGCACCATTGACTACAACCTCAGCTAAAACAATTGATATGAAAACTAGCAGTAATATATACTTAACTAAATAAGTCAAGTCAATGGTTAAAACCACAAAACGAATCAATAAGCTTTTTAATCCTTTTACTGCTAAGTATCTAAAACACAGGTGCTTTGACTTTTGCTCATTCTTTGACAGCTCTCGTGTCATTATACCACAGACGGCATAGAAACACTCATAATACGTTCCGTTCTAAGTATTAGTGCATTTTATATTTACTGTCAACCTATTATTTGCAACTTATTGCGGAATACTTTCCATATCCCCAATTTAATATAAGTTATTTAAGAATAACTCAATAACCATTGGTCTGACCTTGATTATAATCATATGGGACCACACGAGAACTATCAGCTTTCATATAAAAAAAGAATCATCGGAATTGGTGCACCCAGTACAAAGTTATGAGGTAACACACATAAAAATAAACATACAGTCGAATTGAGTACCGTCTCCTATTTGGAAGTCGGCAGAAAATAAATAAAAAAAACCTGCAATAAAACCTAGTATTTAAAAAAAAGTTAACGCATAATGGTAGTTTACTTTAGAATTATGATGAAACGTGTATCACAGATAAAAACGGGACGGGTTTAGATGCGTTCAAAATCTATAAAAATTAGTAAGGACATGAGGTTTTCTATTACAAAGCTTAATTATTTTACCAGCTCCAATAAAATAAGTTAGACACCGTTATTTAATATACACCTAAGTCACTATTTTTTGACGTATCAATTATTGATGGTCATTTCTTATTTAGGTCAGGTCGTATTTGACCGATGTTCTTTCACGAACTTACATCGCGTCAAAATTCACGATACCATTCTCATCATCTGGATGCTTGGTAGTCTACGACTGTGCGTTTTAATAGGAGTTTTCTTCCTCGTACAACTTCTCTGTGGAACTGTTTACCACCGGCGATTTTTCCGGACCGATAAGACTTAGGGGCCTTCAAGAAAAGAGCTTACACCTTTCTAATAGGCCGGCAACGCATCTGCAATTCCCTGGTGTTGCGGTTGTTCATGGGAAGCGGTATTCACTTACCATCAGGTGAGCCGCATGCTCGTTTGCCCCCTCTTCTATAAAAAAAAAGTTTAGAATTATAGTTGTATAATTCTTAAAAATAACATGTAAAGAAGGATTGTTCTGAGGACTCTTATCTATTATTCTGAGTAAACGTAGTGATTATATACTCTTTGGTTCTGAAGGGTCCCTTTTGAATATAACTGATATTACTATACTCTTTGGCAGGGTCCTCAAAATTATTACGGGGGACACCGATGTAGATCAGTGGGACTTGACAGATTAAATTAAAAAAAGTAAAAAAAAACCATTGGTGAATCCAATTGTGCATGCCTTAAGCGCAATAAAAAATTACCTATAACATGATAAATAAACTATTGGTAAATCCAATTGGGCATGCCCTAAGCACATAAAAAAAATACGTACAACATGATTATACAGATTTTTGTTAATGTAGTCGTTCTTTATATACAAGTTTGTTTCGGTACTCGGCGACGTTTTCCTTAGAAATGTTGGCGCGGCCCGTGTATAGAGCATCACCAGTGCTCTCATCCGCATAGCAATGAATGTTATCGCTTTATAACATATCATTGATATGACACAAACACACCAACGTTCATAGGCTTGTAGTCGGAGCATGCACCGTCTACAACGACCTAGATATTCCGATCTGCAAGAAAGCTGGTGATCCAATTGCTTAATTTTTCGGGAAGCCCATAGGAAGGGAGCTTCGAAAGAAGCGCTTTGTGCCAAATTGAAGGCCTTCTCAATGTCCAAACGAACGTCCAATGCCTCCCCCTTGGACTCTACTGCCTCCGCTCATCTATGAGTCAGGTAGACCAGAAGATCACCAGCTGATCGACTCCGACAAAAACCGTATTGGCGGTCACTAATCAGCTGTTGACCCTAAAGGTACCGCATGAGCTGGCAGTTTATAATGAATTCCAGTATTTTGGAGAACAAGGAGGTGATGGCGATAGGCTTACTTAAACGGGTCTGAGCGGTCACCTTTTTTAAGGATCAGGTAGACAAAAGCCGTGTGCCATGACTTCGGGACTACGCATAGGGTGTAGGAGTACCAAAAAAGACGCGTTAAAACCGGTGCCAACTTCGGAGCATACGTCCTCAGCACAATTGTGGGGATTACGTCAGGCCCACTTGTGGATGTCCAGGGAGAGGAATGCTTAGTGAATCGAGCGCTGTGAGAACTGCACATCCGGCATAGAGCACTCACACCGCGGAATAGTCGGCGGTGTGTTCGCTCCGTCATCGAGAATCGAGTTGGATGCAAAGAAAGAGCCTAGCAGATCGGCTTTCTCCTTTGTGGTATGGGCCCGTGAGTCATCTTCTCTGTTCAGAGATAGAAATAATGGCTGACAGAAACTCCCTTGGACTGCCTTGGCGAGAGACTAGAATGCATGGGTTCCCGAAGGGACGCGAACTAGTTTCTTGCCAATTCTGCCTATGTGCTCTGATTTTGCCTTGGCAATGACACTTTTGATGGACCTGGTGGCAAAATTATACTTCTTTTTAAGGGAACTGGTGTTTCCCATGGTGCATCCCGGGACGTTGATGCGTCAGCCCAGGCCCGATAGCACTCCTGCTTGTAGCGTGGTACTATTTTATAGGAGCGACTAAAATATGGCTGAGATCGGCCTCCGATGCGCAACACAGAAGAAGAAGGAATAAAAATTCCTTACCATGAAGTACCACATTCGCAACAGAATTAGCAACAACGTTGGAATCATCCGGCTAGAAGCAAACCCACCCCCAAGGGTAGGATGCAAAGAAAGACCGCATCCCATCCCGATCGGTCGACCTATAGTGCCAAAAACGGCGGCAGCCTGCAGAAAGCAAGCGCGATTTCAGCGTGTGTGGCACCACACTTCGCAATAGACAATGGTTCGAAAAGCCAAGAGGTAGCCAATAGGGGCGTCGATGGAGACCTGATATCTGTCCGGATGAGATGTTAGCAGAAGGTCCAACAGGGAAGGTGTATGATCCTCCATATTTGGAATACGCGTAGGCGATGTAACCAGTTGTGTCAGACAATATGCCAAGGCAAAATCATGAACAGATCTCCCCGCATGATCGGTTAAACGTGAACCGAGCCATTCGGCGTGGTGGGCGTTAAAATCGCCATGGATCACGATCTCTGCGGATGGGACCTGTTGTAGGAAGGAATCTATAGCCATTTGGACGTGGTCGATGAGTCGGTCTGTTTTGGCATTACCGCTATAGGACCTATAGAGGCACCTGTAGACGCTTAGATCATCGTCGCTGTATACGCGTAGCCAAAAGATGGACAGGTTCGATTTAAGTCCCCTGATGTTGCAGAAATTCACGGATAACGGTCGCCTTGGTCTTGTTGCCCATTTTGCCTCGAGCAGTTATTATTTTGAGCGAAATTTCGCCCCCCCCCCCCATAATGGGGCAAGCCAGTGCAGCAAGTGGGGCATCCTGAGCACCCACGCTCGGGAGTGGACGCTCAGTGAGGGAATCTCCAAGAGTGCTGGTACCCCCCTGGGGTGGTCTTTCATTTAATTCCGCTACCATGTTGATGGGGGAAGGGGGGCGGAATTGGGCCTCCGGCCACCTGCACTCACCAGACGAAATGTAGAAGCAGAGCTTCCACTTCACGCCGGTATTCTGTGTGGTCGTGGTACCAACCCGGCTCGAGCCGGCCCATACGTGCAACAGCAAAAGCTGCCGCGTGGCTCTACCACCGTTAAAAATATGGTTTTATTCCACTGATTTTTATAATTATATGTATAAACATGAAGTTTGGTTGTTAAATTATATGTTATGATAGTAGTAATAAATAAAATCTTATCTGTATTATAATATTGACCTTTTTATCACTTTTTAAACCTGATTTCCCATATGAATAGTTGTTACAGGCACGGCTGTATGCAACTTGTCAATGTAGTTGCGTCACTTCATTATACTCTTATGACACAGAACGTATCTATGTGTATACGTAAAACTGATAGTGTATTATTTTAATTGATTTGTTTTAGTTTCGTAGTGATAGACGATTATTTTTGTGTAGGAGTCGGAAAAGAACGCTATAGCTACTCCCCTCCGGTACGCTGGCGGCCCGTGTTGCTCTATGTGGAACGTCGAACGTTGTTGTTGAATTATAATTATTAATTACAGGTAGAATTAAAAATAAGTTAATTATATAACTTGCATTTTATTCTTCAAACATTTTTAGCGTTGATGATTCTCACAGAAATAATTTAGTGAGGAGTGAATTTCATCTCGAAACCGAACTCGATAAAGATAAAAACATATGTTGCAGCAACACTCATTATCTGGAATATAATAAAATTCATAATATTATTATTTTTGAATATTACTTTTTATAAGGTTTTTTTGTGCCAATAACAATAAAAACCAAAGAGGCATCTTTGACACAGAATTAGATTTCCTATATTAACGCGAATACTACACATTAAAAAACTAATTTTGTGGATTTCACCTCCTAAACTGATAGTAATAGATACTGCAGCCCTTATATATTTACATTAAACATCGGCTAGAAATCTAAATGCAGATGAGTTGTCAACCCTGAGGACTAAGATATATTGTCTCGTTTCCAGTAAAAAGAGTATCCGGTTTTCTACACTCACCATACTATTTTACGCTGATATTCTAAAGCGTGGAGCTTACCCGGTCGAGCCGACTCATTCGTGCTACGTATTATAGCTGCAGCATGGCAGTACTACTAAATATATATATATATATATATATCTGTGAAGTGTCTACAAGTTACCTAAAACTAATTTTTGGTATTATAATCGCGTTTAATTTTATTTTAAAATAATACTTGATAAATTCCGCAAACTTAGCTTTTTTTGTGGTGAATACTCAAAAGAAATTAAATTTACCATCTTTGGCTATATCACTACTTACCATCAGTGTGCCTAGTGCGAGTTTTTTTACGCGCTCGATAGCGAGAAAGTTAACTACAATTTGTATGGAATAAAATCAGCGCCAACTAGTGGCAATAATCGGAATCACAGTTCATGAGTGCGAGTTTATTACGTCGTCGATATCGACCATCGAGCTGCTCGATCGATCGATTCGAGCATTCACTCGCATTCGACAGCGAGAACGTAAACGCACGTGATTGGTTGTTTCAAGAATTTTGCGAGTGCGAGTTCCAATTTTGATAAAGTTTACGCGGTCGATATCGAAAAAGTTTTCACCTACATTTTGACAGTGAGAAAGCATAGTGAGAACGATTGTTGAAGGTTTAATTTTATTTCGTTTTGTGTGAACAATATTTAATTATGGCAGGACGTTTATTTTTCGCATGGAGAATGTTTACAGCCGCTAAGGCACAAGATGAGCGCAATTATAAAGCCAATGTTGAAAGAAGAACTCGTGCATCTTTGAACCCTTTGTTACACCATTCCAAGAAAGTCTTCAAGTTTTTGTGTAAAGAGCTAAGGAGTTTGACAAATCTTAGGTCCTCTCAACGCGTTTCCTTGGAACATAAAGTATGTATCGATCATTAAAGTATTCACATTTTTGCAACTCAATTTTAAAACAAGTGCAAGTTTAAATATAAGTTTGTTCTCTTTTTAATTGCAGGTGCTCACTGCTCTATTCTTTTTTGCAACTGGATCCTACCAAATGCCAGTTGGGGTTACAAAGCACACGTCTCAAATAATGTGTAGTGTGTACATAGAAGAAGTTACCCAGCGCTGACACACAAAAATATAATAAATAAATATATTCGGTTCCCTGATACTCCAGCTGCTAGACAAGCAGTTAGTCAACGATAATAAATATATGCTTATTTTTAAACAACCTAATGCAAATTAATCATTAGATTCAGTTAATATTTATTTTAAAATTCAGTTTTTACAGAAAATATGAAATCCCTGGAGTGGTAGGTTGTATTGATGGAAGTCATTTTAAAATAGTTGCCCCACCAAAAGAAGAGGAACATTTGTATTATAGTTGTAAGCACTACCATTCACTTAATGTTCAAATGGTAAATATTAAGTTTTTTTATTTTTCCTTGGTTAAAAAGGGGTAGAAAATAAACAAAATGTCTTCTTTTCAGGTATGTGGTGGTGATGAATATAGAATTTTAAATGTGAATTCCAAGTTTGGAGGTGCTAATCATGATTCCTTTATATGGGAAAACAGTAATTTAAACACATACATGCAATCTTTGCACCAAAATGGAGAAATTGTCTGGCTTTTAGGTAATATATCCACAGTATAACTTATTGGGATGTTTTGAGTTATATGAAGTATTTTTAAGTAAAACATTACTAAATATTTTCTATCTATATTATTGACAATAACATGTATATTTTAACTCTAGGAGATTCTGGATATCCCCAACGCCCATGGCTTATGACACCATTTTTAGACACTGAGTCCAATAATTATAATGAAAAACACATGAGAGCTCAAGTTGTTATTGAGAACACATTTTCAAGGCTGAAAAATCGATGACGATGTCTGCACAAGGATAGAGTTTTGCACTACAAGCCCGTAAAATGTGCACACATTATTTTAGCATGCTCTGTGTTACATAATATAATTATTAATTTTGGTGTTGAGGATACAGAGGAAAATATAGGTAGGTATCTTAATTTTAAATTGAATTACTATAATATATTAAGCTAACTTATAAACAGTAAACTTATTAATTATGATTTATTTTTAGGTCTGCAATTTGAAAGAATGGTGGAATCTGATCAAATAAGTTACACAGAAAGAGAACCTACCTCTGATTTAATTCAAGGTAGAATATTAAGAGATCAATTAGCAAGAAGGTTACTATAGGGATTAAATAAATAAATTTGAATAAGCTTAAATCTTTCTTTTATTTATAACCAGCCTTAAATTTTATCACAAATTTAATTAAATAATTACAATTACAACTTAATACAATAATTTAATAATTACAAGAACATTGAAACAGAACAGAAAAGTAATCTAAATTATTTTGTAGAGCCATGCTACAGCTATAATAGTAGTATAGTTGTAGCACGAATAGGTCGGCTCGACCGGGGAAGGACCACGCTCTCACAGAATACCAGTGTAAAATAGCAGCCTAACACTGCTGTGTTTCATATGGTGAGTGTAGAGAACCGGAGTCCCTTGTGCTGCCTGCTCTGTGTGTGCTGGCCTCACTCGTCTTCGAGGTGATCCTCGAGTACGAATTGGTCTTGCACGGCAAGGTGTAGTTTGCCCCGACAAAGCAGGCCCTGGTTGACTTTCTTGGCAACATGAGGTTGTGTTGATTGCCCTGGGTCGTTCCAAGATTGAGAACCTTAAATATGAAAAATATAAATGAAATTTTCAACAAAATCAATATACCTAATAGTTGTGTACAAGAACCAAAAAGACAAACAAGTTGGCTTTTTTTTTGAAGCAAATACATACATAAACACTCACGCCTGTCACCCAGAGGGGTAGGCAGAGACTACGGACTTCAATGTTTCATAGAATTAGAGAACCAAAACCCAGTTTAAACCAAAATATATAAAAATAAATAATCATTTAGACGTACCTTCTTCCATTTCTCAGTACTTTTTGTATCACCACTACCATCACTATTCAAAAATTGAGCTAATTCCTCCCAGTTTTTTATACAAGCCATCCTACCTCTTGCATTATTGGATGGTTTGCTGAGATCTCCATGCCTAAAACCAATAAACTTAGTTACAAAATATACAACAACATATTAATATGTTCCCTAAACACTAAATAAATTAAATTCAACTTACTGCTCCATAAATGTCACCATCAAATCGAATTGGGACGAACTAGTCTTCATATTTTTTTACTTATAATTATAATTTAATATTTTCAATAATCGTAAGTTCACAACAAACAAACTGTCAAAGTATATGAAAGATGCTATAATAACCACAACTTTGATAGACAGCTTCTAATATTAAGACGACTAAGTAACTATGTTATCCTAAACTTGGTTAGTTTATTTCACGACGCTAACGTGTTACCAACATAAGAGAAGGAACGAACGCGATTCACGGTGAGTAAACGCGAATCGAAAGGTTAGCTTCGATTGTAACACACACTCGCTTGTCTTCACTTGTCGATAGGTATGGCGTTAACTCGGTTAACGCGATGGTGAAGTCATTCGAATTATTTTGTGGAACTCGCACTAGGCACACAGGTGGGATAGTAGTCAAGAACTGGCTTCGAATACTTAAAAAATAATTGTTATTCTTCTCTTGTGTGTTTTCGTATGCACCATCCAGTGAATTGCTTTGTTTTGGAACTTTATGTTCTTTAGTCTATGCTGGTTAACTGGTCGTTCATATGGAAGTATTGTAAA
The DNA here is from genome assembly GCA_963668995.1 of Parnassius mnemosyne. Lineage (NCBI taxonomy): Eukaryota > Metazoa > Arthropoda > Insecta > Lepidoptera > Papilionidae > Parnassius > Parnassius mnemosyne. Next base: position 38,246,106 of record CAVLGL010000085.1, read on the forward strand.
ATATTATATTTGCTTTGTACTTGCTGATTTTTCCTAGGACCGAGATCTTATCCGAACCAGTGGTAAAGAATATTGCCTTTCAATAAATATTATTTAATTTATTTATTGCACTTAAGATGTACAATTGGCGGACTTAATGCCTTTAGGCATCCTCTATCAGTCAACCACGAGTTAAGCAGAGAAACTTAAACAAGTGCCATAAAAACTTGAGAATATATACGTGAATTTAAATATTAACATATACATACTATAATTGTAAATACAAAAATAAATAGGTATATATAACTACAAATAACCTAAATAATATACTCTATACATGATACATAATTTCAAACAATACATAATACATACATTTTAAACATACTTACATACAAACATTTTATACAAAAACAACTTAAGTAATTTATAATACACTTATACAGGAACATTTAAATAAGAAGGTCAGTTGTTGAAAGAAGAAAGGTAGTGATCAGTCACCATTCTTTTAAAGGCTGCAACGGAAGTCGGTTTCCTGATATGAGGAGGTAATTTATTCCATAGCCTTATGGTCTCAGCGGCAAAAGACTGAGACATAAATTTAGTACGGCGAGGAAAAACACATAAAGTAGTTCCCTCGGAGGATCTCAGGTTACGATCGTGGGAAGAACCCAAATACTGAAACTTGCATTTCAGGTATTGGGGAGTGCATGGATCATTTAGGATGGAAAATAGCGTGCAAAGAATTCTGATGCATCTACGCTTATTGATAGGGAGCCATTTAAGCTTAGAACGATATAAGGATACATGATCGTATTTACGAAGGCCAAAAATAAAACGGATGCAATTATTTAACAAACGATCCAATTTGCACAGAAGTACTTGACTCACATCAGGGTAATACACATCAGCATAATCAATGACCGGTAAAACAAGTGTTCGCACCAACATAGCCTTAGTCTCGGTTGGAAGGAAATTCTTGAAATGATAAAGGCCACGCAGGGTGATTGTCACTCTCCGGCTTATCTCAGCTACCTGAGATTACCAACTTAAATTAGCATCAATCATTAACCCAAGGTCTTTAACTACGTGTCTAAGAGGAATATTTGTGCTATTGTAAACAATAGGCTCCAGTGAATTGAAGTCTAATTTAGCTAGACCACGAGGGCTACCGAGAATTATGGTTTGACATTTAGCAGGATTGACAGTAATTCCATTACTTGTGCACCAGTCGCAGATGGCCTGAAGATCTAGATTTAAAGTTTCAATCGCAGAGTTAACCTCTGCTGGATCAATCTGAGCGTACAGCTGTAAATCGTCAGCATACAGATGGTAGGAGCATTTGAAATTTACAGTTATGAGATTTATAAACATATAAAATAATAAAGGAGAAAGAATCCCGCCTTGTGGAACGCCAGCAGCAAGATCAGACCAATCAGAAAAAGACTGTTGATTGACCTTAACTCTTTGCTGGCGACCACGAAGATAAGTTGATAACCAATCCAAAACTGACGAAGACTATTATATAATTCTCTTTTTTATAAAACGTTACTCCCACACTAGAAATTTCTCCTGTATCGTGGAGACAGTTTACAGACACAATTTGCACAAGGACAAACATCCAGACCCGGAACAATTATTTGTAAGCCATACAAATACTTGTTCCGTACGGGATTTGAACCCGCGGCTCCCTGCGTAGCAACTCATTGCTAAGCCACTGCGTCATGGAGCCGTCAATAATCAAATATCGTGTTCTAGTAATCTATAGACTACTGCGTTTGTCTATGGTTGGTCATAAACGCTACTGCTTACCATGCGACTCCAGGTTCGCATCCCAGTTCGGGTCAGTAACCAGTAATTGGATTTTTCTGTAAAGAAATTCTCAATAGTAGCCTGCAAATCAGAGAGTAAGCTGTGTTTCAATCCCGTATCTCGGAAAGCACGTAAAGATTTTGGTCCTCCGCCTGATCGCTCTCCAGTTGTGTCGGATTGCCGTCCCATCGGACTACAAGAAAAAGGTAATAGAGTGTGCACTTGCGCTTGCGCACACACTATTGCACTAAAATTCGGTTCTGCGCAGATGGCTAGTCTCCGTTGAGATTCGATCTGAAGAATATCTTTATTAATAATCTATTGAAAATATATTCTACTCTAAAGAAAAATTTGACGACACCGCCTTACTTGGCGGGTTGATTTGCAATCGAAATATCAGATATTTTCCCCTACGAAACGCTTATCAGTGTTAATTGGACCATAATCAGTGTAAATTAATTTACATATGCAAAATGATGTACGGTCATATTTTGTAGGTCAATTTTATATTTTACTAGCATTTACCAAAGTCACAAATACTTTACGGTATTGTTTGTTGTTTATTGGATGTAGGTGTCCATGGACTTTTTTTACATGAGGAAAATGATGTCCGCCTCGAGAGGGCTGGGTTTTAACACTGCTACTAACCTCCTTCTGGTTAGTAACCGACAGGAAACTCAGGTGGGTTAGTAGCCGTAGCTTATTTTATGCCTGGCGCAAACCAGATTAACCATCTGCCCACCATACCGCCATAAATCGGAAGCCATGAAACTGTGAGACACTTCCCATAGTCTAGCCTCTAACGACACTCATGGATGAACTGGGATGATGGACAGGTTTACTTCGCCACCACAGTCAATATATCTATATACTCAATGTCTGGTGTCATATATATTATCTATGTCTGAAGGTATATCCATTTCTTGTGTGTGAAAATATTGGCTTTATGTCTATTCATCGTGGTGAGTTCGAAAAATTTACAAGGTTCATGTAGCTAAACTTATGATGAAAATAAAAAAAAATATAAAATTTAAAAAAGTACCGTAACGATTAAATTTCGGTTCAAGGTCAACATACTCATCAGTGAATATTTTAATTTGAACAGATATAGTTGATGAATGAAAATATCCAACTCTTTATTAAGTGGGTCACTGCTTGAAATTACATGACACAGCAGGCAACCAACAAGCGCTCTAGTCCGTTTCATCTGAAAAAAACTTTAATATTTACAACCACAACTAACAAATACCTATGTAAATTGGATGTTTATCATTTTGCAATTTTCTACCGGATAACTCTTTCTTCAAGTGCCAATCTCATCTGCGTGAACCGGTCACGTACTAGGTTATGTATCAATTTATGTCGTAAAATCCATCTAAAATTATTACAACCTAACTACCTAAAATTTACTGAGCATCTAACTACATTTTAATACGTGATCAAGTCAGTACAGATGTCTTGTGACAACTTGAACAGAATTTTGGATTATCCAATGTCAAAGAAGACTAAAATTCTGGTCAAGCTAGCAGACTTGATTCTTTGTAGGGAATAGATGTGATTGTTTGTAGTTCCACTTACCCCCTAAGTGTCCCCCTAATAGTCACGCGTATTTCTAGCACAGAACTTTTGTTACTATAATATTTTATTGTTTAATTTTGTTATTCGATTGTACTCGTAGTGATTAGTTGTATTCGGAATGGGACAATATGGTCACACAGCGGTAAAGCCCTTTAAAACAGTAAATTAAAAATAAATGTAAAATAAATGAGATATAATAAACCGGCCCCATTTATCTAATAATGAGGCATTCTCTTCATCTTAGTTTTTAGGAATGACAACTCATCTGCATTCTTAACAGTGGTAGAGCCACGCGGCAGCTTTTGCTGTCGCACGGATGGGCCGGCTCGAACCGGGGTGGTACCACGACCCCACAGAAAACCAGCGTGAAGTAGAGGTTTACCTCTGCGTTTCGCTTGGTGAGTGCAGGTGGCCGGAGGCCCTTTTTACTGGAAATGAGGCATTCCATCTTAGTCCTCACGGGTGACAACGCATCTACATTTTGATTTGTAACAGAGGATAGATGTAGATGTCTATGGGCCGCAGCAACCACTTACCATCAGGTGGACTGTGTGCTCGTTTGTCACCCTCATCCTATAAAAAAAAAAATTTTTATAGGATGAGGATAATTGTTCCTAATCTAGAATAGATGGTGCTGCATTAACTTACAATCACAATTAACATAATTGTATAAAAAGAGTAAAAATAAAAATTATTTATATGAATAGTGTTGTCACTGAATTGTGTCCAAAATCAGCCAGTCAATTTACCTAGGAGGATAAAAACAACAGCAAATACCAAAAACACAAAAATCGAATAAATATTTATACATAAGAACAGTCATTAAATGGAAGAATTCTTAGAAAAAAAATTTATTAAATACGCTACTTTATTTTTATTAAAATATCAGTAGAATTTCAGTACATATATTGTTATTGCATAATAAGCTGTAAAAAAAGGCTCCAAGTTCAGCGTTATATAGCGTCAAATTTAGATTTGGCCGTACTTAAATTTTTGAAATGAAACGGAACCTTAATTACCTCAGTCGTAATCCGATGGCAGGCATCAATGAATGCGATTATATTGAAGAAAGTCAACGTAATCCAAGTACAATGATTTACCAAAAAATATTTCCAGTTAGTTAAATGAACTGTGAAAAAGAAATTTTTATAAAAAAAATTGTGTTGAATACATAATTTATACCCAATACATAATTTAAACCCCGCCAGAACCAATTAAATTATTAATAGTAATTTGAAGTGTTAGAAAATGTGCAGTCTATAAAATAAAAAAATATATAGTGGAAATGTAAAGTCAAAACTCGTTATAGTTAGAGTTAAAACTCTTTCAAAAATCAGTGCAAGATGTTATACATAATAGGCTGTTTCTTTACTTTACCTGTTTTTATTTTGTCACTAAACCATAATAATGCCAAATAACCCTGATCAATATAATATCCTTATGTGCATCAATTTGAGCGGTTTCGTTCGTGGTGATATAAAATAATATACCTATATTATTTTATTACGGTAATAAATATTGTATACACTCATGGACAAGGTCCCTCATACAAACCGAGCAAACATCACCACCTGCATACCTCCATCAACCAGAACTACAAGATGCGTCAAATCAGGTGCAGCACACCCGTAGATCCATCACAATAGGCAATAGTCTATCACAATAGCTAACGTCAGTAGCCTAATGACAGGGCACGGACCGCGAACTCGAAAGGTCGTGTGTTCGAATCTGCCATTCGACTACTGTCGTGAACCACTTCTAACACAAGCATTTTAAGCTTACCAGAAGTGGTTAAAGGGAATATTAGTAAATGTTTAATAGCATTACTAGTATTTAAAAAAATACCGCAAGTAGCAGTAAGCATGAATGCAACTATCATACGGATGGCACCTCCTCACAACACACCCACATGATCACTATCGACTTTCTTAACAAAATTGATACTGTTGTTAACTTAAAATTAAAAAAAAAACTAAAAATCCACGTATCATAGCGCTATTGTACGAAGATATGCAGTTGAGTATGTTTGTTCCACTTTAAAGTAACACACAACAAACACACTCACTCTAATCCGAAAGATAGCCAACGTATCATTAGCGCTTGGCGCTAAGACGTCGCCCACAAACGGAAGGGTTGTGCGATGTCCCCGGGCAAGTCGTATTGCTACAAAAAACCCGCTTACCACCGGCACTAAGATGACATTATGTCTAGGACACATCGATTAGCGAGTCCAAGTTGACCTCGGTCTTGGACGCTGTGAAGCAATCTAGACGCCACTATAATAATCCTTTTAAAGTCCCATTTCTATCAATATATGCTTTAACATATTTGAGACCTTCCAAACAGTACTATAGTATCTGTCCGACCACATCATATACCCTTATTTGAACTCTTTTAGTTGACTAATCATTGTACAAGATGGCAGACCTTCGCATGACACACCAGGTTATGCTGATGACCTTGTGTTCATTGCGAGGGGTTTTCGCCATAGTACTTTATCATCAATCATACAAATAACCCTAAACACCATAAATAACATGTGTAGGAATAACAGTTTACCATTTAATGCTGATAAAACTGTTATATATATATATATATATATATATATATATATATATATATATATATATATATATATAACAGTTTTATCAGCATTAAATATATATACAGACAAATTAGTCACATTAGTCACATAATTAGTCACACTGTATGGGGCTTGCATACAGCAGTACAGTGAGGCAGATTTTTACCTACCCTTCCATTGTCTGGTGTAAAAGACAAACCAAAAGACGACTGCGGACAGTCTAAATAGTTTACAAAAGACTGCCTTTTTAATGGACTGCGGCGATACGATCATTTTCTGGAGCGCCTCTTAATGCTCTTCTATGCCGAACGCCTCTTGATCTTTATTAAGACAAGGAAACGAGGGTTAGTTTTGTAAGGGTTAACGCCCAGGCCGGTCCGAGCTCGCTTTTCCATAGATTGAGATCCATGCTCGACTTAATAAAGGAAACACCGATCTTATGCATGATCTCAGATATCATACGTCCACTATACAATTTTAATAAAAAGTACATAGTGGTTCTTTACTGTTAGTGGTTCTACTATCCAAAGAAGGCTGGCTGAATGGACAGGTTATCTGTGAGGTATTATATTGTATACCGATATACGCCTTATATTGTATACCGATGGGTCAAAAATTGGCTGCGACGTAGGCTTTGGAATTTATAGAGAACGCCCCAAATTCAAACTTAGTACGAATTTGGATAAATTCACCTATATCTTCGAGGCAGAAACTTTCGCCGTATTTCGGTGTGTGGAAATCTACCTGCAAAAATACTACTTCAACCATATTATCTACAAAAACTTTGATAGCCAAGCAGTACTGCTAGCGCTGAGATCGAACTTAGTGAACTCGAAGCTACTTGGAGACTGCGTGAACCATCTTAACGCCCTGGGGTGTAAAAATAGGCTCGTTTTAAGATGGATTCCGGATCATGCTGTTATTATAGACAGTGAACTTGCCGATAAGCTCGCACGGGTGGGCTCAAAGAGTACACAATTTGGATCCGAGCCATTTTGTGGATTCTTAAAAAGCCTAGCCCGATTGACGGTTGGAACTCTTTACCTTTACCTACTCTTTACCAGGCTTAAAACATTCTAAGACCTTCCAGGCTTATAATCGTCAATTTGCTTCAGAAGCCCTGGCGTATTCTGGCCAGAGCCCTCACTGGACACTGTTGTTTAAAAAAGCATATGTCCTTCCTGGGACTAAGCAACTCAAGGATGTGCCGGCTCTGTTTGTTAAATTTAAACTCAAATTCAATGAATGAACGCAATTTTTTAATAGCATTAATTTACTAATGGTAGTGGCCAGTACGCTTGACGATGAGAACAGGGGAAATTAAACCTTATTTTTGCGTTCTTCTTTTGTGCATGAATGTCTATTTGAATGTTATGGAAATAAACAATTTAAAAAAATATACTTTTTACTTTTATTTTTGTTATCATATAAATAATAAGCATATAGATTCTAAAATAAATTTACCTGAGAGAATTATTGTTGTTACTAAGTCGTAGGCAGTGTCCACGAAGTCAAATGTCAAGGACATCAAAATTATGAACATCAGTGTTCCTTCATACTTGTTTATCATAGCTACAGTATCACTGATACGAATATACTGAATCATTAACTGATGTAGCTTAGTTTCATTCTTCATTGATAGGGCAGATACTATTGCGATGTAATAAAAAATAATTGTATTAAATAAGTATTCCTTATCTACATTACCCTTATAGGATTTAAAATTGTTTGTGACTTATAAAATTAGTTCAGGTAAGTGAAAGGGTAGAATTTGTTCAATTTAAAGCACGGCGCCCACCTAAGTAACGTAACGTATGATCTGACGCGTGATTTGACGCGTAACTTATCTCTCGCCTCAACATTCAAAGCTATTGTATGTAGCACCCATTCGCGAGGTGCGACGCCGCATGACCTGATGAGCCATTCAGCTTGCTACTAGTGACGTTATCTCTATTACCAAGTTTAAATGGTTTATTAAGCTGTATAATATAAACAATATACACATCCTTTGTATTACTGAACATTGGCTAAAAGATTATAATTTCATGTTTAATTTCAGAAATCACCAGGTGGTCAGTTCCTTCAATAGAGAAAAAAGTTTACGTGGTGGCTCCTTAATATTAGCAGATAAGTCTTTATTATATATAGAACGTAAGGTCATTGTGAGCCTCTCTGTTGAGTGAACTGTAGAAATGGCCTGTGTCCAGCTCGAGCACCTCATTCTTGTAAGTGTTTACAGACCTCCATTTGCTATTTATGACTATTTTGAAATGATTGTGGAAGAAGTTTTGCTCAAACTTAGTAAACAGAACATCAATCTCTTTGAAACTTCTTCCATAAGTATTAAGTTTAGCTCATTGTTTAAATCGTATAATCTTGTTAATTTATTCTTAGAACCAACACGTATTGCTGGGACTAGTGCGACCTGTATAGATAACATTTTTACAGATGTTAAGCCCTTGCATTAATCAATTATTCAAAATTTAAGTTCACATCACTGTGGACAGTTGGTATCACTACCTTACATACACAAGAAACAGAAAAATAAGAAAGTTGTGTTTATTCCAATAAATGAACATCGTTTGGAGAGGTTTAGAAGTAATAACGACTTCCACTACTTTCATATAAAAATAGTGCTAATTATTTGTATGGTTCGTTATTTAAAATTATAACTTGTGAATTTAGTAGGATATTTACTTCAAAATTTTTCTCTTTCAACAGTCGCAAATCATTTAATAAATGGGCGACAGTATGAATATATAAAAGTAGGCAAAAGTTATACGAGCTTTATGATGAAAGATCATATATTAGTAATGTTATATTTAGAGATTATGTAAAAACATATTCTAAAATATTTAAGCAACAAAATTAAAACTGCATCTGACAAAATTAAAATGACCTGGAGAATAATAAATAGTGAAACGGGCAAGGTCAAACCGCGAAACTCGAATTTTCAATTGAATAGTAACAATAATTTAACGCGATCTGATCAAGAAGTTGCTATGGCTATTGAGAAACATTTTACTGATATTCCTTTTTTGACAACAAAATCATTAAATTCTTCTCCAACTGTCACCGAATCATTGCTTAAACAAAATGTAAAGGCTTGTTCAAATACTTTTAAATTCCATAGAGTATTGCCAAAAGATGTCGTTAAATATTTTTTTAACACTATCGATGTTAAGAAAACGGAAGACTTATGGGGGATTTCCGTTAAAGTTATTTTATCTATAATAGATATAATAGCATCTTATCTAGCCACTATATTTAATACAAGCATCGAATCTGGTGTGTTTCCTGATTTAGTGAAACATAGTAAAGTCATACCTTTATTTTACCCCATCAGACCCCGCCAATTTTAGACCAATTTCTGTACTACCAACATTTAGTAAATTTTTTGAAAAAATAATTTTAGATCAGATGTTAAGTTTCTTTAATATTAATAAATTGTTACATAAAAATCAATTCTGTTTTACAAGGGGTCGCTCGACAACTGACGCTGGAGTTGAGCTTATTAAACTTAGTTTTTGTTCATGGAAGAATTCAGAGGATGCTTTGGGTATATTTTGTGACATTTCCAAGGCCTTCGACTGTGTTCACCATGAGACATTAATCAGGACGCTACAGTACTATGGTGTTAAGAACACAGCGCTTAAACTTATTATTTCATATGCTTAAACTTATAAGTTCTTCCGGTCACCTGCACTAATGGTCCCTCAGAGCTCAATTCTCGGCCTATTCCTGTTTCTAGTGTATATTAATGACTTACCTTCCCTTGTAGAAGATAATCATGATATAGTATTATTTGCTGATGATACTTCCTTGATTTTTAAACTTAAACGTCAATCATTTAAATGTGACGAAGTGAATAATGCTATATCAAAATAAGTGCATTTGTTTAACGTTAATAATCTACATTTAAACGAACATAAAACTAATTATGTTAAATTTACAACAACGAATGTCAAAAATCTGAATACTAATATGGTTTTTAATGGGAAGGAACTGAGCCCTGTTGTATCTACTGTTTTTCTTGGAATCACTCTCAACGCAAAGCTTCAGTGGGGCCCCCATATATCCAAACTAGCAAGCAGACTAAGTTCTGCAGCCTATGCTGTAAAAAAGATTAGAGGTCTAACTAGTGTCGAGACAGCTAGATTAGTTTATTTCAGTTATTTTCATAGCATAATGTCTAATAGGATTTTTCTATGGGGAAATACGGCTGATTCAGAAACTATTTTTGTTTTACAGAAGAGGGCCATTAGAGCTATTTACAACCTTAAAGCGAGAGAGTCTTTTAGAGATAAATTTAAGAAATAAATATATTAACTTTTTGTATGTTCACAAAAACAAAGGTAGTTTTAGTAAAAAAAGTGATATACATTCTGTAAACACTAGGAAGCTAGTGATACCAGTTTCTCGACTCCACAGTTAGTAATTCATTCTTGGGGCAATGTATACGCTATTACAACAAGGTCCCAGAAAGTGTACAGGCTCTCTCTAGTACCAAATTTAAATGTTTTGTTAATCTGAAACTTTATAAAAAGTGTCAATATAATATAAATGAATATATGGTTGATAATAACCCCTGGTTATGAGGTGGTCGCTTCCAAGCAGTTTCTAAAATAAATTTTGTAAATAGTTTGTAATCATTTATATTGTAAAATTTATTTTAAAAAAAGTCCCGCTGGGTTTCTTGCTGGTTTTTCCCAGGACAAAAGGCTTTTTTCGAACCAGTGGTAAAGTAAAAAATGACTTTCAATAAGAATTACACATGTAATGTATATTGATCAAAAAATTATTCTATTCTATTCTATTCTTAAGTTAAAAATAAAGCTAGTTTATTATTTAATTAAAATATTTGTACTAACCAAGTCGCTTCACTTCCAGTGCCCCGATTTGATCAATAACTTTATTTATTGATTTCAAAGATATTTTGTGAGATATGTCGTATATTTCATTTTCTCTTGAAAACTCAACTTTCTCTTAAAAATAAAAATCAAATAAAGATATTTCATCTCTATAACATAATAACACGCTTGTGTTTTGGAGGCATTGAATTTCACTAAATTGGGAACGACCCATTCGGAGTCTACGTGCAGTGGGTGATTCGCTCGCTCAACCATAGCTTTTCTTTCAGACTGGATTTGATCCTGACTACCCAGATTATTTGAACGGTACCTCTCCACAACTGTGCTCAGAGGTGTTGACAGTCTAAAGTAAGATAGCATGTCTCATAACTTGTATTTATAAGTGTTGGTAGACTGTGTAACTAGATAGTATATTGTTTATTAAAATATTTTATTATAAAAATTAAAAAAGCTTACCATTCTCCAAATTTGTAATAATATTTTTCAAGTCACAGTTTACTGCATGCAGTGCTGAATTTACTAAGCGCGCGATATAAATAAGAAGCATTCCCAATGTACACGTTATAAAATATTCAGGGTATACTGCTGAGTAAAAGAGCATTATTAACACTGCAAAATTTGTGCTGACTTAAAAAGAAATATGTGCTTTATGCTTCATTATCAATTAATGTTAAGTTAATAATAAGGACCTTCAGACCGTATTTCGGTCACGGCAGCCATTCTTCACGGAGATTACCCACGTGCACAGTACATAATTATAGCGCTGGGGTGTATACGCAAACACAGGTGCACTGACTATTCTCACACTCTCATAGTCCAATTGGATGGTAATCCGACATCGGAGAGAGATCAGACCAAAACCAACGACGTGGTGAAACGTCCCCAACTTTCTGACTTCAGGCTCCTACTGAAAATTCCTTGACAGAATCTCAATAACTGATTTACGGCCCGAACGGATCACATGATCAAATGAAAAACCGGCCAAGTGCGAGTCGGACTCCCGCACCGAGGGTTTCGTACAGATCCGTAGGTATATAAGTTTAAAATTATTAAAAATATTTTTATTATATGATGTAACTAAAAATTTATGCTTTTCGCAATTTTTCCTTTATCTGTGCTATAATACGTTGCTTCGTACCAAATGTTAAGATTCTGAGTTCACGGGAAGTACCCTGTGGGTTTTGATTCCCTTGCGAATGTCGAAAAATTGCAGCATAAATGGCTGTATCTTTTGATTGCTTTGGCTTAGAAGTTTGATTTTTTTCACAACTTTAAGGGACAGTAGACTTGAGTGTTTGACATGAATTTCAGCTTGATACCTCCACGCGTTCCAGCAAAAAAGGCTCTTGGCAGACAGACAGACAGACAGACGGACAGCAAAGTGATCCTATAAGGGTTCCGTTTTTTCCTTTTGAGGTACGGAACCCTAAAAATGGATTTAATTAAGTTATTTTAAAGCACTTTTTTTGTCTGGGTTGTATAGATACATATTGTTTATATTTTATAAGGTCTCAAAATTGTAATTTTTGGGTAAAATAGTATGTTTGTGAGTTTTGCTTCCTTACTAGGTATCCAGGAGAGACTTATTGAAGCGATGGCGTGGACATAAAATAAGCCATATATGCTAAGGCTAAATTTTTAAGCAATATTTTAGATTTAAAAATTTCAACTCATTACGATCTTCGGATTTGCATCATCACCATCACAACAGCCAATCAATAGTCCAGTTCTGAACATAGGTCTCTCCTTTAAATTGCCTCAGTTATATATTTGCCTTAGTTGTGAAGCTTGGCGGGCGTGTTGGCAACCGCAGTTTTTTTATTATTTTTAGTTTTTTTTGAAGAAGTTGCTGCTATCCAGCTCCTATTTCATTTCCTTTGTTACCTCTTACGACACCCACGAGATGATATAGTGCAGTGGATTCTCTTAAGATGGAAATCTCGCACAGAAGAATTATTTGCATAGCTAACAAATAATTGAAACGGGACTGGATGCTTGTCTATGTGTAATTGATGTGAGTAAAATGCCTGTTATATACAGAAAGATTTCTTAAACTTTTATAAGGCAAACAAAAGGCTTACTGTGACTAAAATGATCCATTTCGTTATTTAGAGAAATATAAAAATGCATAGAAGAACCACAAAACAGTACCATCAAATTTAAGGCGACGAGAGTGTTTACGATTATTGTATGTTTTTGTATAATTTTATTGTCTCCGCTTAGTTGTACATTTATCTGAAAATAAAAAAAACTGTAATAATTATTAAAAGAAAGTAAGAGAAAAATGGTTTATTCATAGCCTTAACACAGTATGCGGGGACCAACAAAGAATTAAGGACGCTAGGAGATCTGCGTACATTTCAAGTGAGGCCTAAACATGCTCAATTTTTTGACACGCACTCACGTATTCATTTTTTTTAAACTTTTTTTATACCAAGATGTCTGTAAATATATATATATATATATATATATATATATATACCGAGTGACGATAAAATTATCACATTAAAGGAAATACGTATCCTACATAAATTTCTTTAAACATATATAACTAAAAATATATCTAACAATTAATATTTTAGTCGCGGTAGCATTTTTTTCGTTTTAATATTAAATAACATCATGTAAATTCATACAGATATCACCTGATGAATACTAGAAGGTCAAAGATCCATGGCATTTGAAGGCGATATACGTAGTTTAAACGTTGCCAATTTGAATAACTCAAATAAAGAAAAAATGTACTTACGGCTAACAATTTAAGGCATAATTTTATAAATCGCGAGAAATCAAAAACAAAGGGACCGTGCCCTGCGGGTGTGTGATAACAAATAAATTCAAGCGAAAAATTTACTTAAAATAAAGTACTTAAGGCATAATTCTCTATGCGCGAAGTGACAAGAAATGGGACGGAGTGTCGAAACTTAGCGACATTGCCGTTTTTACAGGTCGCTTCAGGTCAGTCAACTAATAAAAGGTGATTTATTTCTTGTCAATTTTTTACGCTATTTATTTTGTTTGAAAAATGCTTTTTTATTTTCTTTTATTATTGTTTATTTTATTATTTTAACAGACATATATCAACTTGTATTAACTTTTTTTTTTATAGAATAGGGGGCAAACGAGCATGCGGCTGGATGGTAAGTGAATACCGCCGCCCATGAACAACCGCAACACCAGGGAAATTGCAGATGCGTTGCCGGCCTTTTAGAAAGGTGTAAGCTCTTTTCTTGAAGGTTCCTAAGTCGTATCGGTTCGGAAAATTCGCTGGTGGTAATTGATTCCACAAAGAAGTTGTGCGAGGGAGAAAACTTCTTCTAAATCGCACAGTGGTGGACCGCCAATCATCCAGATGGTATGGATGGTAACGCGAGTTTTGTCGCGACGTGCGATGGTGAAATTGAGCGGCTGGAATTTGTCCGAACAATTCCTCAGAGCACTCCCCGTGATAGATGCGATAAAATACGCAAAGAGATGCAACATCTCTACGCAGTGCCAGTGTATCGAGCCGATCGGAAAGAACTCGGTCGTCGACGATTCGAATCACTCTGCGCTGGATGCGGTCAAGTGGAAGCAGCTGGCATTGGGGTGCCCAGGCCCAGAGATGAGAGCAGTATTCCATGTGGGGCCGAACTTGCGCTTTGTAAAGTTGCAAGCGATGTGCCGGCATGAAATACTGTCTCGCTCTGCTGAGCACGCCAAGCTTTTTAGAGGCCAATTTGGCCTTCCCTTCCAAGTGACCACGAAACTGCACGCTATTCGATATGTCGACGCCAAGGATTCCGATACTGGCTGAGGCAGCAAGGGGAGTGCCTTGAAACTGAGGAGATACGACAAAGGGGTTCTTTTGAGCGGTAAACGCGCAAACTTGTGTCTTCTGGGGATTGAACTGGACTAGATTTAGTCGACCCCAATCCGAGACTTTGTTAAGCAAAGACTCGACTTCAGACACAAGTTTGTCCCGGTACTCGGCGAAGTTTTCCCGAGAAATATTGGCACGGCCGGTATATAAAGGCATCCCCAGTGCTGTCGTCTGCATAGCAATGAATGCTACCGATTTGTAACATATCATTGATATGCAGGAGAAACAGCGTTGGTGATAGCACGCAGCCTTGTGGAATACCAGCGTTGATAGGCTTGTAATCAGAGCATGCACCGTCTACTACGACCTTGATGCTCCGATCAGCAAGGAAACTGGTGATCCATTTGCACAATTTCTCGGGAAGCCCATAGGAAGGAAGCTTCGAAAGAAGCACCTTGTGCCAGACCCGATCGAAGGCCTTCGCTATGTCCAAACTAACGGCCAATGCCTCCCCCTTGGACTCTACTGCCTCCGCCCATCTATGAGTTAAGTAAATTAGAAGATCACCTGCTGATCGACCCCGACGAAAACCGTACTGACGGTCACTGATCAGCTGGTGATCCTCAAGGTACCTCATGAGCTGGCAGTTTATAATGGATTCCATTATTTTGGAGAACAAGGAGGTGATGGCGATAGGCCTGTAGTTGGACGGGTCAGAGCGGTCGCCTTTTTTAGGGATCGGGTGGACCAAAACTGTCTTCCATGAATTCGGGACTACGCCTTGGGAGTAGGAGTACCGGAAAAGACGCGTTAAAACCGGTGCCAACTCCGGAGCACACGTCTTCAGCACAATGGGAGGGATTCCATCGGGCCCACTCGACTTGCTGACGTCCAGGGAGAAGAGTGCTTTGCGAACCGAGCGCTGTGTAAATCGCACATCCGGCATGGAGCACTCACATCGCGGGATGGTCGGCGGTGTGTTCCCCCCGTCATCTAGAGTCGAGTTAGACGCAAAAAGAGAGCACAACAGATCGGCTTTCTCTTTTGCGGCATGGGCCAGTGAGTCGTCCTCTCTGTGCAGAGATGGGAGGGATGGCTGACAGAAGTTCCCTCGGACAGCCTTGGCGAGAGACTAGAATGCACGGGTTCCCGAAGGAAGGCGAACTAGCTTCTCGCCAATTCTGCCGATGTGCTCAGACCTTGCCTTGGCAATGACGCTTTTGAAGGACCTGGAGGCGGAATTATACTTCTTTTTAAGTGCGCTGGTGTTTAAATCCCGAGACGTTGATGCGTCAGCCCAGGCCCGGTAGCACTCCTGCTTATAGCGTGATGCTATTTTACAGGAGCGACCAAACCATGGCTGGGATCTGCCTCCGATGGGCACCACAGAGGATGGAATAAAAAGTTCCATACCCTGAAGTAGCACATCAGCAACAGAATCGGCAACAACGCTGGGATCTTCCGGCGAGAAGCAAACCCGCCCGCCCCCAAGGGTAGGATGCAAAAAAAGACCGCATCCCGTCCCAATCAGCTGACCTATAGTGCCAAACACGGCGGCAAGCTGTAGATCGCAACTGCGATTGAAGCGTGAGTGGCACCGTGCTCCGGATCAGACAATGGTCCAAAGAGCCCAGAGGGGCATCGACGGAGACCTGATATCCGTCCGGATGAGAGGTCAGCAGAAGGTCCAACAGGGAAGGTACATGGTCTTCCACATCTGGGATCCGCGTAGGCGAAGTAACCAGTTGTGTTAGACCATATGCCAAAGCAAAGTCGTAGACAGATCTACCCGCATGATCGGTTAAACGAGAACCAAGCCATTCAGCGTGGTGGGCGTTGAAATCACCGAGTATCACGATCTCTGCAGATGGGACCTGTTGTAGCACGGTGTCTGCAGCCATTTGGACGTGGTCGATGAGTCGGTCTGTGTCGGCATTACCGCCATGGGACCTATAGAGGCACCCGTAGACGCGGGGATGGTCGTCGCTGTCTACGCGCAGCCATAGGATGGACAGGTCCGTACCTTCAAGGCTGCCGAGGCGTCGAAAACAGATGTCCTCTCTGACGTATACACAAACTCCAGCCCGGGGCACAAAGGAGTGTTCCAATTTGTATCCCGGGTAGGAGAGATATGAAGTATCAGCTGGAGAGGACACCTGAGTCTCGGTTAAAAAGAGCAAGGCCGGCTTCGCCGTCTCTAGATGGTAATGGACAGCGTTAAGGTTGGAATGAAGTCCCCTGATGTTGCAAAAATTCACGGATAGCGTGACAGGGGTCGCCTTGGTTGTATTGCTCCGCTTGCCCCGAGCAGCATTAGTCACGAGCGGAATTTTGCCCCCCCCCCCCAGAATACGCGGGGCAGCCTGAGCACCCACGCTCAGGAGTGAAGTAGTTTGTTCGTGGATGCTCAGCGAGGTATTCTCCAGGGGTACTGGTACCCTCCTGGGGTAGTCTTGTATTTTATTCCACTACCATGTTGATGGGGGGGGGGGGGGGGAATTGGGCCTCCGGCCACCTGCACTCACCAAGCGCAACGCAGAGGTAAACCTCTACTTCACGCTGGTATTCTGTGAGGTTGTGGTACCACCCCGGTTCGAGCTGGCCCATCCGTGCGACAGCAAAAGCTACCGCTTGGCTCTACCACTGTTGAAACTGCTGTGTTACCGTGATAACCTAGGCGCTACCCAGTATATTCGTATGTGCGTGAGTGCATGTTCTTACAACAAGATTAGCATGGTTTTGTCTTTGCTTTTGCGTCACTTGAAATATACTCAGTGATTCGTCTTTCATTCTTGATTTGGACTGCAAGAGAAAAATTAAAACGTCATAATTATTTTAAATCTTTAACATTTTGATAAATTTTTCTTGATTTGTTCAGCTGCGAAACCATGTCAGACTCGGCATAATGCTTCTGTTTTTCTGTTCCACGGGAAGTTGAGATTTATCACAGATGAAAAATGATTAAATAATTCACCAATTGTCCGACTTGGTAAGTCCAACTTCGAATGAGAGATCAATCGACGGGTTGACCTCGCGGTAGGCAGCTGGGTGACGTTCAGTTCTTTCCGTCAAATATTCCTTAAAACTTTAAAACAAGTGTGTACAAACAGTGCGTGTTACCAGTGATGTTGACATATGGCCCTGTAACGTGATACTTCACTGATGGCCACTTGAGGAAACTTTAGATCGCTCGGAGAGCTGTAGATAAAGTTATGCTCAGTTTCTATTTGTGATAGAATTAGAAACCAACAACCGATGGGAATGAAAGGTTTTTGAACGACAGCTCGTAAGCGAGGTGCAGGACAAATCTCCACTAGATGAAATGACGACCTTATAAAACATGGAGGTGGTTCGGAACCGTACCTTATGGTAATCTATGAGCATAGGCTATGTTCAGCAGTGGACTTGTGATGGGAAACTCGTATGCGATATTAAAGTCCATAAGCGGCGTGACGATACGTAGATTAATACACACATACTACACACTGGAGAGGAAATTTTGAAGTTTCCTTTAAGCATATCATAGGCATAAAGCTATTTATGTTTTATATGGGTGTTAACGGATACATGACGGCAAAGTAAACCTATATGGCCTATACCAAAAGTTGATCTTAGAAAATTTATTTTCTCGTCTTTATTGTAATGATTCTGTTTGTGGACAAACGGCCTTATGCGAGCAAATACACTCAGCCTAAGTATAACAGTGCGCTTGGGCTCGGGCATCTTCGTAACTATTCAACGGCGTGGACATAGCATGGAGAGCATTTGGTTTTTTTCAGTTAGCTCATCAGTTGGTCTAGCTACGCGATGCCGAAAGGCTGCCTATCTTGCGCCCAGTTCATACTAATGCAATACACTAATTGCTCCCTCCGTATTTGTTTTATGTGCATCGTTGAATATCTAACTGTACTAACGTTTATAATTTCATACTTCTCGCTAATTAACTGTATCTTAACTATCTTCTTTACTTTCTGTTTCCTTCTAGTTTTGTGTATATTGTAATGAACCAAATATGTGGCTTAATTCACCATCCACCACATTTATTTGGTTTACACATGCGCGAGTGTTAGGACAGTGTTAAGCCTTTAATTTCTTTATTCATGGTTATCACCATAAGCAATAGAATACCTGACGTATCGGCATTGATACCGCCTGAATCGAGCATATACCGTGTCACTGTAAAAACACTGCCATTGAGGCCTGACGAACCGGCCTGACAATTACAACTGGCAAATATTATTTCGGACAGTACAAAATCAACAAACCGATTGCCTAACCACATCCAAGCTATTATTGCAACTCAGATTTTTACCAGATTTGCTGAGGAAGGAAAAGGGAAGATCATCCACCGGGCAAGGTGTTCAGCCAGGGGAGCGGCCAACGCTCCATGTGGTAGTTCGGAGCTCTTCTATATATACCGCAGCGTGTTCGGAACTTTGATAGCTCTATTAGATTTCGGTGCCTTTCGCTTGTGGCGCGACGACAGCGCCTCCACATGTTAAGAATCAAAAAGAAAATTTCGAGATTTTCTTGGTTAAATATAGTAAGCGCTTTTATGGATGCAACTTATTTTTTTAAATTATCTTAGCGATTAAGATGTGTTTAACCTTTTTAATGTTATTCAAATAACGTATAACATGTCGCATCCGCTTTGAGGCACCGTAGGCCCCTAAGGAAGATATTATTGTCGTTAATCCAAGATCCGATAACCACAGAACAGCTGAAGATGGTGTTTCAACGCGGAGTGCCCCCTCTGTATCTTTTATGCAAATGTCCCAAATCAGACCGATACCTGTTAATGCACCTGGAATTAAAAATCACTTATAAATAATATAATAGTTTTAAGTTATAAACACTCACCATATCTATAGTTAGGGTAATTCAATACATCAGGGGATTTCAGGCGTGGACTCGACCGCTGATGAATTGATACTCATGTATTATGTTTATCGGATTGCAGTCCAATCAGACTTTGAAAGTGAGGGAATTGAGAGTACACCCATAGTTGCAATCCTCCGTTGAGCCTTAGCTTATATTACATTATTATCGTTTGAATAATAGTGTGAAATGGATATATATATATATATATATATATATATATATATATATATATATATATATATGCATGTATTTAGTTAACTATTAGTGAAAACGATGAAACAAGTGCTCCAATGGTGACTTAAACCCTAAGTTATTTTGTCTACTTAGGCGTGCTGTGACACTAACGTCGACAACTGTCGGCTGCCCACGCTGTCGGCGCTGACGTGAAAATCTCTCAAAAATATCGTAATGTGATGCGCAGTCAACATAATGTAAAGGAAGTTGTTAACATTTTATATTTTGTATAACGTATTGGACCGTTTAAAGAAACACATTTATATGAGCAATAAAAAAACTGTTTACAAACATAATACTAAATAACTTTAAATTCAAAAAAATGTCTGTGTATTCATAACATGACCTAATCACTATGTTAGGCATATGTGTAAGGGATATAACTCGATTTTTCAGTACAGAAATACTCAGACGAACCTCTCTTCTCCTTCCACCCCCTTTATAAAAATCTTAATACAAGGTATAATGCGTACCGTGCTATTGGATGCGTGACTGAAGAGAAGACCCTTAGTATTAGGTTTTTTTTTTGAATGTAAAGACTTTTCGATAGATGGCATAAAATTATCAGGCTGGTAACAAGGATCAGCGTCAAAGAACCAAAATGTCTGATCAGATCGCCGATCCGTCTAACCAAATATCGTAACTATTGCAAGTCATTCTTAGAATATGAGAGGCAACAGTAGAAATTTAATAAATCAGAAAAATGCCACTATCTGGATAGAGTGATTTCTATGAGAGTTGCCACATAGATCAATTTTATATTTAATATATTAGATAATAATATATTAAATGTATTATATTTATTGACTGCATTTTGGACCGAATGATTTTAGACGGATTGCAGCGTGGTATTCATCCAAAATGAGTATGAAGAAGTATAACTCCATGGGTAGAGAAGGCCTCAAGTTATTAAGTTCGCAGTTCGTATTATTTTGTTTCATGGAAGGCAATAAAGAATAAATAAATAAATTGGTAAATCTAATTGGGCATACCTTAAGCGCATTAAAAAAATTACGTATAATATGATTATACGGAATATTTAAAGTACTTTAAATACATTTCGACAGCACTATCGGCTTCAACAACCGCGAAAACCATGAGAATGACACCCATGATGAAAAAATTTATCGTACGTATTGCAGCCGCCGCTTGGATTTACATTTCGACAGCACTATCTGCTTCAACACCCTCGAAAACCATGAAAATGACACCCATGATGAAGAAATTGATACCTACTTCAGCCGCCATCTTGGATTTACATATCGACAGCACTATCGGCTTCAACACCCTTGAAAACCATAAAAATGACACCCATGATTAAATAAAATTATACCTATTGCAGCCGCCACCTTGGATTTACATTTCGACAGCACTATCGGCTTCAACACACTCTAAAACCATGAAAATGACACCCATGATGAAAAAATTGGTACCTACTTCAGCCGCCATCTTGGATTTACATTTCGACAGCACTATCGGCTTCAACTCTCTCGAAAACCATGAAAATGACACCCATGATGAAAAAATTGATACCTATTGCAGCTGCTATCATGTATTTACATTTCGACAACCCAATCGGTTTCAACACCCTCGAAAACCATGAAAATGTCACCCATGACAAAAAAATTTATACTACTTACTTTTAGTACGTACTACTCATGAACTGTTAAAGAATGTTAAAGAAATTTACACATTACAAAATTATAATCACTGGAGATTTTAATATAAATACGTTAGTGGAATCTAGAGCATCGCAACAATTAAAAGATATGGCTAAATACTTCAATTTAAAAATTCATATAAATGAACCTACTAGAGGAAATAATTGTATAGACCACATTTTAAGTAATATTAAACAAGCTACGGGCGTAACAATGCCGCTTCATCTATCTGATCACAATACTGCCCAAATATTGTCATTCTCAATCGAAAATGCTCATAGTCTACAACACTGGTTTATACACAAGAGAGACTATTGCAATGAAAATATTCTAAAGTTTCGTGGTTACTTGCAGTCACTATCATTCTCAGATGTTTACAACGCGAAAAACATGAATGTAGCTTTCGAACGATTCTATGATCTTTTTTGCACACTTTATAAATCTTGCTTTCCGAAATTAAAAGTCAAAATTACCAATAAAAATTCAAAGCCGAAATGGATCTCCAAGGGCTTAAAAGTTTGCATAAAAACTAAAAGATCATTGCGTTTCAAGTATTATAAACAAAAAACTAACGAGGACAGAGAAGCTTACTTGAGGTATTCAAAAATGCTTAAGAAGTGCATATCAATAGCCCAAAAAAATTGCAATAACAAATATCTCCAGAACAGTCAGAATATTTGTAAAGCTTCATGGAAACTCATCAAAGATGTAACGGAAAGCGAACCTCCACAAAATTACATTTCACACATGAAATACGAAAATACTATAATAACAAATGGGACAAAAATAGCTGAACTGTTTAATGATTACTACGTAAACCTAACTGATGGAAGGTATATGTATGACATTGATAAAAAGCGAAAGATACTATCAACGATCGATCATATATCAAAGTCAATTTTTCTTGAACCGGTCAATTCAATAGAAATTACTCGTATTATACAATCATTAAACAATTCTAGCTCATGTGGGTATGATGAAATCTCAACAAAAATCTTAAAATTCTGTAAAAACGAACTTGCCCAGGTATTGACATACCTAATTAATTTATCATTTGAAACTGGATGCTTCCCTGAGGCGCTTAAATTCTCAATCGTGAAACCCATTCACAAAAAACAGAATAAATCGGAAATCGGTAACTATCGCCCAGTTACATTAATACCGGTGTTATCCAAGGTATTTGAAAAGGCCATGCAAAAACGACTGCTTGACTATTTAACAAAATTCAAAATCATTACACCGGAGCAAAATGGGTTCCAGAAGGGAAAATCAACTACCCTCTCGTGCTTTAATCTAATACATAACGTTATTCTTGGACTCGATGATAAACAGCGTACTACTGTACTTTTCTTTGATATGTCTAAGGCGTTCGATTTTGTAGTTCATAGCGTCCTGTTAGATAAACTGGAAAAGTATGGAATCAGAGGTCTTTCTCACTCTTGGCTTAAAACATATCTAGAAAATAGACACCAGTGCGTAGAAATAAAGAGGATAAGCGTGAGAAATACAACTACATCCGATCGTTCTGGTTATAAAATAAATAAGTTTGGAGTACCACAGGGTAGCGTTCTAGGTCCTATATTATTTTTATTATATATAAATGATTTACCGAAAGTGACTAAACATCAATGCATAATGTTTGCTGATGACATTTCCATTATTGTTAAATCGAATTATAATGACAATTTAAATAGTTATGAAAATGACATTAATAATACAATTCATAATATAGTTCAATATCTTAAATTAATTAATCTAAATGTAAATCTAAACAAGACCAATTTTATAAATTTTAATATAAGAAGACGAGCAGTAAACAATCTTAATGTGCTGTACAAAAATATAACTATTGAAAGGACTACCATGGCTTCATTTTTGGGTGTAGTACTTGACGAGAACTTAAATTTCACCGGCCACATTGACAAAATTTGTAATAAAATTAATAGGTTTGCTTTCGTCTTAAGGCGTTTAACTAAGATAACAACGCTCAGCGTAACTATGTCTGCTTATTATGGTTACGTCGCGTCTAATATTAATTATGGTCTGGTTCTGTGGGGCAACAGCATTGAAGTAAATAGAGTTCTTATCGCACAAAAAAAATGTATACGTGCTATATGCGGTAAAGGTCCATTTGATACATGCAAGCCCCTATTCATTAAGCTGGGTATATTAACAGTCCCTAGCATGTACATATTACAAATATATAAATTTGTCAAACAACATGCAGAGTTATTTAAGTCAGCTTGTGATATATATCCACGAAGCACTAGAGATAATAAGCGGCTTGTCCTAGACCATAAACCAAAAACTTCTCTCTTTCAGAAAGGTTGTTACTGCATGTGTATAAAAATATTTAATAAAATTCCAAAGCAGTTCAAGCACGGCTCTATGATTCTCATGACCAAAAAGTTACGTGAATGGCTAATAAAAAAATGCTATTATAGTGTTAAGGAATTTCAAAATGATAATAATATGCAAGTTGACATGTGATGGACAAAATTGCTGTGTATCACTGAGTATCACTATTTTATCTGACCTTTAATTAATGATCGGATGTATTTAAATTTAAATTTTAATTATGACATTGACATTTTAAATTACGACATTTTGAATTATATAACTTACATTTAATAAGTTGACAATTTAGAATCTATTACCACCAACATAATTTGTACAATTTAAAAAAAAGTTTGCATGCCGTACCTCATGGCTAAATAGGTCTTTAAGCAACTTATTTTTATTGTAAAAACCTATAATTTACCCTATTTATGGCAAATAAATGAATTTGAATTTGTAATTTGAATTTGTACTATTATTTATTCTGTGCTTTTAAATTATTGTAATAAAAAAAATCTCTTATTATTATTATAATCAAATATTTAAGAAATTTGGTTATTCGAATATTGTGTATTTGTACAGAGATCTTTTTGAGCCGAAACAAACAACCGAAACAATGTCCACTCACGACGACGACTGAAGCCGAACTAAACTACTCTGTGGCTGTAGCTCCCCATTTACAGAAATCATTTACATACAAGGCTACCAAATCAACGAAAATTTCGCCTTTTTGGAGCCGAAAAAAATTAATTATAGCTAAAAAAAATAAAATTACACTGCCATTTACATTCAGTGGGTTCCCACATGGTAGATGGAAAGATTAAAAAATAGATTGAGTTAAACAATTGATATTTTCAAAAGTTATAGTGTTTACAAACCCTGGGGACATGAAAAATCCCCACCATAAGCCACTAAAACCCCTTTTTTTATTTGAAAATAGCAATTAATCGACTTAAAACTAGTAGTATCTATTAAAATTAATAAGTTCAACAATCATTTATCTTTCTAACAATGTGCTTTTTATATCATTTATATGTATTATATGATTGCTAGATACGGTTTTATTCGATAAAACGTTGGAATCTTAATTTTTAGGCGATAGTAGAACATACTTTTCGCTTTCGCTTAAGGTATGCAATAAAATAAATAAGGTCACTCAGCGAGCTATTGAAAGGGTATCAAAGTAACATAGTCCAATGATTCAGTTAGCTGAAGTGTTAATGGTCTGGCCATATACATAGTTGGAAGAAAAAAATTACAGACCATGCACAGACAAGCGAAGTGTAAAGCGGTTTTCACAACCTAGATAGATTGACGGCCTAATACATGTAAGAAGTCGATAGATGCTGACTTAAAACTAAGACCAAGACTTAAGGCATTTCTTGGGACTAAGTTCAGCAGTGGACTTGTGAACGCTTGTATTGGAATAATAAAAATTCACCCAAAAAATCGACAATTTTAACTTACATAATACTGCCACTATTGACAGTCCGACGAACTTACTCGTAAACAAGCTTGACATTCTGATATAGTGAATAGAACCGTGTTTTTGAATGTGTACAGAAGCAATGCCCATCGCCCGCATTATTCGAATCAAAAACAACAGAGTTCCATTAACTTCAGCTTCATCACATTCATTAAAATCCATCTCCATGAACTTTACTATAATTTAAAAATATTAGGATGCCTGGAAATTAAAAATATATTTTTATAATAAATTTAAAATATAGTTACAAATTATCGTTTCTATTCTAAGACTCTCGTCACCCGTTACTGGCTGGCTTTTATCCGGGGGGGAAAAATAAAGTATATTATTACGTGAACGAAGTAAAAGCCTCAGAGGTAAAATCCTATAGCTAGATATTTTACAAATGTGTTTCAAATTTATTGTTTTTATTGACATTTTATCAAATTGATCTATCCATAACTACCACAAACAAGTAACTTTTATATTTAGAAATCATCTAAAAGCCGGTATAATGCCACGGGTGATACAAATTCATTGATACTTATCGCAAGTAGATTAGGGTGCAATTTGCATGATATGAATTTACTTTCAAGTTTAATCGCTTTTTTATTTTTTCAAAACTAACATGCTTAGATTTATAAAAATAAATTTGAAACTATATATAAAATAGGCTTCTATTTAGCTCACTTTATTCACCTTCTTTTCGGTACAGTAAAAAAAATCAGCTGGTAGGATATTAAATGCATACGAGTTACCGAAATAAGTCAAATCGTTACAAACTGGATGCGTTTTCTAATAGATTACAAAAAAGGCAAAAGAGGCTCTTTAATTCCGTCCTCCATGGTGCCATTCCACCGGAAACGTGGAGCA
Organism: Parnassius mnemosyne; assembly: GCA_963668995.1. Taxonomy (NCBI): domain Eukaryota; kingdom Metazoa; phylum Arthropoda; class Insecta; order Lepidoptera; family Papilionidae; genus Parnassius; species Parnassius mnemosyne. The sequence continues at coordinate 38,272,180 of CAVLGL010000085.1, forward strand.
GAAGTGCGGTGGTCCTTTTCTTTAAGAAAGGTGACTAAGCTCTGTTGAAGAACTACAGACAGATTTCCCTTTTGAGCCGCGTCTACGTGGTGTTTTCGAGAGTCATTACGAATCATCTCACACGCAGACTTGACGACTTCCAGCCTCCCGAACAAGCCGGTTTCCAAAAAGACTTTAGCACCATATACCACATACATACCCTTCGGCAAATTGTACAGAAGTCCGAGGAGTACAATTTGCCACTATGTCCGGCGAATGTGGACTATGAGTAAGACTTTGATTCCTTCAAAATTTGGGCGGTGCTACAGTCCCTTCAGTGGTGCCAAGTTGACTGTCGGTATATCGAAGTGCTGAAGTGCTTGTACAGTATGGCTATACAAGTACAGAACCAGAGTATGAAACCTATCCAATTGCAAAGAGGTGTAAGACAGTGTGACGTTATATCCCCGAAACTCTTCACTGCTGCATTGGAAGACGTTTTCTAGCTTCTGAACTGGAAAGGATACTGTATTAACATCAATGGCGAGTACATCGCTCACCTTCGATTTGCCGACGATATAGTCCTTATGGCAGAATCACTGGAGGACCTAAGCACTATGCTCAATGACCTCAATAGTGTTTCCCAACAGATAGGTCTTAAGATGAACATGGACAAAACAAAGATCATGTTTAATGTCCATGTCACACCTATGCCGATAGTTGTTGGAAGCACTAGGCTCGAAGTTGTTGACGAGTATGTTTACCTGGGACAAATAGTCCGATTAGGTAAGTCCAACTTCGACCGAGAGGTCAATCGATGGATTCAACTCGGTTGGGCAGCGTTTGAGAAATTACGGCACATATTCTCGTCAAGTATACCTCAAAACTTGAAAACGAAATTGTACAACCAGTGCGTGTTGCCAGTGATGACCTATCGAATTGAGACGTGGTCCTTCACTGCTGACCGGATGAGGAAGCTCAAGGTCACTCAGCGAGCTATGGAGAGGGCTATGCTCGGGGTTTCTCTGTGTGATAAACTTATAAATGAGGATATCCTCAGTAGAACCAGAGTAACCGACATAGCCCAACGGATTAGTAAGCTGAAGTGGCAGTAGGCCAGTCATATAGCTCGAAGAACCGACAACCGTTGGGAAAAAAAGGTTCTAGAGTGGCGGCCTCGTAATGGCGGACGAAGTGAAGGGCGTCCCCCCACTAGATGGAGTGATGACCTGGTAAGATATGTAATAAGTCGATGGATGCAGGTGGCTCAGCATCGTGCTTTGTGGCATTCTTTGGGGGAGGCCTATGCTCAGCAGTGGACTTGTGAAGGGCTGTAATGATGATGATGATGACGATGACATACCTCTCTCGCCTTCTTTACATCCATATATTTATGCATACATGCTCGTCAGTTAAGGGCACTCCTAATCTGGCCCATTTTCAAAATATTGCCAATTTTGTCGAAAAGTCTTCGTCTAGGGCGTCCCTTCCCGACACAGCTGTTCACTTCTGCAACATAAATTTTGCTTTGTCACTCTTTCCTCGTTCATTCTTTCTACATTACCAGATCACTGAAGCATTCCTTTCTTAATCCTGGTCACAACGACATCTTGCAAACAACACTTTTCTCTTGTCACACAATTTCTCACCCTGTCATTCATATTTAGCCCTAGCATACTCCTTAATGACCGCATTTCTATAGCATTTATTCTAATCTCATGCTTACTGCTTGCTTGACCCAACTTTCACTACCATACATCAAAGTAGGGACTAGCACAGCGTTATGAATTGTCATACGTGCCTTTATTGACACATTCAGACTTTTCATAATAGCGTGTAGAAAGAGCCCCATTCACTCTATTTCCTGCGTTCACTCGTCGTTCTATATCCTTATCGTATCTACCATCCCTGCTAAATACGCATCCAAAATATACAAACTCATCAACTTGCTCAATCAATTCCACTTCTATTTTTTATTTTATATAAAGTTTTACTTTCTTCTCTTTCAAAAACCATCACTTTCGTCTTACTTGTGTTCACTTTCATAACCCTTTCTTATAATGACCAGTTCATTAACGTAACTATAATTTGCAACTCGGCTGCTGACGATGCAAATATGACTTGATCATTGTCATGCAAAAGAGATTTCACGGTTAACTTATCCATTCTCAATCCACATTCTTCAACTTTCAAAATTTCCAAACAGCTGTCCACAAATAGGTTTAACAGCAGCTTTTTGGTTGCCAAACCAGTCCGAGTAGACCCCGTTGATCCTGACACAAGCACCAGAGTCCCTATAAAGAGACTTTAATACCTGTATCAAACCAGCGCTCAACCTAAATGAGTTTAGTGTTTACCGTAACACATTCCTGGCCACTTTATCATATGCTTTTTCCAAGTACATGAACGCACAAAAAAACTTTCTGGTTTTTGGGCAAAAACATCTCCGCAATCACGCGCATGGAAATAACTTGATCCGTACACCCTACTACCTTTCTAAATCTAGCTTGCACATCCCAAATTTTTCAAATAACACCTTAGCATACAGTTTACCGACAATGCTAAGTAAGCTGATACCACGGTAGTTTTTACAGCCCTGTTGTGATTTTCCCTTATATATTGGGACTATAACGACTTTGCACCTGTCTTCCGGTACCCGCTTCAGTTCCCAACATAAATTAAACAAGGTTTAAAGCAGGCCTGCCACCACTCCCTCTCCAGCCCTTAGGATTTTGAGTACTCTATCATATCCGGCTGCATTACCTGCTTTCAAGCTTTTTATTGCTTTCACTATTTCATTTACACTTATTTCCCTACCTCTCTCCACTTTTTTTGGGATTTCTATTTCACTTAATTCAGACGACTCTTGATTCATAAACATGCTTTCAAAGTATTCCTTCTATCTCTTTAAACTCGAAATTTCGTCATTCAGCATACAGCCATTCTCGTCTCGTATAGCATTCATTTTAGAATACAGGCTAGGCTGTTTTGAAATGCTCCTGGCAGTTCTTTCGAGTTTCCAGATCATTTTAATATTTGCCTGGAATTTATCAGATATCCTTTTATAATTCTTATCCATTTTTTCTTGCTTTTTCCTTTCAACAACTTCTATTACTCTCTTATTTATACGTCTAAATATTGCCTATTTTCTTTCATTTTCATCATTCAATCATCATAAATCATTGCTGAATTACAATCAATGAGTTTCGTTTTTGTGTGTAATAACTGATTTGTACTTTTGAAACATATTTGTTTATCTCATAGCCGTGCAACTACAAGCCGATCGCCATCACCCCCTTGTTCTCCATAATAATGGAATCTATTATAAACTGCCAGCTCATGCGGCACCTTGAGGATCACCAGCTGATTAGTGATCGCCAATACGGTTTTCGTCGGGGTCGATCAGCTGGTAATCTTCTGGTCTACCTGAATCATAGATAGGTGGAGGCAGTAGAGACCAAGGCCATTGGCCGTTAGTTTGGACATTGCGAAGGCCTTCGATCGGGTTTGGCACAAAGCGCTTCTTTCAAAGCTCCCTTCCTATGGGCTTCCCGAGAAATTGTGCAATTGTATCACCAACTTTCTTGCATATCGGAGCATCAAGGTCGTTGTGGATGGTGCATGCTCCGACTATAGACCTATTAATTCTGGTGTTCCACAAGGCTGCGTGCTATCACCAACTCTGTTTCTTTTGCATTACAATGATATGTTGCGAATCGGTAACATTCATTGCTATGCGGATGACAGCAGTGGTGATGCTCTATACATCAGCCGTGCCTACATTTCTCGGGAAAACGTCGCCGAGTACCGGAACCAATTTTTTTGTCTTCATGTCGGATGTGCGGTTTACACAGCACTCGGTTCGGAAACCACTCTTCTCCTTAGACGTCAGCAAGTCGAGTGGGCCTGATGGAAACGCTCCCATTGTGCTGAAGACGTGTGCTCCGGAGTTGGCACCAGTTTTAACGCGTCTTTTCCGGTACTCTCAAGGCATAGTCTCCAATTCATGAAAGACAGCTTTGGTCCACTCGATTCCTAAAAAAGGCAACCGCTCAGACCCGTCCAACTACAGGTCTATCGCCATCACCACCTTGTTCTCCAAAATAATGGAATCCATTATAAACTGCCAGCTCATGAGGTACCTTGAGGATCACCAGCTGATTAGTAACCGCCAGTACGTTTATCGTAGGGGTTGATCAGCTGGTGATCTTCTAGTCTACATGACTCATAGATGGGAGGAGGCAGTAGAGTCCAAGGGGGAGGCATTGGACGTTAGGTTGGACATTCCGAAGGCCATCGATTGGATTTGGCACAAAGCGCTTCTTTCGAAGCTCCCTTCGTATGGGCTTATGGGTAAGAAAACTTCGCCGAGTACCGGAACAATCTTGTATCTGAAATCAAGTCTTTGCTGAACAAAGTCTCGGATTGGCAGCGATCTAGTCCAGTCTAATCCTCAAAATATACAAAATTGCGCCTTTCCCGCTAAAAGAACCCCTTTGCCGTATCTTCTCAGTTTTTAGGCACTTCTCTCGTTGCCTCAGCTAGTATCGCGTCGACATATCGACTGACATGCAATTTCGTGGTCACTTGGAAGAGAAGCACAAATTGGCCTCTAAAAAGCTTGACGTGCCCAGCAGAGCGAGACAGTATTTCATACAGCACACCACCTGCAACTTTACAAGGCGCAGGTTTGACCTCACATGAAATTCTGTTTTGTATTCGTCTAAGCCAGAGCTTATATACAATCCCACCTGATGGTATGTGGTGATGTAACTTATGATGACTTAATAAAGTCCATTCACTCTTGCCTTGAAGACACCCACACTGTAATCGTATGGAAAGGCAGATGCTGGCAAATTATTCCATTCCTTTGCTGTACGCATGATGAACGACGTTGCGAACCGTTTGGTTCGAATGCGTTGTAAGTCAACAACGAAAGGGTGGAGACTGGCCAAACGTCTGGTTTTCCGATGGTGGAAGGGAGAAGGAGGAATTAAATTATGCAATTCCTGTGCCCACTCTCCGAAATGCATCCTGTAGAAAATCGAAAGTTTGGCTAATTTGCGTCTGTGTTCAAGGCTGGTAAGATGGGTTTTAACCAAATTCGAGTCGCCAATTTATATAAATACCCCAATAATTGAACACAGCCATTGAATTTCCTTAAAAACCTAAATAGTAAACACACATGATGGAGGATACGCGTCCAAGATTTCGACTTCAAAATTATATACAGAAATTACATGTAAAATACGAACCCAGACGCCATTAGTAGAATTAAGATCAATGCTTTAAATTCTGATGATGACGGAATCTCTATGGCTGTAAGTGTTAACAATAAGGAACGTAAGTCAAAGAGAGAAATGGATGGCGTAGTTCAAAGAAGCCTAGAGTTTTCAACTGGCAAAACTGAAAGACAAAGCTCATCGACTGTTACCTTATCAGACCTGAGTGGAGCAATGTTAGCATGCCCTATTAGCATATCAGACTCGTCAGATACTACTGTAGACCTCTATGAACTTCTGATCGAATGTACGATTATACAATCATAATCTGAAAATAGTAAATCACAAACATCCGTCAGTACTAAATAAACCCGCAGGAATGTAGTACTAAATTAAGCAGCCATAACTCTTGTTTTAAGCTTATTACTCTAAACATCCGAAGTATTCACAAAACTTACCTTAATTTGAACTTCTCGTCTCTAAACTGGGATTTGAATGTGATTTTATAATTCTTACGAAAAGTTGAATATCTTACTTAAGACCTCCCCTTCAACTCAAAAACTGCAATCTTCACTATTCTAAATGATGTTCTGTTGAAGAACTAGATTTTTTGGATAAAAATTGGGCAAAATACAACAATTATTGCATTACACAAGTCCCCTTTGTCCTATTCAACAGATACATTTTAGTGTCATTAGAGTTTAGTGTATTATATCTGCGCTCAAAAAGTTTGAAAATATAATCATTATAGGAAACATCAACATATACATAAAATTAAACACAGATAATAAACATGCAGCTTCTTATTTGAACTTGACTCCTGAGCTGGGATTGCTTCTAGCTCAATTTTTACCGACTCCTAATAATAATTGCCTTGACCATAATGTTCTAAAAACAAAGCGAACATTTAAAGTTTTTATTCTAAACTCGTATATAAAGATCATAAGTTAATCAGTCGGTAGGCGGTAAACGTAACAAACGTATGCATTGCGCTGTTGCCAGTCTATCGCTATTGTTTTTGTAGTCAGAGTTTTTCAAACTTTATCTTATTCAACATGAAAGGCTACTTGGAAATGCAATACCTATAAGACAGGAACTGCGAGTCCCAATCTTTCTTCCGAGAAAACAGTACAAGGATGAGTACCATTTCACGGTGATCTGGAGAATATTCGTCTTGTACTTGGTAAAATTACCAAACAAATATCGTCATTACCACAGTTAATTGCAAGTGTCATGACTATCCAGGCTAATCTTTCAGATCTTAAGGTTATGAAGAGTGAAATGATGGACGTTAAAAGCTCCTTGAATAATGTGCATTACTTCGGTTGGGGGACTCACTAACAAACTGACCAAGATCGATCGGGAAATTTAGTCTCTTCAAAAAACTAAAGATGATGTTGTACGTGTTGAACATCGATTAGAGAAGCTTGAGGCCACTGTACGCGAAAATCAGCAAAGATCACGCCCGAACAACATTGAGATCAAAGGCGTTCCTGTAACCTCGTCTGAAAATCTTTTTACTATTATTTCCATTTTCGTAGTAAAATAGGTCACGAAGTTCCCAAGGAGCAAATCAACTACGTCGCAAGAGTACCTCAGCGTAATAACAAAAACAGCAAAATGTTCATTGTGTCACTTCACAGCCGTTACCTGAGAGATAATTTTATAGCTGCTGCTAAAAAATGTAAACCTTTAACTGCTGCGGATTTAGTATTGGACAGTGATGGCAGGATTTTCATCAATGTCCACCTTACGTTTGAGAATAAACAGCTACTTAATAAGGCAAAAGCTCTTGCTAGGGAGAAAAACTTTTCCTATTACATGGGTAAAAAACTGTACAATTCTAATGAAAGAGAATGCGACATCTCCTACATATGCAATAAAAACGGAAGCAGATTTAAAGGAGATTTTCTGAATATAAATTTCTTTGTTTCTATATCAATTTGTGAAATAACTTTGTGAAATACTGGTACGTTAAGTTTATTCTATTTATTTGGTTTATCACTGACGGTACACGTCAGTCACGTCAGTCAGCCAAGCAACAACAGAACAACAGATCTGTTGTCAATTGGCTTAATAGCTGCTCGTCATCATACGTCATAACCGTGTCTTCACAGAGATGAATATTACGAATCCCTAGCTATAATTAACTTACCGCCGCTTCGTACAAACGTGAGTCTATCAATTACATGTGTACTTAACATACACGAGATCGATTTAGATGAAGTGAAATATTTGTCTTTTGTATTGAAGAACAGTGAAGTGTTTGAAAGTGTTAATAAAAGCGAAGTGGACTCTAGTATCGGTGTTTTAGTATATATCGTGTTATGTTCCATTATATTAAGTTTATATAAAATTCTTCTGCACTTTTTTCATTTTAAATTTATTCCGTTTTTAGGAAACTATCGGAAGAGTCCTCAAATGGAACATTCCGATAATTTTTCTCTTAGGTAGGGTGGAGTTATGCATCTCCCACGCCCTTCTGTGTTAGATTACTCAGCAATAACATGTTGTTTTTTATAGGATAGGGTGACAAACGAGCACACAGTCCACCTGATGGTAAGTGGTTGCTGTGACCCATAAACATCTACAGTTATCCTGAATAAGATTCAAAATGCAGATGCGTCGTTACCCTTGAGGACTAAGATGGAATGCCTCTTTTCCAGTAAATTGGGTCTCCGGTTCTCTGCACTCACCATACGAAACACAACAGTGTCAAATTGCTATTTTACGCTGGTATTCTGTGAGAGCGTGGTCCTTCCCCAGTCGAGCCGACCCACTCGTGCTACAACTATACTACAATTTAGCTACGGCATGGCTCTACTACGCCCAAATAATATGTATTCGTTAATGCTGGGTAGGACCTCTCAGACAATCATATAGACCTAAACTAGCTTTAAGTTTTATTAAGTTTTGAAAAATTAGTATTAAAGCCGCCATATTATAAAAAATATCATTAAAAATGGGAACACGAACTTTTAATTACAATTTTAATTTCATTTTAAAGAAACCGTTAAAAGTTATTTCCGCTGTATTTTTACTAAAACTCAAAAAGAGAACAAAACTTAAGCATTTATTTACCCTTACCCTTTTGAAGGTTTGGCAATTTTAATCAGAATCATTATTAAGTGGCGAAGCTTGAGAAGTCACTTATTGATTTCACGATGTCTGTCCGTCTGTCCGTCTGCCCGTCTGTCCGTCTGTCCTTCTGTCTCACGATTATCTCGAGAACGGTTTCGAATTTTCAAATTCAGTTTTCAGCAATCGATTACTGATCACCCAGGCATCTGAAGCTCCTATTTTGAAACTGATTGCTCAACGGCAACCGTTAGAAAACGCTACAAAGCTGATTGCTTCGCCACTTTACTATGCTGTTAGCTTGCTAGCTTTATTGTTTCTCCTCCTGATATAGACACTATGTTTGGGTCTTAGATCTTGATTTGTATTCTTAATTGGCTATTCTTAATTGGGCGGAAAGTGGCTACCTTTAGAACGTGCTCAGAGAGCAGTTCTAAAGGTAGTCACTTTCCGTCCATTCATGTTTCCTACACATCAACTTTACTTGGCATGTAGTGTACTAACTGTCCGTCAGTTGTTTATCCTGAACATCATATTAAAACAGCATACCGAACTTCCATTTAACTTAAAATCCATAGACAGGAGAAGAATGGACTTAGTTTGTGAAAACCCTCAAACCAAACACGCATTTGTGAACAAATTTTGCATATTTTTAGGACCCTTTCTATATAACTAGCTCAACAAATCACTAAAGGTAATATAAGTGTAAGGGAATTTCTAAATAAATTAAATTACGAAGCCACAGAGAAGTTATTAGAAATTCTAAAATAGTTTGTATTAATTGTAGGTAACAATTAATTGTTATTTAGTTATTTTATTTATAATATAATATAGTTTAATTATTTAAATATCTAGTGTCCAACATTATTAAACCGATTGTATAAGTGATGTCTGAAACACAAGTACTCAACCTAGTTCAGGCAGGTAGCTAATATTATAAACTTAACTTTTCTATTTTTAATTAAAATTCTTTTCTATTTAAAAGTTCCTAATTCCGAGTTTACAAAAAGCAAAGAAAAGTTGGAACCATAATATATGGTATTCATTATCTTACAACCAAAATTATAATAATTAAAATAAAGAATAATCATTCCCGTCGATATAGACCCGGTAAGTTTATTTTATTTTTAATAATGCAATTAATAATTGCGTGTGTTGTTGACCAAATTTGATTTTCCTTCACAAACCCTACCTACACCGAGAGCAAATTTTCCAGAAGTAATTATCTTAGCACTATTATGTAGGTATATGAACATTTGTGGCGATAGAGGGTTTGATTGCATAATAAGCATCCATCCTCATTGTCAATATAAACATTTCATTCTTATGAAATAAAATCCTATTATTATATCATATACATATTTCATCAATTTTATTTATTTTAATACATACAATAATATAATTGTTACAATAGTAGTACAAACAATAAGTCGTTCTCTAAAGCGAGATATTGTGTAAAATGATATTATTATTAAATTAATCTAATTGAGAATTATCACCCATAAATAAGTAAAAGTAAAGTAAATTTGCAGCCAATTTACGTCCCACTGCTGGGCACAGGCCTCCTCTTATTTCTGAGATGGTTTTAGGGCAAGGAAATGTCCGCCGCTCTGCCCCAGTGCGTGTTGGCGAACTTCACATGTCTTCGAAATATTTTTTTTCTTATTTCTCAGACATGCAGGTTTCCTCACGATGTTTTCCTTCACCGCCAAGCACGTGGTAAATCAGCACTTAAAATTGCAATTAACAATTTCATTGGTGCCGGCGGGATCGAACCTGGGTTGCTCGAGTACTGTGAAGCTTACAGCGAGCGCTAACCATTTGAGCTACCACGGCACCCATAAATGTTTACAACTATTTAAGGTCTTTGTGGAACCTTATACCGACCTAGTGTACATCGGAATGGCGTTTCATACCAAGAAATCCCGTTTCCTAATTCCGAGTATATTGAAATATTTGGCATTAATATTGCAGTATTTTCAAGACGTATTTTCACCGTGATTTATACAGAAAAACATACAAAAGCTAAGTGCTTACGATTAAAAATATAGGTAATCCTTAAAATAGATTTATTTAAAGAATTACACTCGGTACAAGAATGACCCAAAAGTCACTATTTAAAAAAAATGGTACTCACGTGCACACGGTCCAAAATGTATGAAGCGTAGTTTGGACTAACTGCTCACCCAAAACAAACCAATTATTTTATAACGTTTACATTACCCCAGATCTTTGATGATATGACTACGCAAAGTTATATTATGAATTACACAGGAGATCTTGCAGTAAAAAGGAGCCTGTAAATCGCTCATAAGCGCGGTTTCTCTGAATACCTCGGAATATGGGGCCAAGTCACTTATGTCAACTCCAATAAAAATTGCCAACGAAAAGGGCAAGAAACTTCTGCCAGGCTAAATAGATCTATACGGGATACGGTTATATGATCAGGTGATGAAGAAACGGAGTAGCTATTTACAAATTGATAAAGATAGGATCGGTGAATAGTTATCTAGGATGGTCAGAGGATGAAAATAAGAATATTGTTATTATATACATAAAAGTGGGTTTTTACAAAATTTTCTGACTTCTAAAAAGAATAATATGAGATCAAGATTTTAAATTTGTTTTTAAAGGCAAATAACTGTTTTATTTAGGACCCTAAATAAAAAAAATGAAATCATGATGATTGACATTTTACCACACATCGCATTTTAGTTACTTATACTTACCTCATATTACAGAGTAATTAAATATATTTGGTAACAACGTACTTATGTTGCTATTTTGTTCTAATATTACAAAATTGAGGAATTTATAAAGTATATGTTATATCTAATTTTTTATATATTTACTAGCTGTTCCCCGCGACTTCGTTCGCGTGTTAGGGTTTTTATGTTTCTGCGCGGAACCCTGATTCTTTTTCTAAAATAAAAGTAGCCTATGTTACTCTTTATGAAATCAGCTATCTGCCAGTGAAAGTCCCGTCAAAATCGGTCCAGCCGTTTCGGGAGATTACCCGGAACAAACAGACAGACAGACAGACAGACAAAAATTGAAAAAATTGTATTTTAGTTATAGGTATCGTATTTACTTTCATATGCATTTAGTAAAAAACTGTAATTTTGACATTACAAACAGACACTTCAATTTTATTTATTTGTATAGATATATAATTACTATTAATTATGCCAGTGTCTACCGCTTAACAAGTTATTTGAAGTTCAAAGCTCATCAAATTCTTTGCAGTTTATTCCTAGCTATTTTACAAATCATTTAAAGAAAAAAATTAAGTAATATTAACGAAGTTTGTATAATGAAACAATAATACAATATTTTAACAATAAAATCTATAAGAATGTTTGTTTTCACACACTACCACTATCACTGCAGCCTGTGTATGATAAGTCAACTGCTGAACATAGCCCCCACCCTCCCTAGAATGCTGGAAAGCACGATCCTTTGTTACCTGCATCCATCGAGTACATGCGTGTTTCATCAGGTCGTCACTCCATCTAGAAGTATCATCTAGAGGGTCGCTCAATACTGCGCTGTTAGTACGATACTACCACTCAAGAACCTACTGCGCTACTTTTACCTTTGAGCAATTCATTTTATAATTTTGGTGGGTGATTGTATCAAAAAGTCAGCTTTAACATATCAAGCATCGCTACTTTAGAGACAAGGGCGATCTTCCTAAAAACCTAATCTCCAAATTTCTTACTGCCCGAAAGTCTCTTACTACCAAATGTTACATACATCTTACAAATAAATAATTTTTAACCTTAGAATCCTTTCGTGACTTTTCAATCCTTAAGCACCTTTTTAAATGTTACATGAACTTGTTTTCTTTGTCATTCATTTTTAATGTTTCTATGGTAACGCAACCACTAAACATAAAGTCATTTTGGTAATGATAATAAAGATTTAAATCTTTGTTTTTCTAAGTTGTTTACTTGATGTAAACAACATATATTACGATGTCATCAGCGCCAGGCCCATATTGTAACGACTATTATGACTGTAACAGAAACAGAAACAGAAACTTTTTTATTCAATATAGATTATAAATAATACTTATTGAAAGTCACTCTTTTGTATGATTACCACTGGTTCGAAAAAAAAACCTCTGTCCTGGGAAGAACCAGCAAGAAACTCAGCGGGACTTTTTTTAAATAACAGCTTACAATCATGTATGTTACACAAATCAACAACACAACAAATTAGAAATAGCTTGGTAGCGATCACCTCATTTTCAGGGGGTTATTATCATCTATAAATTCATTAATATTATAATAACCCTTTTTATACAAACTTAGTTTAATAAAGTTTTTGAACTTTGAGCAGGTCAAACTTGGTATATTTTCTAAAATTTTGTTGTAAAAGCGTATACATCGCCCCAAGAATGAATTACTGACTCGATGGAGTCGAATAACTGGTACTACTAGCTTGTGTCTGTTCCTAGTATTGACAGAATGAATATCACACTTATTTTTGTAAAACTACTTTTATTATTGTGTACGTACATTACATTCTCATAAATGTATTAAGAGGCCAAAGTTAATATATTAATTTCCTTAAATTTTTGTCGCAGCGTCTCTTTAGGCTTTAAATCATAAATTGCTCTTATGGCCCTCTTCTGTAAAACAAATATAATTTCAGTGTCAGCTGCGTGTCCCCATAGCAAAATACCATACGACATTATGCTATGGAAATAGCTAAAGTAAACTAGTCTAGCTGTTTCAACACTAGTTAGACTTCTAATCTTTTTTACGGCATATGCTGCAGAACTAAGTCTGCTTGCTAGTTTTGATATATGGGGGCTCCATTGAAACTTCGCGTCTAGTGTGATTCCAAGAAAAATGGTGGTATCTACAAGACTCAGTTTCTCCCCATTTAAAATTACATTAGTATTTAATTGTTTGACATTTGGAGTCATAAATTTCATACATTTCGTTTTAGTGCCATTTAAATGCAAATTATTAACATTGAACCAATTTACTAATTTAGATATAGCATTATTCAGTATTACTTCGTCATATTTTAGCAAATGTCGACTTAATTTGAAAATTAAAGAAGTGTCATCTGCAAATTATACTATATCATGGTTATCTCCTACTATGTAAGGTAAGTCATTAATGTATACAAGAAACAGAAAGGGGCCGAGAATTGAGACTTGAGGCACGCCCATTTGTACCATCGATCCGGAAGGACTCATACTGTTAATGACAACTTTTTGCGTTCTCTTACTTAAATATGAAATAATTAATTTAAGAGCATCACTTCTTACACCATAGTGTTGAAGTTTCCTGATTAATGTTTCATGGTGAACACAATCGAAGGCTTTGGATAGGTCACAAAATATACCCAAAGCATCCTGTGAATTCTCCCATGCATTAAATATATATTTAATCAGCTCAACACCGGCATCAGTTGTCGAGCGACCCCTTGTGAAACCAAATTGATTTTTATGAAGTAAATTATTTATATTAAAGAAATTTAACATTTGATCAAGAATAATTTTTTCAAAAATCTTACTAAGTGTTGGTAGTACAGAAATAGGTCTAAAATTGGCGGGGTCTAATGTACTACCAGATTTGAATAAAGGTATTACTTTACTATACTTCATTAAATCAGGAAACACACCAGATTCGATACTAGGATTAAAAATAATAGCTAAATGAGGCGCGATTGTATCTATTATAGACGCAATAACTTTAACGGAAATCTCCCACAGATCCGCAGTTTTCTTAACATCAATAGTTTTAAAATATTTTACAATTTCTTTTGATGATACTTTATGAAATGCAAAATTCTTTGTACACGCATTTACATTTTGTTTAAGTAATGATTCGGCGACCGCAGGAGAAGAATTCAGTGACTTAGTGGTTAATATCGGAATATCAGTAAAATATTTCTCAAAAACCATTGCAACGTCCTGATATGATTCGGTTAATTTGTTACTAACACTTAACTGGTAGTTTGAATTGCGAGAGTTGATCTTACCAGTTTCGCTATTAATTATACTCCATGTCATTTTATTTTTATTAGAAGCCGTCTTAATTTTGTTGCTCAAATGCAAAGACTTGGCTACGGAGCACACTCTTTTAAATATTTTTGAATATTTTTTCACATATTCCCTAAATTCGACGCTATGATTATATGACCTTTCATGGTAAAGATCATATAACCTATGTCTGCTCTTATGGACTCCTACTGTCGCCCATTCATTGAATGACTTCCGACTGTTCAAGGAGAATGTTTTAAAAGTAAAAGTATTATTAAATTCATTTCAAATAAGCTTAAACTATTTTCCGTACAAAAAATTTGGATCATTTTAGTATGAAAGTGATGGAAGTTTTTTCACTATGTTACTTCTAAATTTCTCCAAGCAACGTGCATTTACTGGAACAAACACAACTTTCTCATCTACTTGCTTTTTGTGAACATAAGGTAACGAAACTACCTATTCACAGTGATCAGAACTTAATTTTTGAATTATACATTTATGTAACGGCTTCACATTTGTAAAAATGTTATCTATATATGTTGCACTAGATTGAGCAATACGCGTTGGCTCTAAAAATAAATTAAAAAGACCATATGATTTAAACAATGATCCAAATTTAATACTGATTGAGGAAGCTTCTAGGAGATTGATATTAAAGTCTCCACATATTACAAAATATTTATTCTGTTTATTAAGCTTAGGAAAAACTTCCTCCATAATTTTTTCAAAAGTATCGTATATAGAACATGGGGGTCTGTAGACGCTTACAACAATGAGGTGCTCAAACTCAACACGTGCCACTTCTACAGTTCGCTCAACAGAGAGGCTCACAATATCTTTACGTTCTTTACATGACAATAATTTACTAGCTAATATTAAGGAGCCACCTCTTAAAACCGTTTCTCTATTGAAAGATCTGACCACCTGGTGATTACTGAAATTAAACATTAAGTTATAAGCTTTTAACCAATGTTCAGTAATACATAAAATATGAATATTGTTGCTATTTAAGAACAACTCAATTTCTAGCTCTTTGCCTATCATGCCTTGTATATTTTGATGCACCTGGTGTAAACAATTTTCATTATTACTCTGTGGAGTCATACAATTAAAGATTTGTAAGCTACATTCTAAATTATTTAAATTATTATAACTGCTAGAGATTACCTCTATTGTCTCATTTTCTAATTTAAATTACTTGGAACTGATTCCAAATTACATATTAAGTCATTATACTGCTCAAAAGGAGCAGATGTCTGTGTAGCCAAGTCTTGGGCTGAGTTAATATATAAACAATAACATAGCACATTTGCTATCTGTCTTAAAATATATTTAGATAGGTAATACCTATCTCTAGTCAAAAATTTCTTAATTAAATCATTTATGTCTATTAAATTAAAATTATTATTATAATTATAAAAATTAAATGTCAAGTTTAAATTATTATTACATGAAAAGTTATTCTTTAATAAATTTAAATCATATCTTATTTTATTTTCCTGCGGCCAACCCTCTATGTAAGGCAATGTAAACATGATAATTTGATGTAAATAAAAAAATAAAAATAGTTTATTCAGTAAATGATCATACATTAATTATAACCGGGGACGGGGTCTCCTTTTAAGTATAAAAACTTGTGTTAGGAGACTCCGCTCTTCTATAGCACTTACATTAACTACTTGCATGACCTTTATACATAATAATTGACTATATAAATTAAGATAATAAAAGTAATTACATTCACGCCAAAGGTGCGTTTATGCGCAAACGCGTGCGTGCGTGCGTGCGTGCGTGCGTGCGTGCGTGTGTGCGCGTGTGTGTTTGTGCTTGTTTGTGTGTGTGTGTGTGTGTGTGTGTGTGTGTGTGTGTGTGTGTGTGTGTGTGTGTGTGTGCTTGTTTGTGTGTGTGTGTGTGTGTGTGTGTGTGTGTGTGTGTGTGTGTGTGTGTGTGTGTGTGTTACAATTAAATTACATTATTTTATGATGCTTAAAAGAGACTCAGTATCATCATAGCTCTTAATCAATAGCCATTTGGTCAGAGCATATTGTACATTTAAAGTATTTAAATTATCAATATATTTTAATAATTGATTTTTGTTTACATTGCCTTTTCTCCCAACAAGAATTATTAATGTGTTATTAGGGCAAAATTTCCTAGCTAAAACTTTATTCATTATATGACTAAAGGTTGCTCCTGGCATGCAATAATTAGTGATCATATGTCCTTTTAAACAGTTATTTAACATCATGCCCAAATTTTTGCCTATGTCATCACAATACATAATAACTTTATTTGTTTTAATATTTACATTGCTTTTTAAGTTTATATCCTTTGCCATGGCACTGTCATAGAGTGTAGGTGAAAATAATGAGTCCTTACTGTTTACTTTGTTATTTACACATATTGTCCCCGATGAACCTGGTATGGAGCGCTGACACTCACTCTGATGTTTTATTAAGGAGTCAAAGCGCTCCTTATTATATTTACATGATTTTACCAGATCATTCATGGCCAATATGTTTTTTTTTATCTCATCTTGAGCCGATGCATATTTATTTGATAAAATTTGTAGGGAGTTTTTAAGGGATAAAATTGTTGAATTTAGACACTCTATATCAGTCTCATAACAGTGATTCATATTTTCCACCTCAATTGAATATATTTTAAGTTAATTAATTAATTCTTGCTTTTCTTTGCATACATTTATATAATTTTTAACATTAATTTTGGTTTTAATTAATTTATGCAGTTTTCTAATATATTTATTAATTTTTATATATTTTTTTAATTTTCTTCTACTGCAGGTAGTCCTTGCTGCTGTTCTTGATGTGACATAATCATCACCAGTCAAATCAATTGTTGTGGAGGGTTGCAATACTTTAGAAGATTCACATTCTATGAGCTCGTTGGACAGACTTTGAGTTTGGGACGCTTTCATGTTTCAAGCTATGGAACATAGTGTAACGCTCCCCCACCCCCTCCCTCTTTTTTATTTCTTTCAAATCTAATCCATAAGATATATAAAAATATATCAAATTTACGTGACAAGTGTATTAACCATATATTGATATTTCTGAAAGTTTAAATATAGGCCGTTTAATGAGTTTAAGCGTGATCGTCTTAATTAGGACCCTTATTTACATTATGTTTGTATAGTAACTTAGTTCTTTTAGCTGTCTCTTGGAAGAAAGAATATTCACGAGAGCAATCGAAAGCTGTTGGTAATACCTTACAAGCTAAAGAACCCCATACACGAAGACAGACCTCAAAAAAGTTTAAGAAAATATATCGTCCCTATTCCAGTTGTATCAGGTTCACATCAGTCAATTCCTTATTAATTAATCCCTTCTCGCTTGAAAACGACTCATAATATTTATATCAAACACCAGATGCTAGGACTTCGTTTCGTTTTTTTAAAAAAATTGGGAGAGGCTTCACTCACGCCTTGTGCGGTGAGCGCCAACCAACCAACGCGTCCTCCCGAAGGGGTCGATAAGTTGGAACTGTAGTTCATAACAAAATAACTGGCGAACCTGCAAAAGAGGACTTGGCCCCTTGGTAGTGCGTAAGCACCAACATCGACCAAAGTTGCGCATGTCAATGCGTGTAAACGCCATACATTTTTGACTAGAGATAGGTATTACCTATCTAAATATATTTTAAGACAGATATTAGGTTAGGTTAGGTTAGGTTAGGTTCCCCCCCGAACGGGTTCCCGCCTTGTCGTGGCGGGGGGGCTTAGTAGCCGTGGCTTGGTCAACCACGGTGAACAAAGAGGAACCCCTTGGCTGGCCCGTGGTGTAGGGCCGGCCCGAGGTGGCCACTCCGAGTGGGCTTGGGAAGCCCACTTCGGATGTGTGTCGGTGGGATGCTGCGAGAGGGGTGTCCGCTCCCTCTATCGCTGCAGCCGAGGTGGAGTCGCGGAGGAGGAGGCGTGCTGGTATGGCGATGCGCCACTCGCCCTATCCTCCGCGACTCAGACGGGGCCGCACCGTTGAGTGATACAGTGGTGGTGGGGCTGCGGGGGGAGAGGAGTGTCGGTATTGCGAGGCGCCGCTCTCCCTGCCCTCCGCAGCCGAATCTTGGTTGGCGGCGGAGCCATAGACCAGATCCGCCGCTGGGGTCAGGAAGGCTGGTGCTTCTGAGTGCTAGTTTTTCCTGGCCCCATGGCCTTCGCGCATCGGACACGGGGGCGTCCGTTGCGCATGTGAAATTGGAGGCCGAGGAGGAGGGCGCGCCATGTGTTCTGGTGCGCCTTACCTGAGAGGGAGATGGGGGAGGAGTGGTCCTCTCCCGAGGAGTGGCCGCCATGGGGTGGCCAGCGCAGGTGGGGCCGCGGAAGTGTGCGAAAGCGTTCCCGTGGCCCTGCCAATATGCGACGAAGGTGGAACACCATGGGGTTTTAGTCCGACATAACCCGTCCTTGCCCCCGCGAGGCGGGTATGCTTAGGCATTTCCCCATTTAAAAAAAAAAGGTTAGGTTAGGTTAACCCCCGAACGTGTTCCCGCGTTGTCGTGGCGGGGGGGCTTAGTAACCGTGGCTTGGTCACCCGCGGTGAACAAAGAGGAACCCCTTGGCTGGCCCGAGGTGTAGGGCCGGCCCGAGGTGGCCACTCCGAGTGGGCTTGACGAGCCCACTTCGGATGTGTGTTGGTGGGCTGCGGTGAGAGGGGAGTCCGCACCCTCTACCGCTGCAGCCGAGGTGGAGTCGCGGAGGAAAAGGAGTGTAAGCGGGCGCTATTAAGCACTCGATTTTCCGGGCCCCATGGCCTCCGCGTATCGGACTCGGGGGCTCCGATACGCAGGTGGAGTTGGAGGCTGTGGAGAGGGGTAGCTGAACACCTCGCTACCCCGTGCAGGAGACGAGGCCCGGACAGAACGGGTAAGCACTAGTGTGGGGCTGCGGAAGAATTTGGATTCCCGCGGCCTCGCGCGCACGTGCGAGGAGGCAACGTGGGGTTTTAGCCGGTAGGAGTCCGGCATAACCTTCCGGTTGCCCCCGCAGCCGGAGGTATCCATGAGGATTACCCACGAAAAAAAAAAAAGGTTTGGTTAGGTTAGGTTAGGTTAGGTTCCCCCCCGAACGGGTTCCCGCCTTGTCGTGGCGGGGGGGCTTAGTAGCCGTGGCTTGGTCAACCACGGTGAACAAAGAGGAACCCCTTGGCTGGCCCGTGGTGTAGGGCCGGCCCGAGGTGGCCACTCCGAGTGGGCTTGGGAAGCCCACTTCGGATGTGTGTCGGTGGGATGCTGCGAGAGGGGTGTCCGCTCCCTCTATCGCTGCAGCCGAGGTGGAGTCGCGAAGGAAGAGGCGTGCTGGTATGGCGATGCGCCACTCGCCCTATCCTTCGCGACTCAGACGGGGCCGCACCGTTAAATGATGCGGTGGTGGTGGGGCTGCGGGGGGAGAGGAGTGTCGGTATTGCGAGGCGCCGCTCTCCCTACCCTCCGCAGCCGAATCTTGGTTGGCGGCGGAGCCATAGACCAGATCCGTCGCTGGGGTCAGGAAGGCTGGTGCTTCTGAGTGCTAGTTTTTCCTGGCCCCATGGCCTCCGCGTATCGGACTCGGGGGGGTCCGATACGCAGGTGGAGTTGGAGGCTGTGGAGGGGGGTAGCTGAACACCTCGCTACCCCGTGCAGGAGACGAGGCCCAGACAGATCGGGCCAGCACTAGTGTGGGGCTGCGGAAGAATTTGGATTCCCGCGGCCCCGCACGCACGTGCGAGGAGGAACCGTGGGGTTTTAGCCGGTAGGAGTCCGGCATAACCTTCCGGTTGCCCCCGCGGCCGGAGGTATCCATGAGGATTTCCCCACGTAAAAAAAAAAAAAAAAAAAAAAGGTTAGGTTAGGTTAGGTTCCCCCCCGAACGGGTTCCCGCCTTGTCGTGGCGGGGGGGGCTTAGTAGCCGTGGCTTGGTCAACCACGGTGAACAAAGAGGAACCCCTTGGCTGGCCCGTGGTGCAGGGCCGGCCCGAGGTGGCCACTCCGAATGGGCTTGGGAAGCCCACTTCGGATGTGTGTCGGTGGGATGCTGCGAGAGGGGTGTCCGCTCCCTCTATCGCTGCAGCCGAGGTGGAGTCGCGAAGGAAGAGGCGTGCTGGTATGGCGATGCGCCACTCGCCCTATCCTCCGCGACTCAGACGAGGCCGCACCGTTAAATGATGCGGTGGTGGTGGGGCTGCGGGGGGAGAGGAGTGTCGGTATTGCGAGGCGCCGCTCTCCCTACCCTCCGCAGCCGAATCTTGGTTGGCGGCGGAGCCATAGACCAGATCCGCCGCTGGGGTCAGGATAGGCTGGTGCTTCTGAGTGCTAGTTTTTCTTGGCCCCATGGCCTTCGCGTATCGGACACGGGGGCGTCTGTTGCGCATGTGAAATTGGAGGCCTAGGAGGAGGGCGCGCCATGTGTTCTGGTGCGCCTTACCTGAGAGGGAGATAGGGGAGGAGTAGTCCTCTCCCGAGGAGGGACCGCCATGGGGCGGCCAGCGCAGTTGGGGCCGCGGATGTGTGCAAAAGCGTTCCCGTGGCCCTGCCAATATGCGACGAGGTTGGAACACCATGGGGTTTTAGTCGGTGCGAGTCCGACATAACCCGTCCTTGCCCCCGCGAGGCGGGTATGCGTAGGCAATTCCCCATGTAAAAAAAAAAAAAAAGGTTAGGTTAGGTTCCCCCCCGAACGGGTTCCCGCCTTGTCGTGGCGGGGGGGCTTAGTAGCCGTGGCTTGGTCAACCGCGGTGAACAAAGAGGAACCCCTTGGCTGGCCCGAGGTGTAGGGCCGGCCCGAGGTGGCCACTCCGAGTGGGCTTGACGAGCCCACTTCGGATGTGTGTTGGTGGGCTGCGGTGAGAGGGATGTCCGCTCCCTCTACCGCTACAGCCGAGGTGGAGTCGCGGAGGAGGAGGAGTGTTGGTGTGGCGATGCGCCACTCGCCTTATCCTCCGCGACTCAAACGGGGCCGCACCGTTGATGCGGTGGTTGTGGGGCCGCGGGGGGAGAGGAGTGTCGGTATTGCGAGGCGCCTTTCACCCTACCCTCCGCGGCCGAAACTTGGTTGGCGGCGGAGCCCGAGACCAGATCCGCCGCTGGGGTCGAGAAAGCGGGCGCTATTAAGCGCTCGATTTTCCTGGCCCCATGGCCTCCGCGTCCGGGGGGTCCGATACGTAGGTGGAGTTGGAGGCTGTGGAGGGGGGTAGCTGAACACCTCGCTACCCCGTGCAGGAGACGACGCCCGGACAGACCGGGCCAGCACTAGTGTGGGGCTGCGGATGAATTTGGATTCCCACGGCCCCGCGCGCACGTGCGAGGAAGCACCGTGGGGTTTTAGCCGGTAGGAGTCCGGCATAACCTTCCGGTTGCCCCTGCAGCCGGAGGTATCCATGAGGATTTCACCACGAAAAAAAAGGTTAGGTTAAGTTAGGTTAGGTTTACTTGAGGAAGCTGCCCTAGTTCAGTCCTGGATCTGGAGGTCGACGACGGACGGCCCCGTCGACGTCGAAGCGGTGGCGCTATGGTTTTGCGGGGCGATGACGCAGATCTGCGACGTGTCCGCCAACGGTCCGCAAAGCGCCAGGTGTACTGGTGGACCGCCAAGAGCGCGCAATTGCGCATAGCGTGCGTTGCGGCTCGTCGCCGGTACACCCGATACCGGAGGCGGCGTCGACGGGATTCCGCCGAGGAGGACGCGCTGTATGAGGTGTACCGCGCGTCTAAGGAGACTCTGTGGCTGGCCATCGCGACTCATATTCGCGTGCCAGGGAGGAGCTGCTGGGGTCCCTAGATCGGGATCCGTGGGGGCGCCCCTACCGTTGGATACGGGGCAAGTTGCGTCCCTGGGCGCCTCCACTAACACAAAGGATGCAACCCCAGTTGCTAGAGACGGTGTTATCGACTCTCTTCCCTGAGCGAGTGGGACACGTTCCCCCGGCGATGGCTTCGCCCTCAGCCACAGACTCTCCAGAAGAGGAGAGCACCGATGTCCCCGAGGTGACGCAAGCAGAGACGAGAGTGGCCGTGTCGCGACTCCGGGCTAAGAACACAGCGCCCGGACCCGACGGAGTTCCTGGTCGAGCTCTCGTCCTGGCTCTGAAGGAGCTAGAGCCCCAGCTGAGAGGGCTCTTCATGGCATGTCTCGAGCAGGGTCAGTTTCCCAGTGTGTGGAAGGAGGGGAGGCTGGTCCTGCTCAAGAAGGAGGGGCGCCCCGCGGACTCGCCGTCCGCGTACCGGCCCATAGTGCTACTCGACGAGGCGGGCAAACTTTTTGAGCGTATCATCGCAAATCGCCTCGTCAGCCACTTGTGCAGAGAGGGGCCGGACCTGGATGACAACCAGTTTGGTTTTTGTCGCAGGCGCTCCACCATAGACGCTATTACGCGCGTGTGGGCCCTGGCGGAGGAGACAGTATCCCTGGGTGGTGTGGTGCTGGCGGTGTCCTTAAACATCTCCAACGCCTTCCCTGGAGTTGTAATCGGGAGGCGCTGAATTACCATCGCGTGTCTCCCTACCTCCGCCGCACAATAGGGGCTTACCTTGAGGAGAGATGCGTTACCTATTGGGGACGTGACGGCGCTGGTCGGCGCGTCATGTCGTGTGGTGTTCCGCAGGGATCGGTCTTGGGACCGCTCCTGTGCAACATCGGCTACGACTGGGTGCTGAGAGGTGAACTCCCGTCGGGCGCCGACTTGACGTGTTATGCGGACGACACGCTCGTCACTGCCCGGGGGAGTTCGCACAGGGAAGCAGCGTTGGTTGCCACGGCTGCGGTGTCACAAGTGGTGAACCGCATCCGGCGCCTGGGCCTGGAGGTGGCCCTAAGTAAGTCGGAGGCCATGGTGTTCCATGGCCCTCGACGCGCGCCGCCGCCGGGTTCACACATCGTGGTCAGCGGGGCCCGGATAGCTGTCGAGTCCTCCATGAAGTATCTGAGATTGGTGCTCGACAGCCGATGGGAATTCGGACCCCACTTCCGGCGGCTGGCGCCCAAGCTGATGGGTGCAGCGGGCGCGCTATCAACGTTGCTTCCCAACTTGGGGGGTCCGAGCGCCGCCTGTAGGCGGTTGTACGTGGGAATCGTGCGGTCCATGGCCCTGTATGGGGCCCCTGTGTGGGCGATGGACATGACGGCCAGCACTCTCGCCATTCTGCGTAAACCGCAGAGGGCGATGGCCGTCAGAGTCGTCCGCGGGTATCGCACGATTTCCTACGAGGCGGCTTGCGTCCTGGCCGGATCCCCGCCCTGGGACCTAGAGGCGAAAGTACTCGCGTCATTATATCGATGGCGCAAGGAAGAGCGGGCACGGGGCTCGAGGCCGGTGCAGCGGCAGATCGCGCTGCGCCGAGAGGAGCTCCGTCAGGTTTTGGTGGCGGAATGGCGGCAAAGGCTTCTGCGCCCTACCACCGGCGTCGCTACCGTCGAGGCGATCCGGCCAGTACTCGACGACTGGCTCGGGAGAAATTTTGAAAATTTGTAGCTAAAGCACGCAACTACTTAAATTGAACATGTACCGAAAACATGCAAGTGGTTTATTTTAAGTGGCAAGCTGTATGCCTTAGGTCATAGATTTCCTTCTTTTCTATGACGCGGAACTACGTGACACTTCCTTGGGAATACTTTGGTGCTGCAACTTCAAACCAATTTTTACTTTTCAACCGTAACTCGATTTCGCAGACTTTGAGCACGATTATTCAATTTGAGACGAAAAAGGATAAAATAAAGGATCTTTTTAAGCACTTACCCTATTCAAAACTCTTTCGTTCAATGTCGAATGTTGTAATACTACTTTATATTGGGATGCTGAATGAATATAATTTTAAGTATCATAAAGAATATATTTTTAACTAAGAAATCTATTAAAAATAGACTGTGTAAATTAAATGAATACATAAAATTTGTTAATAAAACTGTATGTAATTTTTTCTGCCGACTTCCAAAAAGGAGACGGTACTCAATTCAATTGTTTGTTTTTTTAATGTGTGTTATCTCATAACATTTTACTGGGTGAACCGATTTCGATGATTCTTTTTTTATTTGAATGCTGCTACTTCTCGTGTGGTCCCACATAAATTTGATCATGGTCAGACCAATATTTTTTGAGTTTCTTTAATTCGTGCGTGCATTAACGTTTATCAAAAGCTCATTGCTAAACCTAGCCCTCCCCCATTGATTACGTCATATAGGTGATGTAATGGGTGATAATATATACATAAACATAGCTATGTATCTAGCAATGTATAGCTGGGGTTTTCGAAACGCTCCCGAAAACAAAGACAGGTGATAGTACTAACGATACCTTTGATCACGTGCAGGAAAAAAATTGATTCCGAGGAAAAAAAATCATCTATTCACAACGTTTTATTAGTTTTATTCACGCTCCATCATGTTAGTACAGCTAAATGAAACGATAATTCTATAAAAAAAACATAAAAATACTTAAACATAAAACCAACCAGCAACTATAGAACTTAAATAAAATCAGCTGACCATAGAGTTATTGACCGGCAGCATCGTCTCCGGGGCACCAGAGATTTTGAGTGAGATTGAGAGGTTCTATGGGCAGCTGTAAACGTCATCGTTGGAGCCACACGCAAGTGTGAGTAACTATCCAAGAGCGAGTCTTATCCGACACTATTCCGAAGATATCCCGATCGTCAGACTGAGCGAGATTTGAATAGCTCTCCAGCACCTTAAAAACGGAGTTACAGCGGAGCTTCTGAAAGCGGGAGGAAAACCGGTACTTGAAGTCCTTCAGAAGCTCTTTAATTCCGTACTCCATGGTGGCATAACACCTGAGGCGTGGAGCAGAAGCGCGGTGGTCTTGTTCTTCAAGAAAGGCGACAACGCTCTCTTGAAGAACTACAGACCGATTTCCGTCTACGTGCTGTATTCGAAAGTCATTACAAATCGTCACGCACGCAGACTTGACGACTTCCAGCCTCCCGAAGAAGTCTTTTTCCGAAAAGACTTTAGCACCATAGACAACATACATACCCTTCGGCAAATTGTACAGAAGTCCGAGGAGTACAATTTGCCACTATGCCTGGCGTATGTAGACTATGAGTAAGCCTTTGATTCCGTCGAAATTTGGGCGGTGCTGCAGTCCCTTCAGCGGTGCCAAGTTCACTGTCGGTATATCGAAGTGCTGAAGTGTTTATACAGTAGGGCTACGATGGCTATCCGAGTACAGAACCAGAGTACGAAACCTATCCAATTGTAGATAGGTGTAAGACAGGGTGATGTTATATCCCCGAAACTCTTCACCGCTGCATTGGAAGACGTTTTCAAGCTTCTGGACTGGAAAGGATAGGGTATTAACATCAATGGCGAGTACATCACTCACCTTTGATTTGCCGACGTTATAGTCCTTTTGGTAGAATCGTTGGAGGACATAAGCACCATGCTCAATGACCTCAATAGTATTTCCCAACGAATAGGTCTTAGGATGAACACGGACAAAACAAAGATCATGTTTAATGTCCATGTCATACCTATGCCGGTAGTTGTTAGGAGCACTAAGCTCGAAGTTGTTGTCGAGTATGTTTACCTGGGACAAATAGTCCGACTAGGTAAGTCCAACTTCGACCCAGAGGTCAATTGATGGATTCAACTCGGCTGGGTAGCGTTCGGGAAACTACGACACATCTTCTCGTCAGACAGACCTCAAAACCTTAAAATGAAATTGTACAACAAGTGCGTCTTGCCAGTGATAACTTACGGATCTGAGACGTGGTCCTTCACTGCTGGCCATATGAGGAAGCTCAAGGTCGCTCAGCGAGCTATGGAGAGGGCTATGCTCGGAGTTGCTCTGCGTGATAAACTTAGAAATGAGGATATCCGCAGTAGAACCAGAGTAACCGACCAAACGGATTAGTAAACTGAAGTGGCAGTGGGCCGGCCATATAGCTCGAAGAACCGACAACCGATGGGGAAGAAAGGTTCTTGAGTGGCAGCCTCGTACCGGCAGGTGAAGTGTAGGGCGATCCCCCACAAGATGGAGTGACGACCTGGTAAGACATGTAGGAAGATGATGGATGCAGGTGCCTCAGGACCGTGCTTTGTGGCAATCCTTGGGGGGAGCCTGTGTTCAGCAGTGGACTTATGAAAGGCTGTATTGATGATGATGATGATCACACTCACGATTAAAACCCCTTTCTTTCACATACGCCCACAGAAAGAAGTCTAACGGGGTCAGATCTGGTGAGCGAGGTGGCCAAGCGTGTGTTCCTAGTCTGCCAATCCAGTGATCATCAAATAATTCGGTGAGGTGCTCACCGACGAACCTCACGACATGTGGAGGTGCACGATGATGGTGGCAACCATATGCGGCGATATTCAGCCAACGATAGTTCGTCTAAAATGTCATGTTGTCGTATTCACGAGCACTATAAATATACGCGTTAGGCATTATTTTAACAAAAAAGAAACAAAAAACGTTACAACAAGAATAATACCAACGCTTAATAACAAGTAATACCAAGTCATAACAATAAGAATTTAATAAATAAAACGACTGAACTGACACTTGCGCACGCGTGTACAAAATCAACACTGAACTGTTTGAAAAACTAAAATTAATAACGAACCTCGCCAAAACTGAAACCTACTGCGTCCACAGCGTGAGGCGACACCCGCCGGCCGGGTTAGGCATTGTTTCGAACCGAGCTAGATACAGGTCGACAGTGGAGGGAGTGTGGGTACAGTCGCGTTCTAAAGTACTACATGGTATTAAGCTATTGTTTTCTTTTATATTAAAGTTATTAATTGTTTTATTATAGAATCATAATAGGTGTTCTACTAGCTACTTAGAACTTTGGAAGAGGTTGGAATTAAAAATGGATAATGTTTACTTGAGCATTATTTGTTATTTCTATCATAAAATATAAAGTAGTTTGTAACAAGAAAACTTAAGCTTATGGTGACACGCCGTCCATTATGTCGTCTTGGTTCACATTTAGGCTAGATGTCGATAGCATGTTGGTGTTACTGGATTTCGGGAGCGTTTCAAAAATACACTGTATATAAAAATCAATTCATGTCGATAAAACTCAAAAATGGCTTAACAGATTTTGCTGAAATTTTTTGTACGTATTTAAATGGACCCTTAAATGGTTTAGATTTACAATTGGACTCCGTAGATAGCTCTGTTGTCACCAATGCGAAACCAGGGCGGACTCTTAGTATTAATATAAAACTAGTCATTACCAGAAAGTCAATGTTACTAATAAGCTTTCTTGCGCAAGTAGTCGACTGACCTATTGAATTTAAATATTATAGTGTAATAAATACATAAGGCCTGTTATTATATTGTAATGTTTAAAAGCAAAATGAAATATAGCCTTAACAAAAGAAATACGCTTGAGCATCTTAAAATCATATCCTGGAGGTAAAAGTACAGTAAGTTAAAAAATAAAAAAATGTTATGTAAAAATATTTTTTTTATTTATATGTTAAAACTCAGCGAATACGCATTTCAAAAAAATTTCTAGCAAATAGTTCGAGCCGGGAACTGAGCCGATACAATAAATTGGTACATTACCTCTAATAACTATTAAAATCACGTGGTAGAGCCATGCTGTCACGTGGTAGAGCCATGCTGTAGCTATATCAGTAGTATAGTTGTAGCACGAATGGGTCGGCTCGACCGGGGAAGGACCACGCTCTCACAGAAAACCAGCGTAAAATAGCAGCTTAACGCTGCTGTGTTTCGTATGGTGAGTGTAGAGAACCGGAGACCCCTTTTACTGGCAAAGAGGCATTCCATCTTAGTCCTCACGGGTGACAACGCATCTGCATCTTGAGTCTTTATTGAGGAGAGGTGTAGATGTCTATGAGTCACAGTAACCACTTACCATTAGGTGGACTGTGGGCTCGTTTGTCACCCTATCCTATAAAAAAAATAAAAGGTAAATTGCATGAAAGGAAATCAGCTAAAGTAAAGTCAGTGTCGATATAAATAATAAATTTGAATCAGTTGATCCAAATAAAATCTCATCAATAGGCAGTTGTAAATGTGAATGGAAAATGTATCAATATCTCAACTGATATAGATATAACTCTATACCAAAATAACGAAGGAAATATGTCGCAATTTAAATTCCAACAAAAAAACACGTATCGAGCTTAAGAACCGAGTGATTTGAAAGGCTTTTTTTTTGAAAAATCTAATAAGTTCACAGTACAAGAATTTCAAAGAACGATTATATGTAGAGGAAAATTATTTATTAAAATGATGGAACATTTTATAAAAAAGTAATGTTCTGAGAGGATTGGTTATTTAAGCTTTTCCTTTGACTCGTAACGTATAAGATTTTGATGAAGTATGATTATGTTCAGAGTTGTAACAAATTGTTATGTAAAAGAGTATTTGTTAAGTAAATCAATATTATATTTTAACTTAAATTTATTGATGATAGAGTAGCAGTGTAAGAGTATCTATAATCCTATTTCATCCTACGAGTGTAGTGTATATATCAAGAAAAATCTTCCGATAGATGGTGAACAACTGTTTATAGGACAGAGGTTTTTTCCGAACCAGTGGTAATCAAACAAAAGAGTGACTTTCAATAAGTATTATTTATAATCTATATTGAATAAAAAAGTTTCTGTTTCTGCATGGACCCCCCCCCCTCCGCCACGACTTAAACCGTCATAATAGGGTTGAAAAGGGGATACCTTTTCAACCCTATTATGACGGTTTAAAAACACATTGCGCACAGCGGTCGTATTTCGGTTATTAATAGCGGTAATTATTTCCTTAACTTTTATGTTAAGGCATATCCACAGGAAAATACTACCGAAAACGGAAAAGGCCCATGTCCCGCGTTGATAAAAAAGGAGCTAATTGGAAGAAATATAATAAAGTGAATAGATGTTATGTTGTAGGTTAACGAAAGCGGCCACGCTAGCTAAATAATAACTATATTAAATTGTGTTGCCGCCGACTTCACAGAGGCAATTTCTGTATCTTGATAACAGCGCCACCTATCGGATCCTAAAGTCAATCTACACCATCCAAGGACCTACACAAACGCACACAAATAATTCCATCAAAATCCTTCGAACCGTTTTCGAATTTTAGCGAGACTAACGGTCAGAAACTGATTACTATATAAAAATAATATAGAAACAAAAAGTTATAAGTCACGAGGATGTTAATATAATTTAAAATTTAAAATTTTGTACAAACTACTTCAATATAAAGTATTTAGAATAACTCAAAAACTATTGGTCAAACCTTGATAAATTTATATGGAATCACATGTGAAGCGCGTGAGTGAACAGGCGTGAGTGTTTTGTGTGTGAAATTTGCTACTAAAAAAAGGCGCCACAGATTGCCACCTAGTTGCCATGCTTAGCATGCGCGTTGACAACGCCAGTTTTTATTATTTTGAGTTTTATTTCACGAAGATGCTGCTGCCCATCTCCTGTTTCATAACCCTCTGTCGCTTCTTACTACATCCGAGGGTTGATAATATGGGCCATTAGTGGTGGAGTACACCACTACATCACAACAATTATATTACAAGTATTACATAACATGATCATTAATTAAAGTCCCGCTGGGTTTTTTGCTGGTTCTTACCAGGACAGAGGGTTTTTTCCGAACCAGTGGTAAAGTAAAAAATGACTTTCAATAACATGTAATGTATATTGAATAAAAAATATTCTATTCTATTCTATTCTATTCATCATCATCATTACAGCACTTCATAAGTCCACTGCTGAACATAGACCTCCCCAAGAAACATAACAAAGGACGGTCCTGAGCCACTTGCATCCATCGACTTTTGCATATCTTACCACATCATCACTCCATCTAGTGGGGGCCGCACTACACTTCGCTTATAGTACGAGGCTGCCACTCGAGTACCTTTCTTACCCACAGGTTATCGGTTCTTCCAGCTACATAGTCAGCAGCTTACTAATCCGTTGAGCAATCCTATAATTGGTTATTCTGGTTCTACAGTGGATATACGCTCATTTCTAAGTCTTTCACACAGATAAATCCCGAGCATACATAACATAATAACTACCTTTTTTTTTTTTTTTTTGCGGATGGAAAATCATCTAATGACGCCTTTCGCTGTGGGTGGAGCGGAAGGGAGTGTCAGACTTTTACTGACTAAAAACCATCCGTGTTCCTTCAGTGTCCTTACGTTCCGGAGCCGCGGTATCTCTTTCGAACAGCCCGCAGCCCCGGCAGGCGTCGGCCCTTGCGGGCCCCTTCACGCTGCTGACAGCTCTTTGAGGCGCGCGTGGAACAAAACGCGCCGTCGACACGGCCTGTCGTCGTTAGACGGACGGACGGCGAGCTACCCATTGCTCGCCGTCCACAGGCCCGCGCCTACGGTGGTCGGGGGCCACGACGTAGCCCCCGACGCCCGGGGCGTCTCCCGCGGCGGCCGGGAAGGAAAGCTGTTGCTCTTTCCTTCTCCCGCTCCGCCACCTCCTTCGCTAGCATCACTGCTTCGCAGAAGGTGGTGACGGCATCCCATTCCGTCTCGCTCCGGACCATGGCTTCGACCAGAGCCGGACGCGAGAGGTCGCCGCCGCCTATCGCCGCTACGAGGACACGGCGGTGCTCCGCCCAAGCAGAGCACACCTCCACGGTGTGCTCCACCGTGTCCTCCGGTCGATCCTCGCAGTGGGAGCACCCGGGCGTTTCCTCCCGCCCGATTCGGTGCAGGAACCTCCCGAACACACCGTGTCCGGTGAGGACCTGCGTCAGGCGGAAGGTGAGGACGCCGTGGCGTCTCTCAAGCCACTCCTCAAAGAGGGGTCTTATCGCCGCTATAGTGGCGTGCCCAGCACGGGGTTGCGACAGTCGCTCTCTCCATGTCGCCATGAGATCATGCCGGAAGTCTGTCCGCTGCGCGACAACTTGCCGCGGCAGCGGGGTTTCCCCCCGGCATAGTGCTGCCGCGCGCCATTCGTGCAGGCGCGCGAGGACTATCGCCTCCAGATCCCATGGCGGCAATCCGGCAAGGAGGCTCGCCGCCTCGCGGGAGATCGTGCGGTAGCCGCGAACCATCTTTACGGCAACCACCCTTTGGGGCGCGTTTAGGTGGTGGACGGCAAGCCGCGCCAAACCACGCGCCCACACCGGGGCCCCGTAAAGGGCCATGGACCTCACGATCCCCGCGTAGAGCCTCCGGCAGGAGGCGTTTGGCCCCCCCAGGTTCGGCAGGAGCCGCCTGAAGGCAGCCCCGGTCCGTTCCAGTTTGGGAGCCAAACGTCGGAAGTGCTCAACAAAGTTCCATCGGCCGTCGAGGACGAGTCCTAGGTACTTCAACGTCGACTCGACGCCGATGGATACCCCTCCTACCATCACTGAGGATCCCGGTGGTGGCCTGTTCCGAGGACCATGGAAGTGCATGGCCTCGGACTTGTGCAGAGCCACCTCGAGACCCAGTTGCCGGATCCTCTCAACGACTATCGCAACCCCGCGTGTCATAGTTTCCGCCGCCGCCTCGTACGACCCCCCTTGTGCCAGTACCAGCGTGTCGTCAGCGTAGCAAACTACGCTGACGCCGGTAGGGAGGTCGGCGCGCAGCACCCAGTCGTAACCGATGTTCCACAGGGGCGGCCCCAGAAACGAACCCTGTGGGACACCGCACGACATCTCTCGCCGGTTCCACTCTCCGTTTCGACCGGGGTAGATGACGGCCCTGTCCGTCAGATAGTCCCCGACTATACGACGGAGATAGGTCGGCACCCAGTGATACCGGAGTGCCTCCCTTATGCAGCTCCAGGGCATGGAGTTGAAGGCGTTGGCGATGTCGAGAGACACCGCCAAGACAACCCCCCCCCTGGCCACTGCATCCCCCGTCGTGAGGGCTCTCACGCGCATGATGGCGTCCACCGTAGAGCGCCTCTTGCGGAAACCAAACTGGTGTTCCGCAAGATCCGGCCCCGTCCCCGCAAGGTGCTCGGCGAGGCGGTTTGCAATTACTCTTTCAAAGAGCTTGCCCACCTCGTCGAGCAGCACCACGGGCCGGTATGCGGACGGAGAGTCCGCAGGGCGCCCCGGCTTCCGAATGAGGACCAGCTTCCCCGTCTTCCAACGAAGCGGGAATTGGCCTCTCTCCAAGCATGCGCTTAGGAGCCCCTCCAGTCGGGGCCCGAGAGCCTCCGAGGCCAGGACCCAGGCTTTGCCAGGCAAGCCATCGGGTCCTGGGGCGGTATTCCTGGCCTTGAGCCTACGTACCGCCACTCTCAGGTCTACCCCGGTCCCTTCCGGGATGTCGTCGTCGTCGTCCTGGTGGTCCGCTTCCGGCACCGCAGGTGGCGGAGCCATAGGCGGGGGCGGATGTTCCCCGCGCGCAGGGAACAGAGCGCTCACCACATCCTCCACGAGCTGAGGCCGGAGACTCTGCGTCAGCGGGGGGGCCCAGGTGCGGAGTTTATCCCGCACGATCTTGTAAGGGCGCCCCCACGGATCTCTATCGAGAGTCTCCAGCATCTCCTCACGGGCCCGATCCCGGGCCCGCAGGACAGCCTCCCGGAGGGCGGTCTTTGCCGCTCTGTATCCCTCGTACAGCTCCGCCTCAATGGCTGCCGCATTCGGTGGACGAATGCGGAGCCTGCGATGCCTGGCGTACAGGTGCCGCGCGGCGACACACGCCTCGCGCAGAGACGTCAGCTCACGCGACCACCAATACACCTGACGCCGGGCGCTTCCTGGCCGGACGCGGGGCATTGCCACGTCACATATCTCGGACATGGCCTCCTGGAACCACCCTGCCTCATCATTGACGTCGGCAGGCCTGTCCGGTGATAACACCCAGGCCTGCACGATCGAGGCTTCCAGGAGGAGCTCCCGGTCCAGCTGCTTCAACGCCCAACGCGGACCACTCGGGGCCTGTTGGACTGGCGCGCTCGAGGGCTGGGTGGAGACGTCAAACCGGATGTACCGGTGGTCGGAGTAGGTCTCCACCCCCTCCATGACACGCCAGTCAATGGCACGCGGCGACAGAGCGGGGCTAGCGAACGAAATGTCCACCACCGACTCGCCCCGCATCCGCACACACGTGGGGACAGAACCCCGATTTAGGACGACCAGGCCTGTCTCCAGAGCCCAGTCTTCCACCATCCTACCCCGCACATCTGTACGACGAGAACCCCAAGCCAAGTTCTTGGCATTGAAGTCCCCGAGGACAAGTACGGGGAGGGGATTACTTCCGACGACGACTGCTCTCAGCTCTGCAAGAGAGTTGTGAAACTCGGCGAGAGATCGGTTCGGTGAGAAGTACACCCCCACAACGACGAACTCCCCGAACCGTGCTGCTACGCACCCCTGACCCCTCCTGACACCTTCAAGGGTCGGGGTACCGGCGGCGGCTGAAGAAATGATGGCCACTGAGCCGTTAAGGTCCGCCACCCAGTCCTCCCTAGGCCAGACAAAATACGGCTCAGCGACCACAGCGATGTTGATCGACCACTGCGCCATGCTCTGGAGCAACAGATCCTGAGCGCAGGCGCAGTGGTTGATATTCGCCTGGAGGAAGCTTAATGGGGCCGTTATAGGCATTCCATTTCAGCTTCCTCCACGGGGCGCCTCTCTGCGGGCGTCGGTGTCGCGGCGGCGGCGGCAGCGACAGTGACAGCGGCGGCGGCGGCGGCGGCAGTCGCGACTGCGGCGGTGGCCACAGAGGCGGTGGCGGCGGAGGGCCCTCCCCTACCCGCGGCCTTGGCCTTGGCGGGTGGCACGCAGGCCTTGCTTCCGGCCCGGTGATCGGCTGGCTTGCCGGTCGCCGCACATGCATCACAGTGCGGCGTGGCGCAGCAGGTCGCCGATATGTGTCCGGGCTGACAGCAGCGGAAGCAAAGGCCACTGCGGTCAACCTCCGAGGCGCATTTCACAGATACGTGGTGCCCCACGAGACAGCGGTAGCACCTCAGAGGTCTGGGCTCCAGCAGCTTAACCTGCGCTGAGACCCAGCCCACCAGAAGCCTTCGGCCCTCCACTATGGTTTTGGCCGCCGTAACAGGGCAGCACACCGTGGCGGCATGCATACCCTGTTGGTCCGGGCGTATGGCGCCTGACCTGACCTGGTCAGTAGTGCACCCCCCGGACCTGGCGACGGCGGCCACTAACTCCTTCTCCGATACCGAGTCGTCCAGACCCATGATGCGCAGGTCTGCGCATCTGACGGGCCTGGACACTCGGGCCTCGTCCGCGTCCAGGGACGCTCTGAGCTTCGCAGCCAGAGCGTCCGCGGTCGCGCCACTGGATTCCCCGGGAATCTCCAGCATACGGGCCCCCGTCTGGGTGACTTTGAGCCGGAGGCCCCCGGTGATCCCGAGCTCCCCGAGATCCACCGCCTCTTTCGCCTTCGCGAGCAGATCGCGGTAGGTAACGCCCTTCTTTTCCGCGTCCGGCTGTAGTGTAATCACTACAGCTGCGGTCTTCGGGGCGCGGAGCCTAGCCGCCATCTTGCGCGCCCTGAACTGGCGCTGCCGCTCCTGCTCTTTGGCCTTTTTGGCTGCCTTCTTCCCCTTATTTTTGTCCCCGACCACCTGCCAACCGGCTTCAGCCGTGGGAGGTGTAGGGAGCTGCGGGGGCGGTGGCGGCGGCGGCAGCTGGCTTGCCGCTGGCGCTGGCACATTCGCCGCAGGCACTGGGGCTGGCGCAGCCACCACCTGTGCTGCCGCTTTGCCCTTTTTTGTCTTCGCCTTGCCTCTCTTTCCCGTTGCCGGCTTAGCCGGAGCCGGTTCAGCCGGTACCGGTTTTGCCGGAGCCGGCTTTTCAGGGGGAGGAGGGGCAACTGCAGCCCCGCCCGAAGGCTGGCTGGACGGCCCCGGCCTGGATGCGGCAGCTGTGGCCGCCGCGTACGAGACCGTTGCCGGCCTCGCCGCCGTCTTGTTTGCCCCTAGGGGGGGGCGCAGGACGATGCCCTCCAGCACGGAGAACCGGTGCTGGAAGGCAGCCAGCTCCTGCCGGACCAGGTTCAGAACCTGGTTCTCCACTGGAACGGGCTGGCTTGGGCGCTGCGTCTGGGGCGCCGCGCGAGAGGCAGGCTCACGTAGACTGGCCAGGTCTGCGCGGAGCTTCTCGTTCTCCTTCTGGAGAGTCTCCATGGCGGACGTCAGGCGGGCCACTTCCGCCCGCAGCTCCGCTACCTCGTTTACATTAAGCTCGGCCCCAACAAAGTTGGCCTCCGCAGCCGCCATGATGGAGGCGGAGGCCGCGGGAATGGCCTTTAACTTTGAGGAGGCCTTTTGCTTGTGGGCCACGACCTTGATCGCGGCCTCCACCTCCTTTACGAATCTGGCCTTACGCTCCACCTCGGAGCCGCCAGTCGCATCCGTCTCTTCGCCTGATACCCGAGCCGTATCGCCCGGGTGGCGCCCCTCCTCGGCATGCTTTGCCGCTTGTTCGGCCCTCTGATTGTCAGAGGGCCCCCTCCCCTTGCCTCTCAGCCCGCCCCGCCTGTTGGTGGGGATTTTCCGGGCCGAAGTCTCCTCTTCTCCGGCTGACGACCCCTGGTCGCCATCCCGCCTGGACCGCTTGCGGAAGAACTTACTGGTCTCCGCGGTCCCAGGCTCCACGCGTCGGGAGCTCTCTGAGCCTCCCACGCTGCTCGATGCGGCGTCGGACTCTGTCCCCGCATCGTTCCTCCTCTCCTCTACGTTGCCGTTGCCGGCGGTTTTGGTTTTTTGTTCTTTATTTTCCATATTTGTACCCACGAGTATGGGAGTAATTAAATGTCCACCTTGGCAGTGACCCCTTACCAAGGTAAGCAGATTTAGAGGATTTATTACTCGCCAGGGGGTCTGCAGGTACCCTGGCGAGGAGCGCACTATCGACTGATTTGTTCATAGAACCCCGTCAGCCATCCATCCCCTCGCGGTGCGTCGCCAATTGAGATTCGGGGTAACTTTTTATAGAGGTTTTCTCCCTCGCGGTCCGGGCGGTTAAGCCAAGACCCTCGGTCCCAATCAAAGCCGCGAGACATGATCCACGACACTTCGATACTGGGATTACGAGACCGGCGGTGACAGCAAAGGATGAATCCTTCACTGTCTGCCCGGAGGCAGGGTAAGTGCACACCGAGCCCGCCCTCACTCCTCTGCTATGCCCTCTGCTGATCAGAGGGTCACGCAGTGGAACGCGCCGTTGGTCCAGGACGGACCCCACCCATGTCAGAATAATTAGCCGCGGCAGTAACCTTCCCCAAGGAGTAAGAATTTCTTCTCATTTCTCGAGGAAGATAACTGCCGCGCCCAGGGTGCACCGGCCCAGTAGCTGCTCTTCCCTCCAGACGTATCGAGAGGGACCCGCAACTACCAGGCACACGTGGAGGACTTCTGACTTCGCACCCCAACATAATAACTACCTTGAAATTATATTTTGTACATTAGTACAAAAATACAGTTTACGTTTCAAAACATTTTTTGTGTCGAGAAAAGAATGAAACTCCGATGAAATGGAAAATGAGCCGTCTTGAGGAAAATCTTGTATCTTGATGAAACCTACATGTCTTAAATAAAAAAAAAATCGAAGACTTGTGAAGGCTGCGCTCGCTGTTTATTTCATAATCTTCTCATAAATGAGACTATGTTAAGTACAACTTTATTTTCAACTTAAAGTAAGTGGCGTGGTCTATAGACATCAACATTCATTCTTAATTAAGAATACGATAGAATACCTCGTTTCCAGTAAAAAGGATCTCCGACTCTCTACACTTACCATACAAAACACAACAGCATTAAGCTGCTATTTTACGCTGGTATTCTGTGAGAGCATGATTCCACCCCAGTCGCACCGATCCATTCGTGCTAAAACCAGAATGTAGCTGCAGCTTGGCTCTAAGACGTTTTAAATTATGACTTATTCTTCTTTATAAGTCATTACCTAAAGTTTAAGGATTGTTACCAGTCTTAGACTTCAGTTTAATTCAGCATAGAGATATTTACTGAGCTCTGTTATCCATGTCGTGCAAGACTTAAAGTTGTTGCATTTTTGTAATCAGCACGACGTGATTACGTTAGAGGATCATAAGTTCATTCAGAGAAGCATCCATTAACTATCGGGTGGACTCGGTATTTGCTTCTCTCACTTATACTATAAAAGGTGCACGTGATGTTTGCATTTGGTTAAACACATTATCCAATAAAAAACAATACCAGATAAACAACGTGAATTGTATCATTATTTAGCAGATGTTATTCCCCACTCTAAATTGTCACGTTGACTAGTTCTTGCATTAGTAATTGGTTCTGATGAAATCTAGTTCAGTATGAAATTTCTGTATAAAATTTCTATATTGTAGTTGAATTTTATTACACGTAGAAATGTAAGGAATGCTAAGTAGTATTGTCCTATTCAATAAACGGGTCACAACTCTGTTACAAATGTGAGTATATAGACCTATTTAAAGCCTTGAGCTAGCTTGCCGGCAACTAAATGTTTAATTTCTTAACATGTTGAAAGCGTTCTTGGTACGAAATCGCTAGGCGAACTAATTTACGGTCTTAATATAACCGAGTTGCATGTAACCCTTCTGGTAGAATATGTCCTGCTACATTGCAGGGCACACAGCAAGACTTCGAGTTTTAATAGTATATAATAAT
Source organism: Parnassius mnemosyne (assembly GCA_963668995.1). Taxonomy (NCBI): domain Eukaryota; kingdom Metazoa; phylum Arthropoda; class Insecta; order Lepidoptera; family Papilionidae; genus Parnassius; species Parnassius mnemosyne. Next base: position 38,310,029 of record CAVLGL010000085.1, read on the forward strand.
TATTTATTTGACAAAAATACCGTACCAATACCGTTACAGCCTATTAAAGTACACTGCTGAACGCAGGTCTCCCCTATAAATTGTCTCATAGGGAGGATATTTGCCATAGTTGCCACGAATATCAAGCGGATTGCAAACCGCAGATTTGTTTTTATTTTAGACGTTATTAGGAAGACGCTGCTGCCCTTCTCCTGATTTATTTCCCTCTATCACCTCTTACGAAACTCACAAGATGATATGAGGTAGTGTATATTCTTACAGAGCCCCTTCGCGTTACTTGAAATACTAGAACGATACTAATATAAAATTACATGAAATAATGTAAATATAATTTATGTTGTACAGATAAAATTAAAAGTATGTGAATCCACAGGGATTTGGATTTGGGGACAGCCCCTAAACAAGATAAAACCTGTTTGAAGATGAAATACTAATATTATTTAAACGTATTAGATTGAATAGAGCAATATTAAATTTATAAATTAATTTAATGAATTACAACTTCACTTGTAAATGCTCTTGCAATGTTTTACGGCACTACCCATAAAAATAATATCAATTTAAGAAATGCATAAAGTTGCTCTCTCCTTTTTCACTAAACGGCTAAAGAAAGGGACAGGTGTATAAATAATTATTATCTAACTTAAGTTACTACTGTGGCAACTTAAGAAGTCAAGGCAAAATAAACCGAGTAAAATAAGAGGAAGCCTAAACCGATAAACTAAAATAAAGAAAATAAATGCCTGTAAAAGGCCCATTGCTTCACATAGAACTGCTTTCATAGACAGTAAATGTTCCAGTGAAGGGTCCGTTACACAGATTCAATGCGAGCCAGCCACGCAATTTACGCAATATGTACATAATATCATGCAAAACAGCCGATTTCTTTGATACGTTTTTCTGAATTGCTAAGATTAGTAAGTAAACTATTGAGTAGCTTTAAAAGTTAAAAGAAGGACAGAGACGTTTATAGTAAATTTGTTTTATTAAGGATACAAATAAATAAATCAAAACGAAGCTACAAATAAAATAAATAATAAAAAATAAAATATCTTCATGCACACAACAATTAAACAAAAAGCCGGCCAAGATGGAGTCAGACTCAGGCATGACGAGTTCCGTACCATCGTAAAACACGTTTCTAGTTCGGGAGTCCCCTTTAATTCTTCTTGACTTACTTCGAATTTTAAGTAACTGTCTTAGAAATTTTTTTGGTATCATGTTTTATTGATAAATGTTATTTAAATTATGCTTTAGCAAAGAATAACTTAAATAACACCGACAAATCCGACAAACAAAACTCGTAAACAAAATCGCGACTCATCTGTGAACAGTACTTGGCTCCACTTTTCCATATCAAAATTCACATGTTTATGTGCAAATGCAAGTCTGCTGACTCGATGCTGCCTGCTAAGCTCTGGGTAATATATAGGCCTTCCAGCCATGATATTAGTTTCATTAAGGCGTCGCCTGATAGTACTGTTACTTACATGCACGTCTCGAACTTTAGAAAGGCGATTCCTGACATCAATAGCAGTCACGGCTCTGTTACTTAGTATTGCTAGGGTAAGGAGTAGGGTCTTTGCCGAACTGTTCCTGGCTGAAATTAAACACAAATATTATTTATTTAAAGAAATCATTTTGAGTCGCTTTATGTGCCAGTTTTATGTGCCGGTCAGTATATATAAACAATATAATATTATATAATAATAAATATACAATATTAATAAAAATGTTCTAATTCACAATCAAGCAACAATGAATTTTGGAAGAGATGACAATAAAGTAAAACAAATAAAAAACTAGATAAATCCATTTGAGAATGCCCTAAGCGCATTATAAAAATTACGTATAACACGATTATACGGAATTTTTTAAAGTAATTAAAATACATTTCGACAGCACTATCGGCTTCAACACCCTCGAAAACCATGAAAATGACACCAATGACGAAGAAATTGGTACCAAATTCAGCCGCCATCTTGGATTTACATTTCGACAGCACTACCGGCTTCAACACCCTCAAAAACCATGAAAATGACACCCAAGATGAAAAATTTGATACCCATTGCAGCCGCCACCTTGGATTTACATATTGACAGCACTATCGGCTTGAACACCCGCAAAAACCATGAGAATGACACCCATGATGAAAAAATTTATACCTATTGCGGCCACCATCTTGGATTTACATTTCCAAGTGGAGTTGGAGTTTCTGGATCAAAGGTCGCTACCGTTTCGCGTTGCAACAGTTAGTTCTAGACTATCAGAAGCCGCACTAGCTAATATTGCCGAATGCACTTATGCAGATTCTGAGTCAGGCACAATGTGTCCCGGGGAAGCTCTCCAGTAGGGATGCGCGCCACAAATCCTAGACCGTATTTTTACTGTCCGCGCTTAATTATTCCGAGTTCCCGACAAAAATGACAGCGTGCCAATCGTTAGCACCGCACGACTGCCTGCCCTTGTGCGTTTTTCGCACGACCGAAAGTCAAACCGGTATGAATGCACCGCGCCGTGCGCCCTCTCGCGTCAATCCTTGAAACTAGCGCTTGGCGCTAACACAACGTTTTATCGAATAAAATCGTATCTAGCAATCATATTATACATACAAATGATACAAAAAGCACATTGTTAGAAAGATAATTGATTGTTGAACTTATTAATATTTTTTTTAAATCGATTAATTGCTATTTTTAATTAAAAAAGGGGTTTTATTGGCTTATGGTGTGGATTTATCAAGTCCCCAAGGCTTGTAAACACAATAACTTTTGAAAATATCTATTGTTTAACTCAATCTATTTTTTAATCTCTTCATCTATCATGTTGGAAGCCACTGAATGTAAATGGCAGTGTCATTTTGTTTTGTTTAGCTATAATTAATTTTTTTCGGCTCCAAAATGGCTAAATTTTCGTTGATTTGGTAGCCTTGTATGTAAATTATTTCTATAATTAATATGGGGGTCTTTGTAGAAGCGTGCTCGTCGCGACCCCTGCCAGCCCTTTTCAGGGCTGCAATTCTACTCAGCTGCACACCCATGTCAACGAGGGTTAGGGCGTCCCCCCAAGGCGACGCACACCAGCTCGTCCCCGTTGGTGTGGAATGCAGCGCGCAAAGCGGCGATGGGGACCGCCACCCGTCACGCACAGCCCGACACGGCGGAAGGTGGAGGACGGAGTGCAGAGTTGGCACGTGGAATGTTAGAGGAGGCATGAGAGATAAGACGAATGAGTTGATCGAAATAATGAAAGAAAGAGAATTAGATGTCGTGTGTATGTCGGAGACCAAACGGAAGGGCAGTGGTACTGAAGAGCTCCCTGGCGGGGCGTTTGCTGTATGATCCGGAGTCCCGGAGAACGAGAACGCCTGCCAGGGAGTGGGGGTGCTGCTGTCTTCTCGGTTGGTCGATGTTATGACTGAATATAAGTTTGTGAACTCAAGACTTCTCTGGGTTCGCTTTAAATTGGGACTGACGAAGTTATTCCTTTTGGCTGTTTATGCGCCGGTGGCTTCGTCGTCCAGGGCTGAGCTGGAGGAGTTTTGGGAGAATGTAAGAGAAGTTCTAGATTTGGCTAGGGGAAACGAAAGGATTGTTGTATGTGGTGATTTGAATGGATGGGTTGGTACCGCTCGACCAGGGTACGAGTCGGTACTTGGAAAGTTTGGCGATAAAAGGGTTAATGATGCTGGCAAGCTTATACTGGCGGTATGCAAGGAAAAGGGTCTTCTTGTGACAAACACTATGTTTAATCACAAGAAAATCCATATGTATACTAGAGAAAGAAAGAATGAGAGAAGTATGATCGATTTGTTCCTGGTGGATGACCGACTGCGAAAACAGGTTATGGATACGCGAGTGTTCAGGGGTGCTGACCTGGGAACGGATCACTATCTAGTGATTACTAGATTTAGGGGTCTGTTCGCGGGTTGGCGCTACCGGACGACAGTGACAGAACCACAGTCGGTCTGTCGCATCCGAAGCTGGAAGCTTCAGGAAGCGGATACTAGGGACAAATATCATGCGAGGGTAGCCGAAAAGCTTGACACCATCGATGGCAGAAACGAATGTGTAGAAAGAACATGGCAGAACCTTAGGGATGGAATGGTAAGTGCAGCGGAAGAAGTGTGTGGAACAATAAAAAGAGGCAGTAGTAAAAGAAGAGATGCATGGTGGAATGATGAAGTGAAAGAAGCTGTAAAGAAGAAGAAGAAAGCATGGTTAGACTACTTGGCCTCTAGTAATGATAAGGATATGAGAGAGAAGATGAAAGAAAGATATAAGCTGCAGAAAGTTCACACGAAAGCATTGATTGAGGAAGTGCGTGAAAGGTGTAGAATGGAAGCGGATGAAAGGTTGTCGCACAACTTTAAGGAGAACTCCAAACTCTTCTGGAAAGAGGTTGGAAGGACCCGAAAAGGTGCGACGGCCTTAAGAATGAACAAAGTGCTTTCGAAAACTAATGACGTCCTCTCAGAAAAATCGGACGTCATGCAGCGATGGAGCGAATTTTATAGAGAAATGTATGCGTGTGATGATCTTAGTGAGGGATCCGGGGATGACGCCGTGACTGGCACGCCAGACCCGGACCTCGATGACACTGAGGTCATCAGTATGAAAGAGATTGAACGTGCGATTCGAAGTTTGAAATGTGGTAAGGCTGCGGGACTAGACAGAGTTACTGCTGAAATGGTCAAGTATGGTGGGCCTCGCGTCTGGGACAGCTTTCATCTGCTGTGCAATTTGTGCTGGCGGACGGGGGATGTCCCGGATGATTGGCGATCCGCAGTCATTGTGCCTTTATATAAAGGTAAAGGTTCACATTTTGACTGCGGGTGCTATCGGGCGATCAGCTTGACCAGTTTAGCAAGTAAAGTTTACTCGAAGGTTTTGACACGTAGGATGCAAGAGAAATCGGAAAGATTTCTATGGGAGGCACAATGCGGATTTAGACCTGGAAGAGGATGCACGGATCAAATGTTTTCTCTCCGTATGATCACGGAAAAGCTTCTGGCTGTTAACCAGAAGATTTTCTGTGCTTTTGTGGATCTTGAGAAAGCATTTGATAAGGTTGTAAGGAAGAAAATGTGGGAACTGTTGCCGGGGTATGGTGTGGATGGCCGATTGCTAAGGGCTGTGCAGTCTCTTTACTGTGACTGTAAAGCCTGTGTGCGGGTAGGGCATGACCTGTCACCCATGTTTAGCGTCCAAACGGGCGTAAAACAGGGTTGTGTCATGTCTTCCTGGCTGTTCATACTGTATCTCGACAGCTGTTTACAAAAGCTGAAAGATAGCTGTTTGGGTGTGAAATTGGGTGACATAAAAGTAAATTGTCTGCTGTATGCTGATGATGCAGTGCTTATTGCACCATCAGAGGCAGAACTGCAGGCATTAGTCACGTGTATGAAAGAGGAATGTGAAATTAAAGGTCTCCGTTTGAATGCTAATAAAACTAAGGTTCTGGTATTTGAAAGGGACGAAGAGAGGACGAAGTGTGAAATATGGGTAAATCAGGAATGTCTAGAACAGGTAAATGAAATTGTATACTTGGGGAGTGCTTTTAGCCGGGATGGAAGATGTGATTTAGATGTGGACAGGCGTGTCGCTGCCGGGAACAAAGTCAATGGTGCCCTGACTGCGTTAGTCAAAAGGCAAGGCGTAGCGAAGAGTGCACGCCTTGCAATACATAACGCAGTGTTGGTACCGACTTTGTTATATGGCAGCGAAACCTGGGTATGCCAGAAGAAGCATAAAAGTAAGTTGAATGCAGTGGAGATGCGATCTCTTCGTAAAATGTGCGGCGTTACTATGGCCGACCGAAAGCGAAACGAAGAGATTCGCAATATGGCAGGTTTGAAAGATGACCTTATCACAAAAATTGATAAGGGCGTGCTTCGGTGGTTTGGGCACGTTGAGCGAATGAGTGAAGACCGAATGGTGAAGAAAATATATAGCGCGAAAGTTAATATTAAAAGGTGTCGAGGTAGACCGAGACTAACTTTCGAAGACCATGTGAGCAAATTGCTCGAAGAGGGTAGGGTCAAGAGTACTCGGATACCTAGACGTGCATGTATGAAGAAGATAATGAATCTGAAAGAAGCGAAAGAGATATGTAAGGATCGTGACACTTGGCGATCTGTTCTCTCTGGCTACCCCGTCAGGGATTGTGCGTGAAGATAAGTAAGTAAGTAAGTATAAATAGGCGGAAGTCGCTTTTCCAGGGTGTCGGTTTTCGAGGGTGTTGAAGCCGATAGTACTGTCAAAATGTAAATCCAAGATGGCGGCTGAAGTAGGTACTATTTTTTTCATCTTGGGTGTCATTTCAATGGTTTTCGAGGGTGTTGAAGGCGATAGTGCTGTCGAAATGTAAATCCAAGATGGCGGCTGCAATAGGTATAAATTTTTTCATCATGGGTGTCATTTTCATGGTTTTCGCGGGTCTTGAAGCCGATAGTGCTTTCGAAATGTAAATCCAAGATGGCGGCTGAAGTAGATATAAACTTTTTCATAATGGGTGTCATTTTCATGGTTTTCGAGGGTGCTGAAGCCGATAGCGCTGTCGAAATGTAAATCCAAGTTGACGGCTGCAATAGGTATAAATTTTTTAATCATGGGTGTCATTTTCATGGTTTTCAACGGTGTTGAAGCCATAAGTGCTGTAGAAATGTATTTAAATTACTTTAAAAAATTACGTATAATCATGTTATACGTAATTTTTTTAATGCGCTTCAGGAATGCTCAATTGGATTTACCAATTTTTATTTATTTTGTGCTTGTAAAATATTGTGATAAAAAAAATGTCTAATTATTATTATAATCAAGTATTTATGTAATTTAGTTATTCGAATATTGTGTATTTGTTCAGCAATCTTTTTGAGCCGCTGCAAACAACCGTAACAATTTCCACTCACGACGGCGACTGACGCCGAACTAAGTAACGCAGTCTCTATTTTGTAATAATTTATTCATATAAAGCTGCCGAATCCACGACCCATCCGTTGGGAGACACTATTGAGGTCATTGAGCATAGTCCTTAGGTCCTACAGCGATTCTGCCATAAGGAATATATCATCGGCAAATCGAAGGTGAGTGATGTAATCGCCATTGATGTTAATACCGTATCCTTTCCAGTCCAGTAGCTTACAAACGTCATCCAATGCTGCGGTGAGGAGTTTCGGGGATATAACGTCACCCTGTCTTACACCTCCCTGCAATTGGATAGGTTTCGCAATTCTCATAGTCCACATACGCAAGGCAAAGTGGCAGATTATACTCCTCTGTCTTCTGTACAATCTGCCGCAGGGTATGTATGTGGTCCATGGTACTAAAGCCTTTTCGGAAACCAGCTTGTTCGGGAGGCTGGAAGTCGTCAAGTCTGCATACGAGACGATTTGTAATAAATCTCGAAAACAGCACGTAGACGAGGCTCGGAAGGAAAATCGGTCTGTAGTTCTTCAAGAGAGCGTTGTCGCCTTTCTTGAAGAACGACACCACCGAACTTCTGCTCCACGCCTCCGGAGTAGTGCCAACATGGAGGACGGAATTAAAGAGCCTCTGAAGGACTTCCAGTACCAGTTTTCCACCCGCTTTCAAAAGCTCCGCTGTTATTTCAGCCTCGCCCGGGAGCTTGCCGTTTTTAAGGTGCTGGTGAGCCATTCTAATCTCGCTCAGACTAACGTCCGTAATATCTTCGCATAGTATCGGATAAGACTCGCTTGTGAATAGTTACTCACACTTGCGTGTGGCTCCAACGATGATGTGTACAGCTACCCATAGAACTTCTCAATCTCACTCAAAATCTCAGGTGTCCCGGAAACGATGCTGCCACACTCGGTCTTCAGCTTTGACAGTTGGCTCTTTAAATTCATCAAAGATTTTGCTAAAGTTACCTAACCACTCACCAATTGTCTCAAGAAAAGGAATAACATTCAAATTACAGAACAATATGTAGCCGCTTTAAAACAATATGTAAAAGCACCCATTCTCCAATTCCCGGATAATTCGAAACCATTCGTACTCACCACTGATATCTCAACTAGGATAAGTTGAGATATCAGTGGTGAGTACGAATGGTTCTAGGAGCCGAATTATCTCAAGGCGCCATCGGAACCGACAAACCAATAGCTTACACTAGTAGAACTTTAAATGATGCAGAGACCAGATATAGTACTATCGATAAGGAACTTTTGGCAACAGTATGGGCCGTAAAAACATTTAGACCTTACCTATATGGCCGAAAATTTACTATATTTAATTATAGGGATCATAGATCTTTGGCGTGGTTAAATTCTATCAAATAACCCAACAGTATACTCACGACATAGAAGTTGCGGCTTGCCGAGTTAGATTATGACATCGTTTATAAAAATGGAAAACAAAATTTCGTTGCCGACGCCTTATCCCTTGTTAAGGTAAGCGCCCTGGGAGAAGACCAAAAATAAATGAAGGTTAACGTGGATAAGGATGAACAACTGCAAAGACACATAGACAGCTTAATCGAAGAGATTTAAAGATTACAAAATAAGAACACAAGTCCGATGGAAATGTCATCGGATACGGAGAGGACCTTATCTATCCCGTCCGCTAAGAGCAATAAATCACCATATTCTATACCATCACCGACAAGTAGTACCGTTTTCGCACACGAAACATTTGATAACTCACACACCTTTACAAGACACTCAGCACAGGAAATAGATATCGATGGTATTCCAATTCTTGAGGAAGCCGTAGATACTAAGCCTCATCAAATATTTATTTTACGTGGTATAGTGACGAAATAGCCGTTAAAAATTTATCGAGACAAATACAAAAGATACTCGAAGTTCATATTCCCCTAAATAGACCTGACCTAGTAAAACAATTCCTAAAGGAGTATATCAAACCTAAAATAAAACAATTCATTTACTTAGAGAACGACGCACATCGAAAACAATTTTCAGAGGCCATAATTGAGTTATTTAAAAAGGGTGTACCCTTTGTGTTGTTAAGATCTTTGAATGCAAGCGAAGGGTAGTCTATGCAAAGGATGAGAATGAGCAGCTTGAAATTATAAAAAATATCATATTAGTAAAACATGTCATAGAGGTACAAAAGAGACAATAATACACTTAAAACTACTTACTTCTGGAACAATCTGGATCTAACAGTAGCCGCATTCATAAACTCTTGTGAGGTGTCTAAGCGCATCAAATATGACCGTTAACCTTTAAAAACTGAACTTCAGTTAACCCAAACCCAAAACAAACAATTTCAGGAAATCTTTATCGATGTTTTCACCGTAGAGGGAAAATCCTATTTAACAATCATCGATGCCGTTAGTAAGCTTGGACAAGCAATAGAAATAAACAATAGGTCAACCCCAGAAATAATTAGAGCACTTATTAAATATTTCTCTATGTATGGGGTACCACATAGAGTAAGTGCAGATTCAAGAACCGAATTTAAAAACGTACTAATAAAAGAAACTCCTATTTTTTTAAAATATATTTGCATATAGGCACTCCTAACAATCCAAATTCCATGGCACATGTCGAACGTTTCCACTCCACCCTATTAGAAAAATATCGCTTAGCGAAATATGAAAAAAAAATTACAGATGCTGCATCTGTAATGACATATGCAATCATGTCGTACAACCAAACGATACATACAACAGTGTTCGGTCATACTGACTCCTCAAGCACATTTGACATTGAATTCAATAAAAATTAGACACAAAAATTATTACAAGAACATAGACGATGAACTCAATATTTATATGAATATTTAACTAATGAGGCCATTGATAAGAAACAAAGTATTAAAGAAGAAAGAGGAGGTGAAAAGGAATTTAACATTAAAACAGGGACACAATATTTATAAAAGGTACGAATGTTGGGAGAAGTAAAGATAAAGCGCGTATTGAAAAAGCAGAGGTCATAGTAGATATGGTTAGAAATACAGTACCAATTAAGTATCAAGGTCAAAATACAAGGGCCCCAATTAAGAATATAAAACGTCCTCCACAGGTTCATTCTCTTCCTGCTGCAAGTCTTCAGGAGCCAGGCCCTTCTACTTCAACCGATTGTCTGAAATTCCGGCATACTACCAATAAAGGAGGGACAAGCTCTCATTAGTTACGATAAGTGGTTCTTAGTTAAGATATGAGAATTAAGCTTAATACGTGAGGATCTAGAATTTAATAAGAATCGATACGATAACCTTAATACACATGTGACACGTTATTTTGATAACAAAATAATTAACTCTGAAATAAATAATTTAAAAACTCTAACAGATTATATTCAAAATATAACAATTGAAAAATTAAAGCAACTATTACCATCGAAAAGGGCTAAACGCGGTATTCTAAATCCTCTCGGGTCTCTTATTAAAATTGTGACAGGTAATTTGGACAATGATGATGCCATTAGGTACGATGCTTTAATAAATGATGTAAAAGTAAATCAAGGTCAGCTAAATAGAGAAACGACAGTGGTCGCCGAAATGATGAAAACCTTTATTAATGTTACAAATAGTACAAAATTCAATTTCATAAAGTTGGATATAACTCTTTGGGAAATGAGTTGATGTTGATGAATTTTCTTTCGCATTTACGACGGGGAGTCCTCTGAGGAATTGTTTGGATTAATCCCAGCCGCCAAATTTCACGAACGCACATCGCGGCAGAACTCCCGATACCATCCACACCATCTGGATGATTGGCGGTCCAGCACTGTGCTATTTAATCGATGTTTTCTTCCTCGCACAACTTTCTTGTGGAATAGTTTACCACCAGCAATTTTTCCGGACCGATACGATTTAGGGACCTTCAAGAAAAGAGCCTATTCCTTTTTAAAAGGCCGGCAACGCAACTGCAATTCCCCTGGTTCCCCAGGTGTTGTGGTTGTTCATGGGCGGCGGTAGTCACTTACCATTATGTGAGTCGCATGCTCATTTGCCCTCTCTCCTATAAAAAAAAGTTGCAGGAGCGTTGCCGGTGTGCTTACGCACTGAAAACATAGTCGTCGATTCAATATAGAATTACATATAATATTTATGTTTAATAAGTAATAATTACTAATAAAATAAAATGGATTGATATTTCTCACCAAGAAACTTATTTTGAATTATCTCATTTCCTATGCTTAAGTCTTATCTTAAAAATATATTCATAAGGAGTCCGCCCCTAAGTAATGCTCTGTTGCCTGTTTGGCTGCAGTTTTTGCAGCAGTGCAAGAACTGCTACCCGTTCTCGCCCGAAACGCATAGTGCGTGATACATTTAAGGGTCTGAAACATTACAAATTAGACATCAGTGTTCACTTCAGTGTTATTAACTCGAAACACTGTTTTCTAAGAATCACCCAGATACAGTTCCATTATTATAGAAATTAGTAACGTAATACAAGTCTGAAAATAATACGCCTGTAACTAAAATATAATTATACTTGTACAATTTTAATTTTACAAATAAAAATGCTGCGTTTCATTTGTTTTCAAGTCATAATTTATTTACATACGTGTACGTACATTTATTGTCTGAGCCATAATATTGATTGAGCTAGTAAGTTACGAAATAACATGTTTTAATTATGTTTTCACTAAAAGTTTTAATTTTATTAAGTCTCATCATACATTTGTTTATAAATCAAAAAATATTCATTCTAGCCAATAATTAGGAATTATCATCGTGTATTCAAAGTATTATTACACAATGTTTCCAAAAAGGATCAAATGTTACATATGTCGATATTAATTCTAATAACAATGATAATATAGTTAAAGCAGTTCACGAAATGAAATATTTGTCTGTAATATTGTTATATATGGTTGTCGTTGTTTACACTAAGAGATAGCACGTGTCGGTGTTAATTAAAACGAGAACAGAGCATCAGGAGTTACAAACAAATTCTGTTCAAGTTCATTTTCTATCAGTTCTTTTTTTTTCATATTAGAATATCTTATTTGATTACGTCAAAAGTAAATATTAATAAAAATGCATTGTGCACTATGCAATACGTTTTTCAATGATGGCGTTAAGTGTGAATCGTTTAAAAAGCACCTTTGTTTTGGCTACTCAAATATAACCGAAGCTGGCTATAGAAAGGTGCGTGCCGACAGTTGTGTATCGCCAGCAACGCAAAATCAGGAATTCGCATTTAGAGAAACCCAAAATTAGGGGCTTTTTAGGTGCTAATTAGGTGCCAAGTTTAAAAATTAGGTGCTCTAAAATTTTCACCGCAAGGAACGATTGAAATTTGCGTTGCCAGCAAAACGTCTCGCTAGCAACGCAATAAAGTTATTAGATATACCATAAATATTAATAGCAAGGAATTAAGTGCTAATTAGGTGCTGCAAGTATAAACAATAACAAGGCACCCCTAATAAAAATAAAGTCGTTATTCAGAAAATAGCAGATGCAAAATTCAGATTTCCTGAAAATCAAAATTGAATCAAAATTGCTTTCAGAAAAAGTCCAAATTAGGGGCTTTTTAGGTGCTAATTAAGTACCAAGTTTAAAAATTAGGTGCTCTAAAATTTTCACCGCAACGATCGATTGAAATTTGCGTTGCTGGCAAAACGTATCGCTAGCAACGCAATTACGTTATTAGATATACGATAAATATTAATAGCTAGGAATTAAGTGCTAATTAAGTGCTGAGCGATTATCGAAACCCGATACAGATTCAGACATTATTATGGCAATTATAGGGTCCATGACCACCATTACCTTACCATAAGGTATGAACGGCAATTTATGTTCTGTATCAGTACCTAAAAATTAAGTGCAAATTAGGTGCTGAAAGATTATTGAGATCGCAAGGAGATGACGGTAATATTCCGGAAATTATCGGATTTAAAACCACCATTACCTTACTATTAGGTATGAACGACATTATTTGTTTTTCAGATTTTATATAATCCATAATATTATTTAATATAATTTTCAACCAAATAAATGTTACAATTCTTACTTTTAGACATGTGAAGCCTAAACTTTAGTGTACTTAATCAAAATAATATTTTCTTTCCAGTAAAATTGCTTCATAATAAATATCGCCATCTACATCTTTCTATAGTTTTAATCATTTTATCAAACCAAAACCGATGGATTCTCAAGGTGGTAGGTATAACTGACGCTAGATGGCGTAAACATAAAAATAGATTTATTTTATTTTTTATTTATTTAAAAAATAAACAAATTTATTAAATAAATAAAATAAATAATGGTATTGAATAAAGTTATCATGTTTGTTCAATCCATTCATAACAATTCACGATTTCATAGCTTACCGACCAGTTTATATTAAAAGTTTTTGTTCAAACATAAACAAATACGACAAATACGTTATTTTACCGTTCATAAATTGATTACATAGTGGTCTGAACTTCAACGTAAACTGTGTGTTAGGGCTTATATTTGAAATCTTGATATATTATTAAGTAAATAATTCATTGACAGTTTTCGTATCTCATAAACATGTGCCACGAAAGACAAAATAGTTTAGTAAAGTTGTAATTTGTTAGTAACTTTCATGATTATCTCAGTCACATACAAATTACTAACTTGTCTACAGATGAATCATTAATACCTTTAAAGTTTCCCACATGAAGCAAATTGGTTTCCCAGTTCAAACAAACGAATCATTCATGATTGATACATGTCTATTACCTATGTCTATTTCATTCTCCATTTGTTGTTTCACACGCAGAGTGGGCAAAATTTTTTACGATATTTTATCTTTTTATCTTAATATATAAAACGGTTTTATCTCGATTATTCCATTGTTTTATTGCAAAATTATGGATTTTCATATGAAGAGCGTGAGTAGCCCCTTAAAGGAATGAGGGCATCCACGACTTTTTCTGCCACCAGGGCAGCGCCACTAGAAAGTGAGGTATATTATTTGACAGACTTCATAGCGGGGAAGTTAATATGTTCAGAAAATATAAAAGTTATTGTTTCTTTCTGTACTATTAGCAATATTTTATATTAATAATTTCAAAAATAAATAAACTAAACTACAGATATGCATAAAAGTAGAAAAATTAAAAAAAGGTTAAAAATGTACAAAACATTAAAGAGCAAACCACTGACACATTGTTTTGTTTATATATAATGTAATATAATACTCTAGAAACTGATAAACCTTTATTTAAAAACAACCTCTCAATTAACTTACATTGTGTAACAAAAAACTTTACCTCAGTTAATTATTTATAAACTGGAAATTTCTGATGAATTATGTATATGCTGGAAAATTCTCAAGATTAGAGAATTAGAAAAAAAAAAAAAAAGAATTAGAGAAAAATTACGGGAAACGTTTTAGATTAGAGTATTATATAATTGTTAATGAGAATAAAAAATACAAAAAACGTTTAAAATTAAAGATCATACAGATAATGATATATAACATATAAAGAAAAAATAAAGCGTAAATCAATTTGTTATTAAATGCTGGATGAATATTCGTCAATTAAATTTAAGGAATTATAATTGTATTTCGGACTTTTATTTGTACTTCTTGATTTAATTTTATTCTTCAGTATCTTAACATTAGGAAGAAAAAGAAAAAGTTCGTTAATATCGATATGCAGCTTGAAGTCACTTGAAAACGTCTTAAGTCCACTTCTTTAAAAATTTCAAAAATCTTGAGTGACCTTTGAGAATCAATCGATAAACTTGAAATTTTCAGAATGTACATTACATAAATTTCAACCTATAAAATAATACAATGACGAGACAATTAAAAAAAATTTCAGCTGATTTTTGGACAGGGCTCTTCAAGCGGAATAAACTAATCTATTTTCATAAGAGACTCGGAATATAAAGGTAGTCGGTTTTTTTTGGGCCACCCTAATAAGTACAAATGTATTATAGACATTTGACGAATTATTACCTTTATCAAGATTTCGAAATGCCGTTTCTTAGATCTTATCAGAAAAAAACAATTTAAAAAGACCATTGTAAACTAAGTCTTAAGTTAGCTTAGTCGGTAAGTTTGAATTTATGATTTGTTCTGTCTTTTTGATACAAGTAGATCAGGATTTTTTTTTTCCTGAAGAATCCATAATGTTTGAATAAAGGTGATAACTAAGTATGCATAATATAATTAGCAATAGTGTAATAATGTTTTTTTGTAAATTTTGCAGAGAATATAATTGTATTTGTAATTATATCACACAAAACAAGTGAAGCTACAATAAATGATCAAGCAATGAGTCTGAGAGAATTTCCTAAAACCTTAAAACTACCAACTATGACTGCCGGATATACACTAAGAGTCACAGACAGTCACTACGAGAGTCAAGTGCGAGTAAAAAAAATGTAAAACAAATAATCAGATCATACAGCGCTTTCTGTCTACGAAATAACCAGTGGACTGAATTTAATTACAGTGCAAAAATTCGTCCTAGCAGTCATCAAGTAGTTCCGCATTTAGTAGTATATTTAAAATAAACTCACGGATAGATAATTTCAGTATCTATCATAAAGATTTTAGAAGTAGATTTTAGAAGTCTTTGTGAAAAAAATAGAAAACTTAGTTTAAGATTCATAATTGACAATAACTTGTCAAAAAGTTATACGTTTTTATTTTATAACAAGGAAAAAAAATAAAAATAAAAGATTACTTCTAATTCTAACACTATTAATATTTATACACGGTGTGATGTTCTTACACTCAATAAATAGAGTTAACTTAGATTTATCGACTATAAATACGTTCGTTGCCGTGTAGTGGCGGTTAAGAATATCCACTACCCCATATCTTCCCGTGGGTGTCGTAAAAGGCGACAAAGGGAAACAGGCAGGAGATGGGCAGCAGCATCTTCCTGATAATAGCCAAAATAACAATAAAAAAACTGCGGTTGCCAACCCGCTCGCCAAGCGTGGCAACTATGGCAATATACCCCCCATGAGCAATGACAATAATAAACGGCCCCCAGTCCCCGGCGGCCCCGCTATTCCTGGCTACGGTGGCGACCATGGTAACGGCGGGGCAGGGGGTGCTAAGAATCTCCGGTGGAGGTTCGGTTGCCACCTACGACGACTCGACCTGGCAACATACAACGCACGCACCCTGAGGACTGACGAGAAGATTGTGGAGCTGGAAGAAGAGATAGACAAGTTACGCTGGCATATTATAGGATTATCCGAAGTCCGAAGAGAGGGGGAGGACACGGTAATCCTCGAATCCGGCAACTTGCTCTATTACCGGGAGGGCGACCATCTGTCCCAAGGAGGTGTCGGATTTATCGTCCACAAGTCTCTCGTTAACAACGTTGTAAAGATTGAGAGTGTGTCGACGAGGGTTGCGTACCTTATACTCAGAATCACCAAACGGTATTCGCTGAAGGTCATACAGGTTTACGCACCAACCTCGGCACACCCCGATCAGGAGGTGGAGGAAATGTATGAGGATATCTCTAGAGCCATGCATTCCTCCAAAACCCAATATACGGTGTTAATGGGAGACTTCAATGCAAAACTAGGCACAAGAGAGAACGGTGAGCTGAAAGTAGGGAAATTTGGATTAGGGCAACGGAACCCAAGGGGCGAGCAGCTGGCCGACTTCATGGAGAAAGAGGGACTCTTTATGATGAACTCTTTCTTCCAGAAGCGACCCCACAGGAAGTGGACCTGGTCGAGCCCCGACGGTTCGACAAAAAATGAGATTGACTTCATTATGACGACCAGACGACAACTGTTCAGTGATGTCTCAGTGATCGCGAGGGTGAAAACCGGCAGCGATCACCGAATGGTTAGAGGCACACTGAACCTAAACGTTAAGTTGGAGAGGTCTCGTCTAATGAAGTCAACGCTCCGTCCCCCTCGTGCTCTAATCCAAAGTCCCGAAACCTTTCAGCTCGAGTTACAAAACCGTTTTCAGTGCCTAGAAGACTGCAATGAAGTGGACGATTTGAATGACAAGCTCGTGGAAACTGTCCATGCGGTCGGAGCTAAGTTCTGCAAGACCCGCCGCAGAAGAACACAAAAACTCTCCGATCACACTCTTAATCTCATGGCTGTTAGACGGGAGATGAAGCTACATTCTTCAACAGATTTGACAGCATACAGGCAACTGAACAGACAGATCTCCAAATGCATGCGGCGGGACTTACGCAAATTCAATACAGCTCGTATTGAAGAAGCGATCGAGGGGAACCGAGGCTCCAAAGTCTTTGCCAGAGATCTGTCTGCCAGAAAGCGCCAACTGTCAAAGCTGAAGACAGAATGTGGCAGCATCGTTTCCGGGGCACCTGAGATTTTGAGTGAGATTGAGAGGTTCTATGGGCAGCTGTACACGTCATCGTTGGAGCCGCACGCAAGTGTGAGTAACGATCCAAGAGCGAGTCTTATCCGACATTATTCCGATGATATCCCGGACGTCAGTCTGAGCGAGATTAGAATGGCTCTCCAGCACCTTAAAAACGGCAAGGCCCCAGGCGAGGATGGAATTACAGCGGAGCTTCTGCAAGCGGGTGGAAAACCGGTACTTGAAGTCCTTCAGAAGCTCTTTAATTCCGTCCTCCATGGTGGCATTACACCGGAGGCGTGGAGCAGAAGTGCGGTGGTCTTGTTCTTCAAGAAAGGCGACAACGCTCTCTTGAAGAACTACAGACCGATTTCCCTTCTGAGCCGCGTCTACGTGCTGTTTTCGAGAGTCATTACGAATCGTCTCGCGCGCAGACTTGACGACTTCCAGCCTCCCGAACAAGCTGGTTTCCGAAAAGGCTTTAGCACCATAGACCACATACATACCCTTCGGCAAATTGTACAGAAGTCCGAGGAGTACAATTTGCCACTATGTCTGGCGTATGTGGACTATGAGAAAGCCTTTGATTCCGTCGAAATTTGGGCGGTGCTGCAGTCCCTTCAGCGATGCCAAGTTGACTGTCGGTATATCGAAGTGTTGAAGTGCTTGTACAGTAGGGCTACGATGGCTATCCGAGTACAGAACCAGAGTACGAAACCTATCCAATTGCAGAGAGGTGTAAGACAGGGTGACGTCATATCCCCGAAACTCTTTACCGCTGCATTGGAAGATGTTTTCAAGCTTCTGGACTGGAAAGGATACGGTATCAACATCAATGGCGAGTACATCACTCACCTTCGATTTGCCGACGATATAGTCCTTATGGCAGAATCGCTGGAGGACCTAAGCACTATGCTCAATGACCTCAATAGTGTTTCCCAACGGATAGGTCTTAAGATGAACATGGACAAAACAAAGATCATGTTTAATGTCCATGTCACACCTATGCCGGTAGTTGTTGGGAACACTAAGCTCGAAGTTGTTGACGAGTATGTTTACCTGGGACAAATAGTCCGACTAGGTAAGTCCAACTTCGACCGAGAGGTCAATCGACGGATTCAACTCGGTTGGGCAGCGTTCGGGAAATTACGGCACATCTTCTCGTCAGGTATACCTCAAAACTTGAAAACGAGACTGTACACCCAGTGCGTGTTGCCAGTGATGACATACGGAACTGAGACGTGGTCCTTCACTGCTGGCCGGATGAGGAAGCTCAAGGTCGCTCAGCGAGCTATGGAGAGGGCTATGCTCGGAGTTTCTCTGCGTGATAAACTCATAAATGAGGATATCCGCAGTAGAACTAGAGTGACTGACATAGCCCAACGGATTAGTAAGCTGAAGTGGCAATGGGCCGGCCATATAGCTCGAAGAACCGACAACCGATGGGGAAGAAAGGTTCTCGAGTGGCAGCCTCGTACCGGCAGGCGAAGTGTAGGGCGTCCCCCCACTAGATGGAGTGACGACCTGGTAAGATATGCAGGAAGTCGATGGATGCAGGTGGCTCAGGACCGTGCTTTGTGGCATTCTTTGGGGGAGGCCTATGTTCAGCAGTGGACTTGTGAAGGGCTGTAATGATGATGATGATGAAATATGATACACGATATCAAAGATTAAATTTTGATATTGTACTTACTACGCTGTAAACAATTTTGCGTCATTTTGTACACATATTTGCGTACAAAATTTTGTGTATTAGTTGTGTATTGTTTAATGCACGCGTTAACGTAAGAACTACACATAAGAATGTAGTCGTCATTCTTTTTACACTTTATTTGTTTATACAATGATGCGAATTTTTTCACTGTGTGTATATTGCTCAGATTTGTGTAAAATTTGTGAATTCAGGAATTCTGTGTCAAAAAATTAAATATTTGGAGTTTCAAAATGATGTCTTTTTACTTACATAAAATTTTTTTTAATAGGAACTTCCGGCTATTTTTAACTTCGAATCGTTCTAAATCATATACTCGTAAATAATTGAACTTTGCAATTTGCAAACGATAGTTTTTTTTAAACTAAGTTTGAACAAACAAAAAGTCTAAATATCATTATGCCACTAATGTTCAGTATCATTTACATTAGATTAGAATGAAAATAAAATAAAAATATAATTATAAATAATCCGACGACAACCTTTTGATCTCAAAACTAAAATACAAGACAAATCTTTTTTTAAACTTGTGTAAACAAAAAAATTTAAAAAAATATTGCCATGAATTTTCAGTTAAAGACTTTAATAACAATCATTTCACCAAAATTCTTCTTCGTCTCTTTCCCAAAATACGGTTTCGTTTTTCCCTGACAATATTTCCCGCTTTCAAAAATAATCTTTCGGCTGGCGCGGAACTGGCCATCACTGAGAGGTGTTTAAAAACCAATTCGGTTAGTTTAGGGAAAGTTCCTTCAGAGCTTCTCCATATAGTGAGGGCATCTGCCTTAAGATTTGATAGTGGTGCCGCAATATATAGATCCAATTCAGTATTTTTGCCTATTGACGTGTTGGCCGCTATCATTTTTTCATTATAAAATACTTCTGTCAGTCACTTTTACGCGTTTCACAAGACATTTTTATTGTTTATATATAATTGTTTACACTAACCAAAGAAAGAAAGAAAACCACAGAATACTTTTACTCCTAGCGGAGGAAGAAACCTGTTGAAAACATACGAAAAGCGAAACTGTTTTACATACATAGAGATACATAAAGGTGGCGCCGTCTTTTGATTGACTTATTCATGTTATTGAACTTACTTCACGTTTTTACATCCATCGCACAGATGACTCTGATTATAAAAAATCGATTGAAACGCGTAATTTACATAAAAATCGATTTATTAAAATCGATTTTTATTATAAAAAAATCGACTTCGAAAAATCGATTATAAGAAAAAATAATCGATTAATATGAAAATCGATTATTTTTTCACATCCCTACACGTTGGCTGAGTGTTCAGTTCATAGCACAGAGTACTTTTATATATACTGAAAGTTCATAGTTACGCGTCGGAGTAGAGTGTAGTGTAGGAAATATTTATTTATTTATTTAACAGTTTATGTACACACATAATTCGATAGGAAAATGGTAAAAACATAATTATGTACAAAGGCACTGCCTATTCCATGATGAAATTTCTTCCAGCAGGCCTATTGAAGGATAGATGAAGGAAGTAGAGGTAGTCAAAGTGTGCACTTACATAAATATACATATACAATACAAATATATACATATACACACACACACACACACATACATATATATATATATATATATATATCATCATTACAGCCCTTCACAAGTCCACTGCTGAACATAGGCCTCCCCCAAAGAATGCCACAAAGCACGGTCCTGAGCCACCTGCATCCATCGACTTCCTGCATATCTTACCAGGTCGTCACTCCATCTAGTGGGGGGACGCCCTACACTTCGCCTGCCGGTACGAGGCTGCCACTCGAGAACCTTTCTTCCCCATCGGTTGTCGGTTCTTCGAGCTATATGGCCGGCCCATTGCCACTTCAGCTTACTAATCCGTTGGGCTATGTCGGTCACTCTAGTTCTACTGCGGATATCCTCATTTCTGAGTTTATCACGCAGGGAAACTCCGAGCATAGCCCTCTCCATAGCTCGCTGAGCGACCTTGAGCTTCCTCATCCGGCCAGCAGTGAAGGACCACGTCTCAGTTCCGTATGTCATCACTGGCAACACGCACTGGGTGTACAGTCTCGTTTTCAAGTTTTGAGGTATACCTGACGAGAAGATGTGTCGTAGCTTCCCGAACGCTGCCCAGCCGAGTTGAATCCGTCGATTGACCTCTCGGTCGAAGTTGGACTTACCTAGTCGGACTATTTTTCCCATGTAAACATACTCGTCAACAACTTCGAGCTTAGTGTTCCCAACAACTACCGGCATAGGTGTGACATGGACATTAAACATGATCTTTGTTTTGTCCATGTTCATCTTAAGACCTATCCGTTGGGAAACACTATTGAGGTCATTGAGCATAGTGCTTAGGTCCTCCAGCGATTCTGCCATAAGGACTATATCGTCGGCAAATCGAAGGTGAGTGATGTACTCGCCATTGATGTTTATACCGTATCCTTTCCAGTCCAGAAGCTTGAAAACATCTTCCAATGCAGCGGTAAAGAGTTTCGGGGATATGACGTCACCCTGTCTTACACCTCTCTGCAATTGGATAGGTTTCGTACTCTGGTTCTGTACTCGGATAGCCATCGTCGTCCTACTGTACAAGCACTTCAACACTTCGATATACCGACAGTCAACTTGGCATCGCTGAAGGGACTGCAGCACCGCCCAAATTTCGACGGAATCAAAGGCTTTCTCATAGTCCACATACGCCAGACATAGTGGCAAATTGTACTCCTCGGACTTCTGTACAATTTGCCGAAGGGTATGTATGTGGTCTATGGTGCTAAAGCCTTTTCGGAAACCGGCTTGTTCGGGAGGCTGGAAGTCGTCAAGTCTGCGCGCGAGACGATTCGTAATGACTCTCGAAAACAGCACGTAGACGCGGCTCAGAAGGGATATCGGTCTGTAGTTCTTCAAGAGAGCGTTGTCGCCTTTCTTGAAGAACAAGACCACCGCACTTCTGCTCCACGCCTCCGGTGTAATGCCACCATGGAGGACGGAATTAAAGAGCTTCTGAAGGACTTCAAGTACCGGTTTTCCACCCGCTTTCAGAAGATCCGCTGTAATTCCATCCTCGCCTGGGGCCTTACCGTTTTTAAGGCGCTGGAGAGCCATTCTAATCTCGCTCAGACTGACGTCCGGGATATCTTCGGAATAATGTCGGATAAGACTCGCTCTTGGATCGTTACTCACACTTGCGTGCGGCTCCAACGATGACGTGTACAGCTGCCCATAGAACCTCTCAATCTCACTCAAAATCTCAGGTGCCCCGGAAACGATGCTGCCACATTCTGTCTTCAGCTTTGACAGTTGGCGCTTTCTGGCAGACAGATCTCTGGCAAAGACTTTGGAGCCTTGGTTCCGCTCGATCGCTTCTTCAATACGAGCTGTATTGAAGTTGCGTAAGTCCCGCCGCATGCATTTGGAGATCTGTCTGTTCAGTTGCCTGTATGCTGTTAAATCTGTTGAAGAATGTAGCTTCATCTCCCGTCTAACAGCCATGAGATTAAGAGTGTGATCAGAGAGTTTTTGTGTTATTCTGCGGCGGGTCTTGCAGAACTTAGCTCCGACCGCATGGACAGTTTCCACGAGCTTGTCATTCAAATCGTCCACTTCATTGCAGTCTTCTAGGCACTGAAAACGGTTTTGTAACTCGAGCTGAAAGGTTTCGGGACTTTGGATTAGAGCACGAGGGGGACGGAGCGTTGACTTCATTAGACGAAACCTCTCCAACTTAACGTTTAGGTTCAGTGTGCCTCTAACCATTCGGTGATCGCTGCCGGTTTTCACCCTCGCGATCACTGAGACATCACTGAACAGTTGTCGTCTGGTCGTCATAATGAAGTCAATCTCATTTTTTGTCGAACCGTCGGGGCTCGACCAGGTCCACTTTCTGTGGGGCCGCTTCTGGAAGAAAGAGTTCATCATAAAGAGTCCCTCTTTCTCCATAAAGTCAGCCAACTGCTGGCCCCTTGGGTTCCGTTGCCCTATTCCAAATTTCCCTACTTTCAGCTCACCGTTCTCTCTTGTGCCTAGTTTTGCATTGAAGTCTCCCATTAACACCGTATATTGGGTTTTGGAGGAATGCATGGCTCTAGAGATATGTGCCGAGGTTGGTGCGTAAACCTGTATGACCTTCAGCGAATACCGTTTGGTGATTCTGAGTATAAGGTACGCAACCCTCGTCGACACACTCTCAATCTTTACAACGTTGTTAACGAGAGACTTGTGGACGATAAATCCGACACCTCCTTGGGACAGATGGTCGCCCTCCCGGTAATAGAGCAAGTTGCCGGATTCGAGGATTACCGTGTCCTCCCCCTCTCTTCGGACTTCGGATAATCCTATAATATGCCAGCGTAACTTGTCTATCTCTTCTTCCAGCTCCACAATCTTCTCGTCAGTCCTCAGGGTGCGTGCGTTGTATGTTGCCAGGTCGAGTCGTCGTAGGTGGCAACCGAACCTCCACCGGAGATTCTTAGCACCCCCTGCCCCGCCGTTACCATGATCGCCACCGTAGCCAGGAATAGCGGGGCCGCCGGGGACTGGGCGTATATATATATATATATATATATATATATATATATATATATATAAATATTATATATTATGAAAAAATATTTAATTCAATATAATATATTTTTAATGTTACTTATATGCATACCAACACATTACAATTTAATAATTATGGAGTGAAATATTGATTCATTGTTCATTCATTGATTCTCACAATGAATCAGTTATATAGAACCCCAAACATGAGCAACATAAAAATTAAACCAGAGTAAGTAACTTGCCTAACTGCATTAAATAATACATGTTTAGTTGCGATTTCAGAGTAAATATTATTATAAATTATCCCTGCGTTTATGTTGCTCAGGGATAATGTAGCTTAGGGGCTTCTTTTCGGCTATCATTTATTTTGAAAAAACCCCCAGCGAAGCGGGCACGTGTCAGCTAGTAGATCCTATAAAGGTTTCTTTTTTCCTTTTGAGGTCGGAACCCTAAAAAGGACAAACTGGGATTATTGTTGTATGTGTAGTTTTTTTTCGTTCACTCTGAGAAGAGTGAAGCGCTGTATAAGTATATGACAGCGGCCGCGATTGCCCTAACGTCCATCATCATCTAGCTACCAACACAGAATGAAACACGCCAACGTAATTTTCGTGGTGCCGTTCACCACCACGAAAATCTGCCGAGTGCGCTCGTCAAGCGCGCTCGGCCAACGTGTACTGGAGCCACAAAGATGTTTTAGGCCGGCCACATACATACGGAATTCCGTTTCGAGATTCCGTTTCGATATTCCGATTCGGAATCCCGAACGCAGCAAGTCCATATAAAATCTATGACCCGCCACACACGTACGGTAGTTTTCCGTTCGATATTTTGCGGCCAAAACGGGATTCCGTTTGTGTGTGGTCGACCGTTCGGTATTCCGAAACGGAATCTCGAAACGGAATTCCGTATGTATGTGGCGGCCCTTATAGGTCCAGATACCGTGTACGCGCGCCTAAAACGCTTCCATTTCAAAGGCGCCAATATTGGCGTATTCGTTCGATCGTTCCGCCATTACGCCAGCGACGTTCGCTGTGAACATATTATGTCACGCACCGGTGTTTTTAATTTCGCAAAATGACTATTTGTTCTGTGAAATCATTTAAAAATTACTCTTGGAAAAAGGATAAGAACATCACTTTTTATAAGTAACTATACAATTTTATGGTGTATTTCTTTGTAAAAGAATATGAAAGCTAAATGTCAATACAAGAAATAATACTGCGCAATAATATTCGAGTGTTGCCTAGTCTATGAAATGTTTTTACCATTTTTTACATCTTTGTGGAGCCATTAGATGGTTTCGGCGCCATGGCGGCGCGGTAGTTAGGCGTTCTGTGCACTCGAGGCACAGCTCGAGGTCTTGTGCAATATTTTAAAACGCAACACAGTCTGATAAAATAAATACCTAATACTCTTCGCTAAACGCAAGGGTTTGTGTACAATAGGAAGTCTGCTTGCCGAAGTAATAACGTAATTATATTATATACTCATATCCAAAGAGACTTGTTGGTCTAGTGGTTGTAAACGCGACTGCTGATGAGGTCCCGGATTAGAATCCCGAGTCAGGCCAAAAAATCATTTATTGAGTTCTTGCGTCAAACAATTCTCAGTAGACGGTGTCTCAACCCTGTGCCCCGGAAAGCACGTAAAACCGTTGGTTCAGCGCCTGATCGCTGTCCGGTCGTGTCGTCGCATGGGACTATGAGAGTGAGGGAATAGAGAGCGTACCTGGGCTTGCATATACACTCGGACACCATAACCCTGGCAGATGGCTAGTCTCCTTTGAGACTGGCCGCCGCGACCAAAATTTGGGGAACATTTATTATCCAAAGAGAGATAGTATGTGTTATTAAAACATTATGTTTACGGCTATACGGCTATAGTATGTTATTAAAATGTTTTATTGTTTATTTTAATGTTTTATTCTCCTAATAAATAATGATCTTTGCAAGCTGTATACAGGGTAATTTTTAATTTACTGAAGACCTTTTGGGAATATGTTATTTACATCATAACAACAACATCTGTAAGAAAATAAATATATTTCTAAAATTTTTATTTTCATACAAATATAAAAATATTGGACCTTCTAAACGGTAATAGTCCTGGTGTCGGAGGGTGGAACGGTGTAAGAGGCGGCGCTTACTCATTTGAACTTGACCTAATTACTATATACGATAGAAGTTAAATTTTATAGCAAATAAATATTACAATTCTTATTTTTAGTGTACGAAATCGAAAGGATATTATATTCTTTCCAGTAAATTGCTTTGTAATAAATAGCGCCATCTACAACGTTCTATAATTCTAGTCATTTTACCGAATCAAAATCGATGGACTCTCAAGGTGGTCAGTGCGATAGACGCTAGATGGCACACACACAAAGACCTGATTTTTGCATTTGCTTTACTGAATAATTTTCTGAAAATTCAGAAAATTTTAAGATTTTATTTTATCTTTTATCTGGGGCGCCTTGTCATTGCCTATATTTGCAGCATTTAATTAGCACTTAATTTCTTGCTATTATTATTTATCGTATATCTAATAACTTCATTGCGTTGCTAGCGATACGTTTTGCCAGCAACGCAAATTTCAATGGTTCGTTGCGGCGAAAATTTTGGAGCAACTAATTTTTAAACTTAGTACTTAATTAGCACCTAAAAAGCCCCTAATTTGGGCTTTTTCTAAAAGCAATTTTGATTCTATTCTGATTTTCAGAAAACCATAATCTTGCATCTGTTTTGTTTCTGAATAACTACTTTATTTTTATTAAGGGCGCCTTATCATTGCGCATACTTGCAGCACCTAATTAGCACTTAATTCCTGGCTATTAATATTTATCGTATATCTAATAACGTAATTGCGTTGCTAGCGATACGTTTTGCCAGCAACGCAAATTTCAATCGATCGTTGCGGTGAAAATTTTAGAGCACCTAATTTTTAAACTTGGTACTTAATTAGCACCTAAAAAGCCCCTAATTTGGACTTTTTCTGAAAGCAAGTTTGATTCAATTTTGATTTTCAGGAAATCTGAATTTTGCATCTGCTATGTTCTGAATAACGACTTTATTTTTATTAGGGGTGCCTTGTTACTGCGTATACTTGCAGCACCTAATTAGCACTTAATTCCTTGCTATTAATATTTATGGTATATCTAATAACTTTATTGCGTTGCTAGCGAGACGTTTTGCTGGCAACGCAAATTTCAATCGTTCCTTGCGGTGAAAATTTTAGAGCACTTAATTTTTAAACTTGGCACCTAATTAGCACTTAAAAAGCCCCTAATTTTGGATTTTTCCAAATGCAAATTCCCGATTTTGCGTTGCTAGCGATACACAGCTCGTGCCGACCGAAGGGCTGCGTGGAGGTGTTCCTATTGCAGGAACCTTCTATGCACCCCTTCAACGCCAACGCCAACCACGTCACCGCCGATCCCTGCCATTGATGGTGGTGCTTCAATTGATATGGTTCTGCAGGAAATACGTGACCTAAAACTACAGCTTCACTGTCTACCAACACTCATTGAAGACGTGAAAAGCGTTAGGCGTGAAATAGGAGAGCTAAAATCATCCTGTGAATTTAATAGTGAAAGAATAATTAACTGTGAGTCCAGAATAACTGATCTTGAATCTAAGATATCTAAATTGGAACAAATAAAAATAACAGTTGACTCGACTTTTCTGCTCTCGTTTTTTATGTCATAATTTAATTTATTAATAATTCTCAACTTTATGTGTTTAAACAATTAAATAACAAGTATGTAGTTGGTATACACTTTTACAAAGGATTTAATATGCTAAGGCAATTACAATTTCAAGTTTTTCATATAATGAAGACTGGTTTACATATTTCAAAAGCATTTGAGAGATTGGTTAAATGAAGATGTCAAATAACATTATTTTCCTGAAGCACACTTTCGGTCTCGTCTTATTATTCCGTGGCACATTCTTGCTTTTGGTCTTAGTCTGGCGACCGGATGTTTTGCAACTGAAATAATAATATATTTTATTAGACAAAAGATCTCACAGAATACCAGCGTCAAATAGCAGCTTAATACTGCTGTGTTTCGCATGGTGAGTGTAGAGAACCGGAGACCCTTTTTACTGGAAACGAGGCATTCTATCTTAGTCCTCACATTTTGATTTGCAAACGGGGATAAATGTAGATGTCTATGGGCCACAGCAGCCACTTCACTTCAGTCCACCATCAGTTGGACTGTGTGCTCGTTTGTCACTCTATACTAAAAAAAAAAGATCAGAAACAATGCTTTCACGTTAGAAAATTAGATTTTTAACATTTCAATCGCTTCAGTATTATAAAGTTTAAAAATAAGAATGTAATAAATAATTTGTCGTATGAATCATTTATAAACCATAATTTTTTAATTTATGGTTTATAATTAATTCTTTATAAAAAGCTGCCTACAAAATTACTAGGTAAAAACTTCCTTCAAAATGACTAGGTAGAAAACTTCGCTAGCCCTCCTTAACTACCGCTTTCTGCTCATTAACATTTATATTTACTAAATACAAAAATTAAAAATTCATCAAATTATTTCAATGGCGACAACTCAATTCTTTTAATCAGTGACTTCTGTAATAGATGTTTTCGATCTTACCTATGACGGTATTAAAAAAAAGTGTTGGACATAACATTATCAAGATATATATAGCCTGTCGACGCATGCCGTGGCGACTCATCACTACGCCAACAGTAGGTCTGACACGCCGCTATAGATGTTTCACATCAAAATTTCAATGTAATAACTCGGCAGCATTTAAACTTTGAGGAAACAATGATTACAATATTTTAAGTTCTTTTAAAGTTTTTTCTTATTTCATATATATTTTAATAACACTGAAGTGAAATCTGATGTCTAATTTGGAATGTTTCAGAGCCTGAAATATATGGCTACTATACTATACTACTATGCTCTTCGGACGAGAACGTGTTATAATTTATTTATTTAACACATATAAGATTTTTAATATTGATATGATCACTGTAGGATGTTGTTAGGTTAGCTAATTACGTAATAACTTAGGACAGAAGGACCCTTAAGGAGGGACTGAATAAATTAACCGACTTGGTAATACATGGATCTCACAAATTTTTACGGTTGAAGAACTGAGTTGCGAGACTTGTTTTTTTACAAGTTATTTTTTTGATGGCATTTCACTTCTTTTTGTAGATAGTTATATTTAGGTACCTACCTACAAATATTACTCCATTATATTATACATATATATATATATATATATGTACAATTATTCATTCACTGCAAACGTAACTTTGTAATCCTATATATTTATATGGGATTACAAAGTTATTTATGCCGTTAATGTATCTCGTAAACTGGACCGAAGTTGCAAAATATTTTAGTTTTTCCTTGATTTATATACTAAACAATAATTGTATTCAAAATTTGAAGCTTCTATGTCTGCTAGAAGTGCCTTAGAGTTTTGATGATCGGTCAGTGAGTGAGTGACAAATTTAAGGAAATTTGATTAGTTATAATTCTTAAACTACAGGTTCAAATTTAATGAAATTTGAAATATTATAGTTTATACAATGCCTACTTGATTACTGAAAATTCATGCTTCTAGTTTTATCTACAACGAAGTTATAGGGTTTCAAAAATGGCCTAAACTGCTTCGAGAAAAGGATGGTACGGCCGTGCCCCCAAATAAATAAAATGAAAAGAGTACGAAAAAGGAAAAGTAATTTATCTAATAGCATTCTAAGTAATACGATATAACAAGACTTTTGAAAAATTAAGAGATTAAGAGATTGAGCATGGCATATGTAGAAAGGTAAAGAGTTTCACAAACGTACAGCAGTTACAGAAAAGGATTTCTTAAAAAAGGAGGAAGAGTGCAAAGGAGTAGAGAGAGAAAGATTGACGGAGGATCGAAGGAACCGATTATGGGTAAGGGAAAGATACTGTAAACGGTCTTTTAAATAATGAGGAGTGGAAGGATTAAACACCACACCATACAAAGCGGAGAGAATGTGACTATTCCTGCGAAGGCGGGTCAGGAGCCATTTGAGCTGTTTGCGAAATTCATAGATATGATCATATTTGCGAAGCCCAAATATAAATCTAATACATAAATTTTGAATGCGCACAAGCTGATATAAGCTGCTCCTCGGTAATATCAAGATATCAAAAAATATCGGTATAGTCAAGGATAGGCAGAAGTAGAGACTGGGCAAGCGTAACTTTATTTACTATACGAAGAAAATTACGTAATCTACGTAAAGAGCTTAAAGCGGTAAATATTTTTCTACTAACCTCATTAACCTTTGAGGTCCAAGACATACAAGATACAACCCCAGGTTTTTAACCTTGTTTCTGTAAGGGATTTGAGTGCAGTCTATTAAAATAGCAGTACCAGTCAATTTTTCCAATTAATCTAGAACTACCAATGGTAATGGCCGGAGTTTTCTTAGGATTTATCGATAAATCATAACGTTTACCCCAGTTTGAAATACAAGATATATCAGCGTTTATAGTGTCAACTACTTTAAACTTCAAGAGAGGACTGAATATAGATTTGGAGATCATTAGCATACTAGTGGTAGGAAGAGGACAAATTATATCTAATAGAGTTAAAGAAAATTGCAAACAGGAGAGGAGACAACACGCCACCTTGTAGTATACCAGCCGCTGTAGTAGTCCAGGTAGAAAAAATATCTTGGCGCTGAATGATCTGTCAGCGACCAAACAAGTTACTTTGAAACCAGTCAACTACAGTAAGAGATATGTTGAGAAAGCGCAGGATGCCCAACAAGATATCAAAATCTACTGTAATAAATGCATTACTAAAATCAAGTAACGTAAGAAAGCTAAACTTTTTTTTCTCCATAACATACCGAGTATCATCAGTGATTTGTAAAAGTGCAGTAGCCGTACTATTTTCAGGACCGAAACCGCATTTCCAAGGATTTTAAAGACTATGTTTTAAGAGATGTTGCTTAAGTGATTGTGCTCAAGACGTTCAAGAACTTTGGAAAGGAAAGGCAAGATAGAAACACTAGAGTGATTTGACTTTTTCGAAAGATGAACTACAAATGCATATTTCCAAGCTGAAAGTAAAAAAGAAGAATTTAGTAAATTATTCAGGATGGAAGTAATTACAGGTGAAAGGAGATCAATGAGAGAGATTACTATTATTCGACTAATGCAATCATTACTAATTGAATTTAAATGGATGTATATTATGGCTCTCTTAACATCACAGCTGTGCGGGATTTTTTGAAAGAGAATCCAAAGTATTGTGTTTTGCTTTATCGTTAATGCAAAACGAAGATAAGAATTGCAAATTAAGTTGATTGTGATCAAAGTTATGGTGAGTGAAATTATGTCGTAATTTCCCAACTCCTAAAGACTTAAGAAATTTCCAGACCCTAGCAGCGTCTGGATCTTGTACAGATTCATGGATATGGTGTCGATGTGTTTTTCTACATAGATTGTTGCAAGGATATCGTACTTATCTATACTTCTATCGATTCAGGTTGCTAGGAACTAACTTGTATTTTGTTTTGGCACATTTTTTAATGTGGATGATTTTTAAATCATAAGTCAAGCAAGGAGAGGGAGGATGCCTTACACGCACTGGACGAACAGGAGAATAAACGACAAAAAGCTGAATTTACAAAGAGTTGAACAAAGCTACCTGTTAGTCAACAGTAGAAGCATTAACGACTGAATTTCAGTCAAACTTTAGAGCGTCATTTAAAAGCTGCTTCAAGTCCAAGTCACAAAAGTTGCGCTCAGGTAGTATCCTTGACTTAGCTTAAGGGGGACGGATTTTGTAAGACCAGTATAAAAGGTCATGATAGGAAAAAGAATCAGCAGCATATTGCCTAAATTTATGAACAAAGTCACAAACATTATGTCGAGAAGAGAAGGGGCACAGATCGGGAAAAGTGTGTGGCAGAAGTAGAAAGAACTTTAAAATTTGCTGCTTTGATAATAGATTTTAGTTTTATTGATCTGGCGTTGGTGTTTAAAAGACAATTATTAAAATCACCCATAATTATACTATGACAATATATATATATATATATATATATATATATATATATATATATATATATATATATATATATATATATATATATATATATGTGTGTGTAAGATTTTCAAGAATATTTTCTAACATGATGAAGTAGCCAATAGTGAGAGAGGGGCTGTAAAAGACTCTGAGAAGTAATTTAATACGACCGAGAAGAACGAATAACGTATATAAGAGTGTAGATAAATAGCAACGCCGCCACCGCCCCGATCAGTACGGTCGTTACGAACCAAATGAAAACCTGGAAGCGAGTAGGATGTTAATGGAAGACATGGTTTCAACCATGACTCCGAAACAAGCATAGCATATATATTTTAGCTATTAAAACTTGCCAACATGTCGGGATAATGAGGAGGAATACTTTGAGCATTTATGTGAATAGCAATAAAGTTTTTGCTACATTCAGTAAAAATTGAATCTAACTTAATGTTTAAGGGAGCAATGCTTTCAAAGCTATTAATGCTGCTTAATCCATTACGATCAAAGGCGTAGGAATTGGAACTCCAAACACTATCATCTGAAGAAGTCATATTAAACTATACCTGATTACTAAATGTATATATGCCCATAGATATCTACATCTATCTTCGTTTGCGAATCAAAATGCAGGTGCGTTGTCACCCATGAGGACGAAGATGGAATGCCTCTTTTCTAGTAAAATGGGACTCCGGTTTTCTATACTCACCATACGAAACACACCAGCATTAAGCTGCTATTTTACGCTGGTACTCTGTGAGAGCCTGGTCCTTCCCCGGTCGAGCCCACCCATTCGTGCTACAACTATAATATTAATATAGCTGCAACATGGCTCTACCACGTAAATATGTATATATGTATAAAATAAGTTTATGTATAATATTAAATTCAAGAATAAATAAGTTATCAGTAAACTACCTGCCAGCGATATGGAAAGAATTGTATAATTAACTTAGCAATAAGTGAAGAAACGGAACGTTATCGTACAATAGACACAAAAATGAGAGGTGTCAATGTCAGATGAGTCAAAATGTCAAAAAGTGACAGTACGTTAGTACATTACTAATTAACTACCTTACAAAACTTTTAAAATAATAAACATTTTAAAGACATATTATACTAATAATTAACCACCTTACAAAAAATTATAACACCAATAATAAACATTCCAAAGAGAGATTAATAATCAAATACGGCTCCGTGGCGCAGTGGCTTAGCAATCAGTTGTTGCGCTGGGGGCCGCGGGTTCGAATACCGCACAGAACAAGTATTTGTATGGCCTACAAATAATTGTTCCGGGTCTGGATGTTTTTCCTTGTGCAATTTATGTTTGTAAACTGCCTCCTCGACACAGGAGAAAATCCTAGTGTGGGGGTAACGTTTTTTCTAGAAAATAGAATTAAAAAAAATCATTACATTTTACTATCTAATTAACGATTAACAATAAAAAGTAATGTGGATATGAAGTAATGATCATAGAAAGCAAAAAAGAAAAAAGAAAGAAAAGTTATAACAATAAGAATTACAAAATTAATAAAATGATATTGTTAAATAAGAAAGTTCATTTTTTACCGGCCCCTTTTAGTACGCTGCGGTGCACTTTTATCTTCGGGGCCTTATTTGCCTTAACCATAATTGGATAAGCGAGTGAGGTAGAAGTTGACCCGTTGCATATTGCGTCAAGCTCAGACAAGGTCTCAAGCTGGTGGCTTGTGCCATCTGGAGTTAAAATATTAATAATTCCATCCCAGATCCAACATTTGGTGATGCCATAACTTCGCCTAGCTTCAAGAAAAATATTAGTGGCGTCTCCTTGTAAGAAACTACGACTGAGTTATACCAGTGCACTTAATATTGGTTTTGGAGTATCAAACCTTGTCTTGCATCACAGTATCGCTGAATTTGATAAACACAGGCCTAGAAAATTTATCGGAAGGGCGTCCCAGGCGATAACAACGGCTTGTGGATGTTTTACTGAAACCTGATAATTGTAGTTTCGTGCTGATAAGTGTACTTATGACGGCGGTAGTTTTCTCAGATTTTTTCTTCAGGAACTCCATGAAGTAGGATCATCTTCCTGCGGCGAAGCATTTCACTACGATCTTTTTCTCTTCGCAAAAGATCTACTTGGTTATGCAAAGTTGTTAAAGCAGCCAAGATGAATTTTCTAAATGCATTAAAATCACCAGGTAGGGAAGATGCAGTTATGGCAGCAGAACTAGATTGTTGCAGTTCCCGTTGAAAGCCATCCATTTGACTTTGGAATGATTTTGACATCTCAATTAGTAAACTTTTCAGTGCTTCCATGGTGGAAATAATTGTACAGTGCAGTGATGTTAGAGAAAATACTTGGAAATAAGTGCTGGTAGGTAGTTATTTATACCATGTAAATAATTAGCATAAAATTCAAACTGTACTTAAAATGTGTACT
The DNA here is from genome assembly GCA_963668995.1 of Parnassius mnemosyne. Taxonomy (NCBI): domain Eukaryota; kingdom Metazoa; phylum Arthropoda; class Insecta; order Lepidoptera; family Papilionidae; genus Parnassius; species Parnassius mnemosyne. Next base: position 38,344,020 of record CAVLGL010000085.1, read on the forward strand.
ACTCAAATCACTTACCCTGCAATTTTTTCATCAGCTTTCATCAAGATTGAATTGGTAGGCATATGTAACGTTGAATTGTTCTAATTCGCTTAAAGTTTGTAAACCGTATTGTTGTAATCCAATGAGTTTCTCTGTCCTCTGGCCATTATTAGGATCAACAAAATATGGTTGCGTGTCACAAAAACCTATTTTAAATGTGCACTTTCTTTGTCCTGTTATAGGCTTGTAAAGTAATGATTTTTTATTGTTTGTATCAAAACATTATCCGTGAGATATATTACTAGTGAAAACGATTCCACAGTCATAGTTTTCAAATGGATTGTACGTGTAGACATCCGCATTACTTGCTCCATTCATAACTATCACTTTAAAAACATGATAATGTAGAAGAATTTTAAATACGTCATTTTTTTCTGTTAATACCAATTTGCCGAAAATAATTAGAAGATAAACATGCGGTTTCTAACCTTCCTCCATCGATAGAAATATAAATTCAGCTTTGAAAACTTTAAAATTTTTAGGTGTTATCAAGTAGCCTTCATTGTTGTATACTACTTTCTTCTTTCTTGTTCGTGATATTAGTGACAATATTTAATTTCTTTTTTTTAAACAAGGATAACTGTATATAACAATATTTCAGACAAATATTACATTTCGAGAACTGCTTTAATTATATAATTGTTATAAGAATTAATATCGACATACGTAACTTCTGAGCATTTTTGGAAACATTGCGTAATGATACTTTCAATACACGATGATAACTCCTTATTATTGTCTTGAATTAATATTTCTTGATTTTTAAAAAATAGATGATGAGAATTAATAAAATCAAAACTCTTAGTGAAAACATAATTAAGATATGTTATTTCGTACCTTACGAGCTCAATCAATATTATGGCTGAGGCAATAAATCTACGTACACGTCCGTACACAAAGTATGATTTGAAAACAAATGAAACGCAACATTTTTATTTCTAAAGGTAAAATTGTACAACTATAATGATATTTTAGTTACAGGTCATTATTTTCAGATTTGTGTTACGTGACTTATCTCTATAATTATGTGACTATATTTGGGTGATTCTTCGAAAACAGTGTATAGAGTCCATTCAACTGACATATATTTCTTACAATTTTAAACAAACTTTACAAAATTTTAACCATTTACTTAGTTTTATTATATAATTTTAATAAAATGCTTGTATAAACTGTTTATGCGGTCAGAGTTTTGTAAGAATCGGAGCAGAAGAACCAAAAAACTCTCCGATCATAATCTCAATCTCATTGTTTTTAGGCAGGAAATGAAGCTACAGTCTTCAGTAGATAAAAAAGCATCCAGAAAACTGTGTTCAGTTGTCTGTATGCTTCTTTATCTGCTGACTCTGTTGTTACTGATCAGTCTGTTGACTGATCCCCAAATTCATGCGGCGAGACTAGTGCATATTCAATACAGCTCTTATTTAAGAAGCTATCGGTTGGAAACAAGTATTCCAAGTATTTTCCAGAGATCTGTCTTCCGGAAAGGGCCAACTATCGAAGCCGAAGACCGAGTCAGGTTTTGAGTGAGACTGAAAAGTTCTACGGGTAGGCTTATCCATCATTGTTGGAGCCACACCCAAGTGAGAGTAATGACCCAAGAGCAAGTCTTATCTGACTCTGTTCAGGTGATATCACGAGCATTAGATTAAGCGAGATTAGAATGGCTCTCCAACACCTATAAATGGCATGGCCCAGGATGGGGATGGAATTACAGCGAAGCTACTGAAAGCGGGTAGAAAATCAGTACTTAAAGTCCTTCAAAAGTTTTTTAATTCCATTCTTCATTATACAACTACTACGAAAGTAGTCCGACTAATTAAATCGACGGATTCAACTCGGCTGAGCAGCGTTCGTAAGATTTTGGCTCATATTCTAGTCAGGCATACTTCGAAACAAATTTGTACAACTAGTGTGTACTGCCAATGACTTATGTACCTGAGACGTGGCCCTTTACTGCTGGCCGTATGAAAAAGCACAAATTCGCAGTAAGCAGCGAGATATGGAGAGAATTATGCTCAGGGTTTCTCTGCGTGATAGACTTAAATGTGAGAATATCTGCAGTAGACTAAGAGTAACCACCATAGCCCAATGGATTAAAAAACGAAAATCATATCTACACTAACTGTACTATGGTCGTGATCTCGGCACATCACTCAGCTGTTATAACTTTAGTGGTTGATTATCACAACTTTTAAAATTGATTTCGACTGATTTTGGTAATTATACACAAACACTAATTTATCACTAGGTCTACTTAACGACCATGAAGATATTGTTCAATATGTCTGCCTTGTACCTCTATGCATTTGCGACATCGGGTTATAATGCCTGAACGCAGGCGTTGCATAAGAGATATTTCGGAGTTTATTTTTTCAAAAGATGCGACTATACGTGTAAACATTTCCGCCTAGGTATCGCATGTTTTTTGTAATACAGACTGTTCAATCGCAACCTAGAGATAAAAATCTAAAGGTGGGAGATCAGGTGATCGCGCCGGGCAGTTGACCGGTCCACCACGGCCAATCCATCTCGCACCGAATTCAGTATCCAAAAACTTTCTTACATAACCACATATGAAACCACATGCGACGAACGAGGTCTAAATTTATTTCGTCAAGTTCATTGCTTAGTTCTTGTACCAAAAAGCGTCCGTAGTTTTCACCGCTCATTTTGTGGTCAAGAAAATACGGACCAATCATTATGGCATCTATAATTCCCGCCCAAACATTGATTTTCCATCGGCTTTGAAAGTAGCTTGGTTAATGTGGATTAGTCGTCGACCATACGTGTTCATTATGAGCGTTAAATACACCTGTTCTAACAAATGAGCATTCATCCGTGAAAAGTATCCGGTTCAATAACTCAGGATCTCCTTCAAACTTATTGAGTAATCATCTACAGTAATCCATTCTCGGCTCGTAGTCGTTGGCAAGAAGACACTGAACTCGACGATAATGATACGGGTGCTGGCCATCATCTTTGAGGGCTCTCTAAACACGCATATGGTTCACACCTAGTTCGTGTGTCGCGGAGCGCGTGCTCCGCGTCGGAACAAACATGTCAAGAATGTGCTCCTCGATATAGTCGTCGTAGAATCTCGGTCTTACTGAATGTGTACGTTGTTGATCACGGCCATGCACACTGCCAGTATTGTACATACGAATGTAAAGTCGTTGGAACGTCATTGCATATTTCGTGGAGTAGCAAAGCGCTCCTCGTAAAGTCTTCGTGCTTTTGCATAATTGGAGTCACATTTCCCGAGATACATCAACATATTAAAATATTCCTTGTTTGAGTAAAACATCGCACACAAGTCACCCACGGCGGATACTTATTTTGCAATATAAAAAATAGATCAGTCCGGAAGTCATTTACGCGGGCGAAAACACCTATCAATACGCACATGCAATACTGAAGCTTTTGTTTGTTGTTTGTGGGCGTGTCAAAACGACTGTACTCTACAACATATTTTTGATCTTTTCTGAATCTAGGAAATTTGTTGTGATTTTTATTTAATTTTTAATAAAGGCAGAGCCCGTAAGTGTTATTAACAAATTAAATTATTGCTAGGGATTAGGAAAAATAAATTCAAAACACTACAATAATAAGAAATATTTTAAAACTTGTGAGATAAATCCACACAATATCATATATTTAAACTTTTATGCTGCTGTGTTTTTCAAAATCTAACTAATTAGCATTTTTTTATTAATAATAAACAATCAAAGTTATTTCTATTCTTGACTACTGAATTGTGACAAAATTTTTTGTGTATAAAACTTCCCATGTTTTTAAATATTAGAACTCAATATTAGCACAAAATAATTTATATATATTAGGTTAATCAAAATAAGTTAGTCGACATATAGTGAACGCTACCTTTGATCACTCGAATGGGGTTTTTGGGGTTTTTCAATACCTAAGTCCTTCGTCGTCTAACGGTTTTAAGTTTTGTTTAGCGCGCGAAACGCCGCGTATTTTATGTTAATTTTGTTTTGTTAATTACATTCTTGTAATATGAGTTTATTTAAAAAATAATTTCTGTTACATATTCTTTATCGAATAAAATTTCAAATGAAAAACACATACTAAATTTCTCCTAAAAAGTTGCAAATTTGGAATTAATTAGGATTTTTTATGCTTGAAAGAAACTTTTATTAATATTTTTTTCAGATCTATTTAGTTACTAGCTGACCCGGCGAACTTCGTACTGCCTAACAGTCGATTATTTATTTTTTTAATACTTATTCTGCTATTCGGGACACAGGGTAGGCTAGTAAGATAAAAAAAGAAAAATAAAGTTGATAAATCAACAATTACATTATGTCAAAAAATAAAGTTATAAAACACTTAAAAGTCTTTTTATAGTCACTAAAATCGCAATGAAAATTACAATTTCTGATTTCTTATTATGATACCTATTTATTATATTTCATTTTATTTTTACTTATTCTAATTGAGATATATTGACATTAGTATTTATACGATACTAACGTCACTCAATTGTTTTGCCTTCCCAGAACCCCTCTACTAACACTTAAACTTTACGGTATGGTATTAAAGTCCAAATTGACTTTTAAGTTTTATTACGAATCTTTTGTATGGGAATATAGAAGACTATTGTTTTTAGATGTTTACAGCCAATTTTTTAAAATTTTCTTTCCGTAAGAACCATCTTCGTACTTCAGGAAATATTATAAAATAAAGAATTAGCGAAATCGGTTCAGCTGCTCTCGAGATTTGCGCATAGCAACACCTTCAGCGATTCATTTTTATATTATAGATAAAGTGGAAGTTTATGACATATCTAATTCAAATAATAATGTGTATTGGCGTTGAAAGAATATCCAATAGCCCAAATCGTCCCGTGGGTGTGGCTCCACTTTCACAGCATCTTATTAACAACAACTAGATCTAAAGTAAAAAAACTGCCGCCAAAAGTAGAAAGTATGGCAAATACTCCCCTTACGAGATTATCTGTGGGGAGGCCTATGTTCAGTAATTGACTTTGATAGATTGTCATCATTACAGCCCTTCACAAGTCCACTGCTGAACATAGGCCTCCCCCAAAGAATGCCACAAAACACGGTCCTGAGCCACCTGCATCCATCGACTTCCTGCATGTCTTACCAGGTCGTCACTCCATCTCGTGGGGGGACGCCCTACACTTCGCCTACCGGTACGAGGCTGCCACTCGAGAACCTTTCTTCCCCATCGGTTGTCGGTTCTTCGAGCTATATGGCCGGCCCACTGCCACTTCAGCTTACTAATCCGTTGGGCTATGTCGGTCACTCTGGTTCTACTGCGGATATCCTCATTCCTAAGTTTATCACGCAGAGAAACTCCGAGCATAGCCCTCTCCATAGCTCGCTGAGCGACCTTGAGCTTCCTCATACGGCCAGCAGTGAAGGACCACGTCTCAGTTCCGTAAGTCATCACTGGCAACACGCACTGGTTGTACAATTTCGTTTTAAGGTTTTGAGGTATGTCTGACGAGATGATGTGTCGTAGCTTCCCGAACGCTGCCCAGCCGAGTTGAATCCGTCGATTGACCTCTCGGTCGAAGTTGGACTTACCCAGTCGGACTATTTGTCCCAGGTAAACATACTCGTCAACAACTTCGAGCTTAGTGTTCCCAACAACTATCGGCATAGGTGTGACATGGACATTAAACATGATCTTAGTTTCGTCCATGTTCATCTTAAGACCTATCCGTTGGGAAACACTATTGAGGTCATTGAGCATAGTGCTTAGGTCCTCCAGCGATTCTGCCATAAGGACTATATCGTCGGCAAATCAAAGGTGAGTGATGTACTCGCCATTGATGTTGATACCGTATCCTTTCCAGTCCAGAAGCTTGAAAACGTCTTCCAATGCAGCGGTGAAGAGTTTCGGGGATATGACGTCACCCCGTCTTACACCTCTCTGCAATTGGATAGGTTTCGTACTCTGGTTCTGTACTCGGATAGCCATCGTAGCCCTACTGTACAAGCACTTCAACACTTCGATATACCGACAGTCAACTTGGCACCGCTGAAGGGACTGCAGCACCGCCCAAATTTCGACGGAATCAAAGGCTTTCTCATAGTCCACATACGCCAGACATAGTGGCAAATTGTACTCTTCGGACTTCTGTACAACTTGCCGAAGGGTATGTATGTGGTCTATGGTGCTAAAGCCCTTTCGGAAACCGGCTTGTTCGGGAGGCTGGAAGTCGTCAAGTCTGCGCGCGAGACGATTCGTAATGGCTCTCGAAAACAGCACGTAGACGCGGCTCAGAAGGGAAATCGGTCTGTAGTTCTTCAAGAGAGCGTTGTCACCTTTCTTGAAGAACAAGACCACCGCACTTCTGCTCCACGCCTCCGGTGTAATGCCACCATGGAGGACGGAGTTAAAGAGCTTCTGAAGAACTTCAAGTACCGGTCTTCCACCCGCTTTCAGAAGCTCCGCTGTAATTCCATCCTCGCCTGGGGCCTTACCGTTTTTAAGGTGCTGGAGAGCCATCCTAATCTCGCTCAGACTGACATCCGGGATATCTTCGGAATAGTGTCGGATGAGACTCGCTCTTGGATCGTTACTCACACTTGCGTGTGGCTCCAACGATGATGTGTACAGCTGCCCATAGAACCTCTCAATCTCACTCAAAATCTCAGGTGTCCCGGAAACGATGCTGCCACATTCTGTCTTCAGCTTTGACAGTTGGCTCTTTCTGGCAGACAGATCTCTGGCAAAGACTTTGGAGCCTTGATTCCGCTCGATCGCTTCTTCAATACGAGCTGTATTGAAGTTGCGTAAGTCCCGCCGCATGCATTTGGAGATCTGTCTGTTCAGATGCCTATGATATATTGTAATGAAAGTTATTTCAGAAACTGTTAGATAACGTCAAAACATCGTCATCTACTTACAATTCTTTTATTCTTAGGGGCCTAAGAATGTTCCTCGTTAAGAGACTTCTTAAAATGATATTTGTAAGATATTATAAAATATAAAATAAATATTAACACATTAAATATTATTAGGTATTCAAGAAAGGAAATGGAATATTCATAAACTGCTAACACTTTATTAAAAAAAAATATTTCGTTACCATAATAGCCATGCCTACGTGTACATCTAAACATCCCTGAAACGACCAACGGGGTTTTTGCTATATACGCGATTGTTCAAGCGGTAAATTCAGGCAAATCGGACTCTACGGCACCAAAATACATCCACGAGCTACCTCATTTCGACGGGACGATTTCAGAGTGGATGGCTTTCAAATCCGTCTTCAACGACACAGTAAGCATGTTTACTGACGTCCAAAACGTAGCTAGGTTACGCAAAGCGTTAAGAGTCGCGGCTCGCTAAACAGTTAGAGCATTACTATTCACAGTGTCAGACCCATATAAAGTCATGGATACGTTAGAAAGGCGTTACGGAAAGCCGGAATTATTAATCTCGTACTTTCCGTATTAGAGAAAATAAAACGCATGCCTCGCATGACTGAAGACGGGCACAATAGGTCACAGACACGACTATTCTTGCGAATAAACCTGATATTGTGTTGACGTGGTCGTTTCTGCGAACGGGCTTATCCCAGTCAGCCTCTCAGGTCATCTGAGGCAACTGGGACTCCGTGACGGACCGCTCCGGGCTCAAATGCAGATGGCGGTGCTTCTCGATACCACCCGCTTCGTCCGCCGGTTTCATTCCCTTTCCCCCTAACCCTCGGCCGTTTGGTCTGTGGTCTCCCCTGCAGAGGACTTCCATCTGGATGCGCTTTTATTTATTTATGTATAATTTATTTATTTATGTTAGTATATTTTATATATATTTATGTTTATTTATCATATCCTTTTATTTATTTATTCAGCCTAACCAAATGAGAATACTCTATATATACCCCATAAATATAATTATATTTGTGGAAATAAATCATTTTAAGAAAATAATGTTTAGTTTTATTTGTATAAATCAACATATACTAAAGAGACAAACTTAAATGCTAACTGAATACTATAATTAAAAACTACAATAGCCTATCAATGTAAGCATCAGTATTTGATAGTAAAACGTTTGGAAAAACATAGAGTCCGACGTAATAACAAAAACCATTAAATATCACTTAGGTTGTTTAGCGTTATTGTTTTTCAGACGCATATATTTACGAAGGTGAAAAATAACATGTTTTCATACTTCTAATAACAGGTTTCGAAATTGGAAAATTTTATACAGCATGCCAAAGGACATTGTTCTGCGTCTATACAATGTTCGCCTAAGAACCAAAAGTAAAAAAAAAACCTTTTATAAGTCCGAAATTACACATAATTGTATGAAAGAACAATAACTCCTGACGGACACTTGTAAAAACTTAGATTTTTTTCAGTTATCATAGAGATTTTGAGGTTATGTTTTATTTTTTCTGTGTTATTGCTAATGTAAGCAGTTCAGTCTTAGCCTAGCATTTATACGGTAAATAAAACTCAGGTTGTGATTAGGTATTTATTTTATTCATACCAAATTAATACAACTTATACAGTCGCCTTTGGTTAAAGTCCGTGATTCAAGCCAGGTAGGTCACTCAAGAAGAGTATCGATATCTGTTGTTCAAGCCGAGTCGTAATTTATAAAAACGTATTGCATAACAAACCAACTGCACAGTGCACTTAGATTCCGAAAACATTTGCAGAAATGTGTTTTTTTTTTAAACGAAACCAAAACGAAAACGTCATCTGTTAAAAAATGTTAAAAAAACGTTAATTACTTTTTTGCGTGGCACAATGCTGATTAGGCCAATGAGAATACAATAGCATTGATATTTTTAATGAAAACAGATGAGTTCACTGTACCCCAGTGCATTGTGGCATATATTAATCTGAGATATATTTTAAAATATAAACGTTTTCATAATATATTTGAGTCTATGACAACTTTTGAAATATGTGAGTGAAGGTGTTGTACGATTGGCCAAATCACAGGAGGCCACAAACGCAGCTTATTAGTATTAAAAAATAGGTACAAAGTTCAAAATTGAAAAAGTCCTTTTTTTATTTCACAATTCAGAAGTGTCTGTTATTATCTAATGTATGTTATCTAATGCATAATTAAGGATAAGAATTTTGGTAATTGTCAAATATATGTTGGTTCTTAGGCGAGTTTTAGCAATGTACTTTCAGCTTCATAGCTTAAATATTTATCAACATATCGGGTTTTAAGCTATCGAATCGCTCTGCCGTATAACTTGCGTTTTGCATTTACATGATTATACTTACCGACCGTCGAATTTTCGAAACACTTTCTCCAAACCGCCTCAGACACTATTTCTACGACATGTTCGAACACTACTAGTGCATTTTCTTCACAGTGACACAGTAGCGCGAGGAGCGCCGTGTTAAATCGTTTATTACTCGCAGCAGTGAATACTTTCGACAAGCATTTGAAGTATGCCAGTATATATATACCATTAGGCTATGGTGTAAGTAAAAAAAAAAAAACTAGTAATCACTTCCCTATGCCCCTTGATGGCTTCACTTTAAAGCCTTTTTTTTCAATTTGAAATCGTCGACCGAAGCTTCATTTTTAACCGACTTCAAAACAGAAGAGGTACTCAATTCAACTATATGTTTTTTATGTGTGTTAACTCATACACTTTTTTTGAGATGAACCAATTTCGACGAATCTTTTCTCATACTCGTATAGTTCATATAAACTTGATAGAGGTCTGATCAGTAGTTTTTGAAATATATTAGGTCCTTACATATTAAATTAGCGTTTTGTACGGGAGAAATATAAAATCAATATTTTTTTGTAAAATATATTTCATTAATCAAAGTACCGTTGTTATCTGTGCAATTTTGCCATCTCATAGGTAGTTCATTGATCTCTTTACTAAAAAAAACCACGGGGGCAGTTTCGATATGGAGGCGATCAAAAGACTTTTTAAAAAGAATAAAATTAATTAAATTTCTCAAAAGTTACAAAAGTAATAAATTCAATTAATATGTAAAGTAACAAAAGATTTCAAGTTAGGCGTGGATGGTGTCAGACTGTGAGACAGTTATAATGCAAGCATTCCTCATTTGCGCATTGTTCTGTGAAACTGCTATGTCAGCCCGATTCCAGGGTTACGACACGTTAACTCTTCCCTCCTTAAGTTGGAAGCTGGTTCTGCAGCTTCCAAGAGCGTCCTCGCGACTTCCTTTACTCGATTGCTTATTCCAATTGTATATATTCCAGATTGCAATAGATGCTGCTAGTATGTAGAGGAGCACTGTAGACCAGCTGGGGATTGCCATAATGTAAGACCAGTTCCAGTTTTCTATTTCTTGAATGTCTTTAATCTTGTTCATAAGTTCATGGACACTATCTAGTGAGATGTCTTCCAGATGTATTTCGTACTGGACTTCTTCCTGGTTTATTAGGGTAGAGGGATGACTTCGTCCATCGAGATGCTGCTGGTGTGTGTTCTTATTATTGTATTCATGATCTTGACTTGACAGTCCTGTGTTAGGTTGATGAAAAATGTTCCTGATAGTTTCCTATATTCTGTTTTCTGTCCGCATTGGGTTTTTATAATTTCTGGTTCCGTTGATACTACCAACCACTTATTTTCTTTGATCTTCTGCAATTTTCCTCGCTTCAGATTCATGCGCGCACGAGTGCAGTTACCACGTTTATGCTTGATGAGTGAGATGATGCAATCTTCAGATTTCTCTATGGCTCTAGTATCCAGTGATTTTCAGAGCCAGGTATCTTCTGACAGCTTCTTGCAATCTTCTTCCAGGTAGGCGTTCTCATCGCTTCCAAGTGCGAGGAATTTCGATTTGGGAATAATGGTTAGGTTTAGGTTGTTTGGCAGGGAATATATGTGTATATAATCATATAATATAGGTTGGAGGGATGGGATTTTTAATATAAATGTTAAAGAATGTTCTTTACTACAGGCTTTAACGCTAATAGACTTTTTTATCTTATGAATATTATCAATATTGATCTCCTGAACTGGATAAAGTGAAAAGTTATTCTGCAAATAACTAAGTTCCAAAATTAAATTTCGTGGCCTTATAATACTAGGGTGTATTATACCTAATTGCGAGAATGCCATAGCATCTTCTAGCACCATTAACTTATCTAAAATAATCTGTAAATTTAAACTTATTTGAACGTAAATCGCTAAAAAGTGTAACTGGTTTTTTATGGTATCAGAATTAATTGTTATGTTTTTCAGTAAAGATGTTAATCTCTTTTGGCTATCATCTATTTTGCTTAGTTGTTTCAAAAATTCCTTTGTTGTACTTTCAGACAAAGATAGGGTTCGCCTCTGTGAGCTTTGCATTTTATAGACCGAATTACGAATTTTATTTATTTCGTTTTCAAATCGAATCACGTCTTCGTTGTCTAAATTACCAGTTATCGCCTTCACTACAGAACCTAGTCCATTTATAATACCACGCCTAAATCTAATCCTTGGTGCAATAAAAATTATTTTCTTATTAATTAAACCTAACTTATGTTCTATCTGATCCCTATACGTTTTATGTAATTCTTCTGAAGTACTGTTACATTCAGTTGCCTTAGCACTTGCGTATAATACCATTAATAAGCAAGGTTGAAGGAATCAGTCTGTTTCAGAATATGACCTTGTCTAAGTAATAGAACTCCGTTCGTATTGTCTACGGGTTGAAATGTTACGTCGGATCTTGCCTGGAATACGAAGGCTCCGATGATGGTTGTCCTGGAATAAGATGGGGTCTTCGTAGAAGCTTGAAATGTACCCGAATAGACTTAGAATTAGGTTGATTCCCTACTATTTCTGCTACATTATTAGGATGTAAATGAATAATCTTATACGGTCATTTAAATACCGGTTTAGTTTTGTCGTTTCTCGCTGTTTTGGCAACCTGCTTATAAACTGTTTCACCTACCTTGAATGTTATCTCCTCTGCTGCCTGGTTTCGCTTCGCTATTACCTGTTCCTTGTTTTTGGCCATGTGCGCTGACACACATTCCTGGACGGCTTCTGCATGCATTTTGTGCTTGATAACATAGTCCTGGTAAAACTGCTTAGGATAATGTAACTCTAGTGGATTTCTAGAAGCTGTATGTCCAAATAGTAACTTGTGTGGAGTATATTCTGTTGTCGAATGGATTGAGTTATTGTAAGCGATGACTGAAAATTTCATAATTAATTGTATGGGATGATCTATGTTTGTCATTCGTTGGATTCTGATAATCTCTCCTATAGTCGAATGAAAGCATTCTATGGATGAATTCGTATTTGGATTGTATGGAGTCGTAAAGTGAATGTTAATACCATGTAAAGCGCACATCTCCTTTATAACTTTATTGTCAAATTTACAGTCTGAATCCGTTGTAATTTTATAAGGAATTCCTAAAACTGAGAACATCTGAAATAAAGCTTCAGCTATATGTACACTACTAGTGGCGTTCAACGGTATTGCTTGGGCGAACTTTGAGAAATTGTCTATTATAGTGAGTAAGGTGGCACCGCCTGTCGAATACAGATCCATAAATATATGTTGCATAGGTTTTGTGGGCGTTCCCGTTAAGGCTAATGAGGGTCTAAGAGGGTTCCCTTCATATTTAGCTTGTAAACAGATACTAAATTGATTTATGAATGATTGGATTGTGAGTAGCATGTGAGGCCAATGGTAGTTTCTATGGATTTGCTTGTATGTCTCCCGGATATCACGATGCACACTTTTGCCTTCATGATATTTCTTAATTATTTCTTGTTGTTGTGTCTTGTTTTCGACAAGGGTAAAACGTGAAATACATCTAAAAAGCTTAGGGCCTCTGTCGTTAAATACGATGGCTAAGAGCTCCTTTTCTATTGTCGAGTATTTCGCTTCTGTATCCGAAAGTGTCCTTGATGCGTATGGTACCGGTTTGTCTGAACCTATTTTTCCTTGAGACAGTACTGCACCAAGGGCTACGTCCGATGCGTCTGTTGTCAGTATGAATGGTTCGTCAAAGTTTGGGTACTGCAGGATAGGCATTCGTTGAAATCTGTTTACAAGTTTTGAAGGACTCCAAAAATTCCGAGGAGTGTATAACTTTACTATTTTTCTTAAGACATAAGGTCATTGGTTTCGTAAGCTTGGCAAAGCTTTTATGAACTTTCTGCAGTAGCCTACTAGTCCTAAAAAGCTTTTAATTTCTTTCTGTGTTTTTGTTAGAGGGATAACAGTGGTAGAGCCACGCGGCGGCTTTTGCTGTCGCACGGATGGGCCGGCTCGAACCGGGGTGGTACCACGACCTCACAGAATACCAACGTTAAGTAGAGGTTTACCTCTGCGTTTCGCTTGGTGAGTGCAGGTGGCCGGAGGCCCTTTTTACTAGAAATGAGGCATTCCATCTTAGTCCTCACGGGTGACAACGCATCTGCATTTTGATTCGCAAACGAGGATAGATGTAGATGTCTATCCAACCCGAATACTTAGTGTATTGGCCACCTTTTACAAAAACTATTCATCAGTTGACCAATTTTTGAAAATATTTACATCTAGCAATACCTAGAGGTTATTAAAGGAGAAGATAAAGATTAAAGTAAATAGTAAAATAAATAAAATTGGTAAGTCCAATTGGGCATGCCTTAAGAGCATTAAAAAAATTACGTATAACATGATTACACGGAATTTTTTAAAGTAGTTTAAATACATTTCGACAGCACTATCGGCTTCAACACCCACCAAAGCATGAAAATGAGACCCATGATGAAAAAATTGGTACATAATTCAGCTGCCATCTTGGATTTACATTTCGACAGCACTATCGGCTTCAACACCCTCGAAACCCATGAAAATGATACCCATGATGAAAAAATTGATAACTATTGCAGCCGCCACCTTGGATTTACATTTCGACAGCACCATCGGCTTCAACACCCGCGAAAACCATGAGAATAACACCCATGATGAAAAAATTGATATCTATTGTAGCCGCCATCTTGGATTTACATTTCGACATCGGCTTCAACTCTCTCGAAAACCATGAAAATGACAACCATGATGAAAAAATTGATAACTATTGCAGCCGCCATCTTGGATTTATATTTTGACAGCACTATCGGCTTCAACACCCTCGAAATCCATGAATTTTTTTTTTATAAGATCGAGTGACATACGAGCACACAGTCCACCTGATGGTAAGTGGTTGCTGTGGCCCATAGACATCTACATCTATCCGCGTTTGCGAATCAAAATGCAGATGCGTTGTCACTCGTGAGGACTAAGATGGAATGCCTCTTATCCAGTAAAAAGAGTCTTCGGTTCTCTACACTCACCATACGAAACACAGCAGTGTAAAGCTGCTATTTTACGCTGATATTCTGTGAGAGCGTGGTCCTTCCCCGATCGAGCCGATCCATTCGTGCTAAACTATACTAGTAATATAGCTGCAGCATGGCTCTACCACGTATACCGCGTATAAAATGACACCCAAGATGAAAAAATTGATATCAATTGCAGCCGCCATCTTGGATTTACATTTCGACAGCACTATCGGATTGAACACTCTCGAAAATCATGAAAATGACACCCATGATAAAAAAATAGTTACCCATTGCAGCCGCCACCTTGGATTTACATTTCGACAGCACTATCGGCTTCAACACCCTCGAAAACCATGAAAATGACACCAATGATGAAAAAATTTCTATCTATTGCAGCCGCCATCTTGGATTTACATTTCGACAGCACCATCGGCATCAACACCCGCGAAAACCATGAGAATGACACCCATGATGAAAAACTTGATACCTATTGCAGCCGCAATCTTGAATATACATTTCGACAATTCTGTCGGCTTCAATTCTCTTTAAAACCGTGAAAATGACACCCATGATGAAAAAATTGATACCTACTGCAGCCGTCATCTTGGATTTACATTTCGACAGCACTATCGGCTTCAACACCCTCGAAACTCATGAAAATGACACCCATGATGAAAAAATTGATACCCATTGCAGCCGCCACCTTGTGTTTACATTTCGACAGCACCATCGGCATCAACACCCGCGAAAACCATGAGAATGACACCCATGATGAAAAACTTGATACCTATTGTAGCCGCAATCTTGAAATTACATTTCGACAATTCTGTCGGCTTCAACTCTCTCTAAAACCGTGAAAATGACACCCATGATGAAAAAATTGTTACCCATTGCAGCCGCCACCTTGGATTTACATTTCGACAGCACTATCGGCTTCAACACCCTCGAAAACCATGATAATGACACCAATGATGAAAAAATTTATACCTATTGCAGCCGCCATCTTGGATTTACATTTCGACAGCACCATCGGCATCCACACCCGCGAAAACCATGAGAATGACACCCATGATGTAAAACTTGATACCTATTGCAGCCGCAATCTTGAATTTACATTTCGACAATTCTGTCGGCTTCAATTCTCTTTAAAACCGTGAAAATGACACCCATGATGAAAAAGTTGATAGCTATTGCAGCCGTCATCTTGGATTTACATTTCGACAGCACTATCGGCTTCAACACCCTCGTAATCCATGAAAATGACACCCATGATGAAAAAATTGATACCCATTGCAGCCGCCACCTTGTATTTACATTTCGACAGCACCATCGGCATCAACACCCGCGAAAACCATGAGAATTACACCCATGATGAAAAACTTGATACCTATTGTAGCCGCAATCTTGAATTTACATTTCGACAATTCTCTCGGCTTCAACTCTCTCTAAAACCGTGAAAATGACACCCATGATAAAAAAAATTGATACCTATTGCAGCTGTCATCTTGGATTTACATTTCGACAGCACTATTGGCTTCAACATCCTCGAAAACCATTAAAATGCCACCGATGATGAAAAAATTTGTACCTAATTCAGTCGCCATCTTAGATTTACATTTCCACAGCACTATCGGCTTTAACACCCTCGCAAGACCATGAAAATGACACCCATGATGAAAAAAATTATACCTATTGCAGCCGTAACCTTGGATTTACATTTCGACAGCACTATGGGCTTCAGCACCCTTGAAAACCATGAAAATGACACCCATGATGAAAAAATTGATACCTATTGCGGCCGTCATCTTGGATTTACATTTCGACAACCCTATCGGTTTTAGCACCCTCGAAAACCATGAAAATGTCACCCATGACAAAAAAATTGATACTACTTACTTTTAGTACGTACTACTATTATTTATTCTCTGCTTTTTAAAATATTGTATCAAAAAAATCTCTTATTATTATTATTATAATCAAGTATTTAAGAAATTTGGTTATTCGAATATTGTGTATTTGTACATCGATCATTTTGAGCCGCTGCAAACAACCGAAACAATGTCCACTCACGACGGCGACTGACGCTGAACTGAGTGATTGAGTAAACTACTCTGTGGCTGTACAAGCTGTATGTAGCTCCCTATTTACAGAAATAATTTACATACAAGGCTACCAAATCAATGAAAATTTCGCCATTTTGGAGCCAAAAAAAAATAATTATAGCTAAACAATTTGAATTACACTGCCATTTACATTCAGTGGCTTTCCACACGATAGATGAAGAGATTAAAAAATAGATTGAGGTAAATAATTGATATTTTCAAAAGTTATCGTGTTTACAAGCCTTGGGGACATGATAAATCCACACCATAAGCCACTAAAATCCCTTTTTTATTTAAAAATAACAATTTATCGATTTAAAAAAATATTAATGCGTTCAACAATCATTTATCTTTCTAACAATGTGCTTTTTATATCATTTATATGTATAATATGATTGCTAGATATGATTTTATTCGATAAAACGTTGGAATCTTAATTTTTAGGCGATAGTAGAACATACCTTGCGCTTTCGCTTAAGGCATGCAATAAAAGAACTAACAGAGTTAAATAAACGAGGGATATAAGGAGAATCGGAAAATTTAAAAATATTTTTATTTACTTTAATTTTGAATTATTTGACATTTATATTTTTCTAAGTAACAGTGAATATTTTTTTCATACCTTTTCATTATAGATGTTCTCATCGTATTCATCAATTACTATTCGAAATCTGCGCTTTTGAATACAACTACTTTTTATATATTTTTTATTGCAGATATCACATTCACTGTCACAATTATTTTTCTATGAGCATATGATGGACGGCATCGTGTGAATTGTTTCTTTAAATACGTTACTTGTTTAAAAAAAGTTTATCATTCTTATAACTCATTAATTGAATTTTCTGAGTTTTTAACTTGAAGTGATATTTTTCTTTTTGTGAATTTAGATAAGTATGAAATATAACTGTTCGCGCCAAACACTTTCAAGGATTGACGCGAGAGGGCGCTCGGCGCGGTGCATTCATACCGGTTTGACTTTCGGTCGTGCGAAAAACGCCCAAGGACAGTCAGTCGTCCTTAGGCAGTGCTCACGATTGGCACTCTGTCATTTTGTCGGGAACTCGGAATAATTCGACGCGGCCAGTAAATGTACGGTCTATCATTGTGACGCGCATTCCTGCTGGAGAGCTTCCCAGGGACTCATTGTGTTTGACTCAGAATCTGCATAAGTGCATTAGGCAATATTAGTTAGTGCGGCCTCTGATATTCTAGAACTAACTGTTGCGACGCGAAACGGTAGTGACCTTTAATAAACTGTAAACTCCGTGTGCGTTTTTTGCGTTAACCTTATAACCCGCGATAGTTAGTGGCTTCTGTAAGTTAGTAAATCGTACGATAGAGTTAATTGACTGTCATCGTGACGAAAGAGGAAAGTGACTGTGGACAACCTCGGAAGGCCCCCTGAAGTTGGAGCGGTGTCGACACTCGGGCTGCTGCCGACGGCCAAGGTCTAGGTTCAATCACCATCAGTCACACCCAGATACACATCACATCATTTATTTCCCTTTCACTACACAACCACATGTGACCTGACCGACTCCGGAGGGACCAGTCGCCTTGGATATAGGTAAGTAAGCTTCGCCTAATTCCTCTGCCGGTTGACTGGCCGTAGTATAGAACGCTCCCCCATATATTTAGTGTAATTAGAGAGAATCCACGTGGCGACATTGAGGCCCGACCTACGTCGGCTCGGGAAGTTTTCAGCTCATGGGCCCCTGATGATTTGACCCTTTAAGGGAGCAGCCGTAGGCCGTAACAATGACTGTGCCCAAAATTTTAATGAAATTTGAAGATGGTAACAGCATCGATCATAACATGCAACTCTGCACTAATTATTTGAGAGGTATTCTTTTTTCTAAAAATAATAAAACTTCACACTGAAAACGGTAAATAGATTTAGAATTTCATGTTTCTTGGAGTATTTTTCTACATAATCTTATGTTAAGCATTTTCTTTGTTTTCACAACTAGTTATAGATGTATACTGCGTGATTTGCTTGGCACATTTTATGTTGTTTCGTCTCGAGGTGCAGACAATGGGCACAGTTTTGATTGTGCATGCAGCATTGGAGTGGGTTAACAGAGAAATAGCATTGCATGCTTCAGGCTATACAGATTGTTTGTAGTTTTTATTGCATTTTTTTTTCAACTTTATGAGGAAATTAAGTTGAAAAACAAAACAGGATTTTTTTATTATACACCGAGTATGATAGAAAAAGCTGTATACAAATAATAAATTCTTATATTCTTAAATTTATTTTACAAATTTTGACTGCCTACACATTTTGACTGCCTAGTAGTATTTGAAGTAATGTTTGCGTTGATTATGTAACATCGAAAGCTTAATAATTATTTTTAAAAGGCAGCCAATGCTTTTTAAAGGGCATTCAACAAATCAGTCAGTCGTATCATGATTATGGATGCAGAAAGGTAAATAAAATATCGGAAATTGAAAAAGGGTAAACAAGTAAGTTAAGTAAACTTTAATGTTATTCACAAGCGTACACAATGTTTTCGTGTGTCCTTCTTTCAACCTGCGACGAAGCTACGTATTGATCTGAATCTTCGCATATAAACATAGGGTTTTAAATAGAATAAAATTCATTTACATAATATACAATTAAAAAAATATGTAGGAACTACCCAGATGACGCCACTGTGTACTGGTCTTTCCAAAAAAGGGATATTATTTTGTGCTAAGATAACAGCAAGAGAGCAGGCAGAGAGTGAACACCTGTAAATGAAAATTTTCATGCGCAGTAGTCTCTATGTGAAATGTAGTATACTCCAGTAATTATAGTAGTTTATTAGTAGCACTTGGCGAGAAACAGGGTATAATTACCTGTTCCCTGTCTTCTCCAAAAAATAGTTTGAAAACACGAATTGAACTTTTGCAGAATATGTAAATACTGCAAAGATTCATCTATATCAAATATGAAGAAAGTTTTCTGTTTTACCAAGTAGCACGGAGAAACTTTATCGTTGCAACAGTACATGCCAATTGTTCAGTTTTTTTTTATTGAAGCAACAAATGTTAATCTTTGTTTTTGTAATCAATTAGATTATCATGATTACAAGGGGAGGTCCAAATCTCCGGCGAAGGAAAAGGAGAAGCAGTAAGCAATTATTTCATGTGGGGTCCAATAAAGCCCAAGGTCCCCGTGACTGTAAGAATGTTAATGGTTGAAAATGCGCCACACACAAGAATATAAGAACTCCTTTTTATTACAAATAACAAAATAAAGGAACTTTTTGATACTTCGTTTTTATTAGGCGGCCTTACCAGTCTTCAGAAATTACGGGATAAATACAAAGATTATGACAGAGAAAGTTTTTTTTTGTATGGGATACTGGCCAGTTATATTTTATTTCAAAACAATTTGATTACATAGTAATAAGGATACAAATGTTCCAATTTAATATTTACCTCTACATTTTACATTTTTATGAGCTCAGTTGAAATATCTTGTATTATTGAAAAATGGTTCTGCGCCGGAAACATTTTTAGTAATTAAATTTTTTAAGATTCCACATTTTCCAACAAACGGATGAATCGTTCGATTAATTATAAATCATATTTATGGATAGCACCCCTTCTACGGCTTCGTTAGCTGATTATGAGGGATGAAGAAAAAAGCAGCCATTTGACGGTTGTTACGAAGGGAATTGTGCTGGAATGTAATTGAAGAGAATAGATTTATTATGTATAATGAGATTCAGCACATATTGCACGTTTGACTGAAAAGCGTTCACAAACTGAAAATGCATTCGTGAGAGGAGGGTAGTTTTACACAAACTCTCCTTTACTCGTGAGCCGGCCTGCGTAGATGGTGTCAGACATATCAACTAAATTTCTACATGGTCGTCTCGGCGTGTTAACAACATATTTACATAAAATGAATCTTAAACTAATCAACATGATTCAACAAGAGGTAAAATTAAATATTTTGTACAACCAACTTCAACATAAATTATTCAATATAACTCAAGCATTGATCAAATTTGTATGGGACCACAGGAGAAAAGAATCATCGAAATCGGTTCACCCAGAAAAAAGTTATGAGCTAACAAACATTAAAATAACATACAGTCGAATTGAGTACCTCCTCCTTTTTTAGGTCAGTTAAAATGAAGCTTCATTCGACAATTTGGCTAGTTCAAATTGAAAAAAAGGCCTTAAAGTGAAGCCAGCAAGGGGCCACAAGCCACAAGGAAGATTTGACAACCTAAGTGATATTTAATAGATTTTGTTATTACGTCGAAACTCTATATTTTTCCAAATGTTCTTCTACCAAACACTGATACTTACATTGATAAGCAATTGTCGGTTTTAATTATAGTATTCAGTTGATACTTACGTTGCCTTTTGGGTAAATGTTGAGTTATAAAAATATTATACATAAGTATTTTCTGAAAATGAATTATATCTACCAATATTATGATTATTATTATGACATGTTTTGTCACAGCCACGATCGTTATTTAGAATAACATTTAAAAATAATTGTTGTCGTTTTGTAACTTAGAATAAAATGTTTTTAGATTTAATTTTTTACGGAACAATATATTATTTTGTGTAATTACGATTTTCACTTATCTTATAATTTTAAGCACCTTAGTTTTAGTTTATTACTTCAGAATAAATATAAAAAAGTTAATTCAATTATACAATAATCATGCATAAAAAATAACCGTTTAACTAAAACAATGAAATATTCAAACTCCATTACTTTTCTATACTATTTTCAGAATCTGAGATATCTCCCGCGTTGAAATATTTAAAAAAGCTGCGATATTTTGTCTCGGATATATAATCACACAGATATTTCATGTCGTTCTATTTTTGTATTTGTAAAGGGAAATCAACAATTATAGGATTAAGTGAGGTCCTAAGAGAGGAGGAGGACACGGTTATCCTCAATCTCGGCAACTTGTTATATCACCGGGCGTGTGACCATCTGTACTAAGGAGGTTGTAATGTGTCATCTACTTCGCGCGCGTTGAAAAATGTATGAATAGTCAACGCGGCTGACCAGTGACCTCATTGTGACCGTGAAGGCACGATTCGCCTAGATGCATTTCTGGATCTATATTAAATAATCAAAGACGCATACGTTATGGAAATTATAGCTATTATTTTACGTGGCAGAGCCATGCTGCAGCTATATTAGTAGTATAGTTGTAGCACGTATGGGTCGTCTCGACCGAGGAAGGACCACGCTCTCACAGAATACCAACGTAAAATAGCAGCCTTACGCTGCTGCGTTTCGTATGGTGAATGTAGAGAACCGGAGACCCTTTTTACTGAAAATGAGGCATTCCATCTTAGTTTGGCACTGCTACTTTATGCCTGTAGAAGTACCTATTTAGTATCTAGAATGAGCGGTAAGTATGTACCGCCATCTATTAATAGAACATTTTTCTGAAATTTCCCATAATCACAGATTGCTTACAAAACAGATACATCACTCCCATACAAAAGCGAAAATACCTACGCTATAATAGCCTACAAAGTCTTAATAATAATATCTGCTGTTCGCAGCGAAAAAAAATGTACCATAAGTACGCGCCTAAAGGGTCGAGAATGTGTTAACTGCCGTGCGACTCGCGTGCAAACGCGTCATTGTCATAAAACGAATCTTGCGAAATAACCATATTTTGTATTTGTCGATTAAATATGTTTCAGTTTAATAAAATAATTAATACATTTCTTTCCTTCTTTGAATTCTCGGTTATTAAATCTTATCGTTGAAAATATCCTAAATCGCGTAAATAATTTTAATAAATAATCATGAGGAAAACAGGAACTAAGCGGAGGAAAATCAATGGAAAAACAGAGTAAATACATGGATTTTAAAGAGACGGTTTAAAATTTCATGCGTTTGAACACTTTATATTTTTTAATGCTATCCATGAACGGTAATTCGGCATTTACTTGCATTTATGTAGCCGATGGACGTTTAAGTGGTTAAACATTATCGTTAGCATTATTATTTACTTTCTATTGTTATAATTTATATCTGTACAATACAAATTTACAGTAAATAAATAATGTTAAAATGCACACCATTTACATTTGTGTGGGCTAAAAATAATTTTATTCAGAATTGCAATGTTATGAGCAATTAAGCTTTTCTAACAAAAAAAAATTACTTCATGTTATTTTCTAATGAATAATTGTACCTAAAAATCTCAACTTTACTGTTTATTTTTATTACATATACTTATCCTTCCCGGCCGCCGCGGGAGACGCCCCGGGCTTCGGGGGCTACGTCGTGGCCCCCGGCCACCGTAGGCGTGGGCCTGTGGACGGCGAGCAATGGGTAGCTCGCCGTCCGTCCGTCTAACGACGACAGGCCGTGTCGACGGCGCGTTTTGTTCTACGCGCGCCTCAAAGAGCTGTCAGCAGCGTGAAGGGGCCCGCAAGGGCCGACGCCTGCCGGGGCTGCGGGCTTTTCGAAAGAGATACCGCGGCTCCGGAACGTAAGGGCACTGAAGGAACACGGATGGTTTTTAGTCAGTAAAAGTCTGACACTCCCTTCCGCTCCACCCAGAGTGAAAGGCGTCATTTGATGATTTTCCATCCGCAAAAAAAAAGGCTTAGAGAATGTTTAATACTTGTTTTTTAGTTTATTGATAAGTCATCGCGCGCTTTGACTAGATACCGCGCTACCTGAAAGTAACAGCTCCGTGAATGTGGCATTTTAATATTGTAGTATGTATGAAACAATTTGTAAAGAGGCTATTGTGCGTGAAAAATTGTATATGCTAGCAGCTTAACTATTACCCGATTAAGGGGAAAATTTATTTTATGCTTTGGCTTAGTACTTAAATTTATAGTTATGAATGTATTCCAGAAATACTTATAAATAAATAGTTTACTAATAACGAATGTATCAATATATTTGTGTATATTATGTATAGGTTATTCTTCTGAATAAATGACATAAATTATAAGGCCTCATTTTATCAGTTAAATTTTTTTATTTACATGTCTAACTAATATTACCAAATTATTTAAAAAAAATGTTTTATATATATAGTGAAACCAAAATAGTGCTTTCTATTTCTATTCAACGCGTCAATATGAACAACTTTTACTATAGATCTGTCTTGGAAATTGCAAGAAAAATCAGGTCTTCCATACATTATAAGCAAGTTTGTACGAAATTTTGTATGGAATAACTGACTGCAATTTTTTTATAGGTTCAGGGTGACAAACGAGCACAAAGTCCACTTGATGGTAAGTGGTTGCTGTGGTCCATAGACATCTACATCTATCCTCGATTAAGTATCAAAATGCAGATGCGTTTTAACCCCTAAAGACTAAGATCGAATACCTTATTTCCAGTAAAAAGTCTACGGTTCTCTACACTCACCATACGAAACACAGCAGCGTTAAGCTGCTATTTTACACTGGTATTCTGTGAGAGCGTGGTCCTTCCCCGGTTGAGCTGACCCATTCGTGATCCCATGATAAAAATTATTCATGTTGACGGGCAGAATTATTCCCCAAGGTATTGAGTACTATTTTGTTGCACCTTTACTTAGAATATAAGATCGAGGAAAAAGTTCCTTCGTATTTTGTATACAAATTCAAGACTTTTTGTTTAATATTTTACTACATTTAATTATAATATATATATCCATTCTGTTCGATAACTTGTTGCCATCTTGTAGATGGTGACATAATCCCGTTGTTGTAGAAATCTTGGGAAAAAAAATGCGACAAATAGTTTTATTTGATATATTCAATACCAGAGATTTGAAGGAACATGGATTTAGTCATCCCATTTATAATGGAAAAGAAATAATATTCTTAATTACTGAGAAAATGCGAAACAATATATTATAAACTTAAATATTGAAACCTCCAGAAAGCTTTCTTTTAAAGAACACAAGCAACAAAATAAATAAATGATTAAAAGTTTGAAACCAGTTTTGAGTACTCAAGCAAATACTGGACTTTTAGGAATGTTACTGTGTATTAAAAGTCTCAAACAGATAATTAATCTTGTGATTTGGCGTTATCATGATGAAAGACCACTCCTTTTCTGATTATCAATGCCGGCCGTTTTCTTTTCTATTTCTTGCCTGTGTCATTATTTGTTGGTAGTAGAGATCCGAATCGATTGTTTTACCCGGCGGTAAAAGCTCATGATAAACGATACCCTTTCAATCCCACTATACACACAGCATCATTTTATTGCGTCTTTATCCAGGTTTCGCTTTAGTCTGTAAAAAAAAACACATATCAATACAGAAAACATGTATGGCCTTTATTACGGCCCTCAGTTGCCCCAACAAAAGTCGACTGGACCCAGGCCTATGAGTGATTCCCTCGATGAGCAACAGAGTGTTCGTGCCCAAATGGCCTTATGGAAATATTATATCCTACTAAACTTTAAGGGGAAGGCTAGTAGAAAAGAGAGTACTTACCTGTATCTGAGGCGATGACAGTCTCAAGGTTCGGTCAGTCCGAAGGTGTGTATGTGTTGAGTGTATTGGTAGTTTTGTGGGGTGGATTGTGATATATCTGACTGGACCTTTGAAGTCGGCAGCAGCCCGGACTTCGGCACCGCTCCAAATGTGGTAATCTCTAGCGGCGTCACCCACGGTCAATTTCTTTCTTCTTCACTATGTCAGTCCTCCGCAACAAATTGTTTTCATTCTTCACTGCACAAATTCTTGAACCAAATTCGGCGCCACGCGGCACTAGTCCTTTAACAGTAAGCAAATTAATATTCTCAAATGTACTTATATACGCTATCAAATTAGAATAACCAAATTCGCGGTACTTCCTATCAATTTGTCAACCCGGCGTCTAATTCTAGACTACAATTCCTCGTCGTTGCACAATTTGCTAACAAAACTGACTCTTAAACATGGAGGTTATCGGAGCGACTTCAAGACGTGCGATCGACCGCACTGCATTCAAGCAACTGACTTTCTGCACTCGCGCCCTCTACCAAAGCCACTCTGCTCGCCCGAACGTCACAACCGGTATGGCTCCGAGTCGAACGCCCTCCGGCGTCAAATCCCGAAACCAGCGTTTGGGCGTGAACAAACCCCCGTCCCGGACATAAGGATTTATGTCCACGAGCAAACCGACAAGCGGGACAGGGTCGCGACGGCACGTTGAAAGACCAAATTTACAACCAAACCTCGGCCACCTTAGGCACCCCATCAGATCTTGCAACCCTAACCACCGCCCCAAAAATACCGCCCCAATGTTGGCAAGCCGGAGAATTGAGCCTCCACTAGATGCCCTTCCTGGACATCGCATCTCCCAAATAGGTCCTGTTACTGGACAGAAGTCCGACAACCTCTTTCAAACACCTATCTGTGTGAATCACAATCTGACCGAATCAGGTCTGTAAACATCGACGCGTTACGAAGCGGCCCAGCGTGGCTACCTAAGTTTCAGTGCAGAGAGCACCCACAGGTTCCACATGAACGGCGTCTGTGGCGAGCCAACGAAACGCACAGATAGTCCTTAGTATGAATTTTCAAACAAGTATGCATAACCAAGACATCTACCATATAATCATTTACTCAATTGTGCGGCAGCTGATTTCAATCTGATAATCTCTCAACTAGCTAGCCTTTTAATAATTTCAAGAGCATCAATACTCAATCTACAATGTAGAACTTCAAAACAAACTGTAATAAATTTATTTCTTGATGCGCATAGATCAAAACAGACAAATTAAGCAAAACGACAAACATAAGTTTTTTTTTTCTCAAAATAAATATCTTCGACATGCCAACAAAAATATGAAAAAAAAGAGGATTGATTTTTATTTCTTTCGGCACAAACAGTGTAACTCAATTTCAATTCTCTTTTCAACAAGCAAACATAATGATTAAATATATTTACAACAACATATGTACAAATATTCAGAGAGCACATTAAATTCGCCTTCTTATTCACAACCGCCACAGATATGAAAACATTTCGCGGAAAACCCAAAAACATTTTTATTTTTAATTGAAAGAATTTTTAACCAAGTGCTCGACCTAAACCAAATCTAATACTCCGTGACTGCGTGATTCAACGCTCCAAGG
Source organism: Parnassius mnemosyne (assembly GCA_963668995.1). Classification (NCBI taxonomy): domain Eukaryota; kingdom Metazoa; phylum Arthropoda; class Insecta; order Lepidoptera; family Papilionidae; genus Parnassius; species Parnassius mnemosyne. Next base: position 38,370,509 of record CAVLGL010000085.1, read on the forward strand.
GAGCCCTAATCTTCCCACCACAAAGTGAAGGCCACACCGCGTGAACCCGAGACCAATAGAGCGCAAACCGCTAACAGCCGATACTCGGGTTGTACGCCTTTACTGAGACCATCGCAATAGAACAGCTTGACAAGTGGACGGTTGACGTCTCAAAATCTCAGTGGAGGCGGCCGTGGTAGGAGTTAGGGCATCAGTTAGCTAGGGCTGCCTCCATTAAAGGGGGGACGGTAGTACACCAGTCGCGGCCACTCAGCTAACGGGGGTGAGAAGGGTCTAGCTCAAAGCTGAGTGGCTGTGAAGCTCCTCTCCACACGCTGAGAGGGGGCGACGATACCCCCGCCCCTGGGGGAATTATCCCCCGACTGGTCGGGGAGCGACCTCTTTGAAACCTAGTGGACTCGGTGGCCAGCCGGCAAGCTCCGAGCGTCGCCCGTCAGACGGCGTGGCTGAGCGCCCCCGCCCGTGGGGGTCGAGGGCCTGGCAGAGCCTCGGGAGGACACACCGTTCGCACCCAGGCATAAAACTGCGTGGTGACCATCCCGGCAATGCGGACAGGGCCGCTGGTGCGGGCAGTCTCGTTGGAGGTGCCCTTCCAGACACAAGTAGCACCAGCGGCGCTCCCTGGCGATAGTTCGCCTCGCCGGAACCGGCTTACTTAACAATTTCGGGCACGACGTCCCCAGTGATCGGATGCTCGACAATAAGAGCATGGGGGCGCCTCCCTGGCCTCTAGGCCACTGTAAGATGGCAGGAAGCGATGCCCGCTCGCGGGAGCTCCGGTCGGCCTCGAGGGGGTTGATGACGACTTGCCCGGCGGATTCCGCCTCTCACTGGGCACGACTTGTAAGTCGTCAACGGTGCCCCCCGCGTTCTCAATCTGCCGGCACTGCTCCTCTAAAAACCGCAGCAGATCATTGAAGGGCGGTATATAGGAGGCTCCGCCCCGCCGTACCTCTCCTCAAAATGTATCCTAAGGTCGAGAGGTAGGCGGGACAGCACGATGTGGAGCAATAAAAAGGAGATTCGTCCATTGGTAAATCCAGCCGCCTCAACGCATTACAGGCCACCAAGACTGGATTCACCAGGTCCGGACGTAGTCTGGCCTGGTCTCTAAGCAGCGGGAGGCTTAGAAGCTGCTTAACATAGTCGTCCGCAATTCGCCGAACGTTGGCGTATCTTCCGGCTAGGAGGTCCTGAGCAGTCTGGTAGGCGTCGTCCGACAATCTAAAGTGGCCGACGACGCCCAGGGCCACCCCCTCCAATGAAGCCAGGAGGTACGCCATCTTCTGGCTCGGGGTCAAGTCTCTCCGGGCGTCCACTAGGCTGTCAAATAGCCCAACGAAGGTCAGCCATTCGAAAAGGACCCCGGAGAACCTTGGCAGGTCCAGAGTTGGGAGTCGTCCTAACAGCTCCGGCTGAGGCTGCTTCCGAGAGTACTCGGACTGGCCACTCATCCTAGCTTCACGCGCCTCCTCCTCATACCTGGCCCCAACCTCGATTAACTTGTCCGTGAGCGAAAAGAACTGCTCGTAGTCCGCGAGACAGGAGTCTAGGACTCCCTTTTCCACATCCGAATCCTCGAGCTCAACGTAAGCCTCCTCCACTGCGGCCCTTCGAGCATCGACCTGCTCGAGCCGCTTCCCCAAGTTATAGACCCTATCCGGTCGACCTATCAAAGCATGAGCGCTGTTAGCCCAGCACAGCTGCGTCCTCAAGCAACGAATCAGTAGCTTGTGCTGTGGCATCACTATTAAATAAAATTAATACGCGGCTCAAATATAAATCAATATAACAAATAACAAATACAGTTCCTATCAAATCAAGTTAAATAGAAATTACACAAATACGATTGCTATTTATTAAATTAAATACAAATTAGCACAAAAAAAACACAAATCAAATTAACTAATAACAAAAACTAGTACGATCAAAAAAATTATCCGATTACGTGATAACCTTATCTACCTAGTCAAAGTAGCTAGCCTTAACAAAACAACGGTAAGTACCTAGCCTTAAGAAAACTCCCGCTTGCTCAACCTACGGGCGTGCCTTTCAAATCTACCCGCTGACAAACAAAAAAAGCAAGCAACAAAGGAAAATAATTTTATCAATACGTACTATTTTTATACTATATTATATTATTAATATTACGGCCGTGGCGTGATTGAAAATCAATCAACCACGCTCTGCTACCAGAATGTTACGGCCCTCAGTTGCCCCAACAAAAGTCGACTGGACTCGGGCCCATGAGTGATCCCCTCGATGAGCAACAGAGGATTCGTGCCCAAATGGCCTTATGTAAATGTTCTATCCTACTACACTTTAAGGGGAAGGCTAGTGGAAAAGAGAGTACTTACCCGTATCTGAGGCGATGACAGTCTCAGGGCTCGGTCAGGCCGGAGGTGTGTATGTGTTGAGTGTAGTGGTGGTTTTGTGATGTTGGTTGTGATAGACCTGATTGGACCTTTGAAGTCGGCAGCAGCCCGGACTTCGGCACCGCTCCAAATATGGTAATCTCCAGCGGCGTCACCCACGGTCAATTTCTTTCTTCTTGACTATGTCAGTCTATTAACTTTTTCGTACAATTTTCTAACTTCAAAACGCAACTAACTCCCGTTTATTATAAAGCGTAACACGCAGTACGACTCGTTGGTCAAGTTCACCTTAACTCACTCCGCAACAAATTGTTTTTATTCTTCACTGCACAAATTTTTTAACCAAATTCGGCGCCACGCGGCCCTAGTCCGTTAACAGTAAGCAAATTAATATTGTCAAATGCACTTATATACGCTATCAAATTAGAATACCAAATTCGCGGTAAATTAGGCACGCACCACATACAAATTCAGACGTTGATCGCAATCAATATTTACTTCTTAACAATTTGTCCACCCGGCGTTTAATTCTAGACTACAATTCCTCGTCGTTGCACAATTTGCTAACAAAACCGACTCTAAAAAATTGAGGTTGTCCGAGCGACTTCACGACGTGTGATCGACTGCACTGCATTCAAACAACTGACTTTCTGCGCTCGCGCCCTCTACCAAAGCCACTCTGCTCACCCGAACATCACAACCGGTATGGCACCGAGCCGAGCGCCCTCCGGCGCCAAATCCCGAAACCAGCGTTTGGGCGTGAACAGCCTTAATACAAGAAACGTGAGTTTTAGGGTCGTTTAACATTTTTTTCTTTGTTGTTATAGCAGCAATATAAATACACATTCTGTGAAAATTTCAAGTATCTACATATTTCACGCTTTACGCGCTTTAACTCAACCCTCTCCTTTTCACCATTCGACAACCAGACGGTCGGCGGGTCTTCATCCCTTTGTTGTCGATATTCCACGCATTAGAACCAAACGGTTTGCTTCGTCTTTTGTAATGCGTACAGCAAAGGAGTGGAATAATTTGCCGGCGTCTATCTTTCCATTCTAATACAATCTGGGCGTCTTCAAGGAAAGAGTGAATAGGCTTTTGTTACGATAAGACAGTGCGATTTACCATCTAGGGCTGCATCACAACTTACCACCAGGTGAGATTGTGGTCAAGCACTGGCTTATAATAAGTAAAAAAAAATATGTGATAATTTCAAGTATCTACGAGTACATATTACGGTTCATAAGATACAGCCTGCTGACAAACAGGCGGAACGATAGTGGATACTTGGGTCCCGTTGATACTCTTTGGGTACGCAACCCTAATAAACGGAAATTGGGTCATTTGAGCAATACTACAGAAATAATCATTAAATAATATAGAATTAGGTTATATCATAATAAGTTAAATATATTATATTATAAAATATAGCAACAATATATTCGCATATAAAAATCTCAGTTACGGGGAACTTAATTTTTGTATACGCGGCAACACTGAATGGCGTCTTCCGGAGACACTGTAGTGTCTCACGCCAAGTACACGTTCAACATATGTATATGTATGTAAACGTATAGGCGTGAGGCTACAGTGTATATATTCTAGAATCAGATGTCAACATAACCTCACCTAATTTTTAACTTCATATATTTAATTATTAACGAAACGTCAACACTTTATACAGTCATTTATCATTTTGTTTATCAATTGTTTCCATATAGCATTAAAAATTATTTCTATCTATCAATTATTTCATACTTTTCAATATCTCAAATTTTTGCTTGCGCCATTTTCCGATTCCACAAAAGATTTTACTGATTTCGGCAATTTGTTTTATCTTTTTGAAGATTGTTGGCTTGGATGCTTGTCTTTTAAGCCATGTTTTAATTTATTTATTTTCAAGATATTTGGCTTGGATGATTGTATTTTAAGCCATGTTTTCATTTATCTCGGTATCAAACTATTATAATCCTTTATAGTACACTGCTTTACAATATGTTGATACGTCACGTTGGAAAGTAATATAAATATCTGGATAGTTCTGATTTGAAAACCATGACTTGTAAAGTCGGTACATTTTTGAAATATTATACAGACAATATTCTCATTTAGACTTCTTTCGTAATGCGATTCTACTTTGGAAAATAAATCAATATGATTTTTGACACTGTCTTCTGTATCTAGCTTCATTTGATGTGGTCTATTCTGATGCCTGCCTCGTTTATCGATCAAACTTTCATCTCTTTTAATTTTTTCTAAGGCCGTGTAAATCATTTGCTCAGTAATAGAAAAAGTGTTTAAAAAAATACGTTGCATTTTTTTTATAGAATAGGGGGCAAACGAGCATGCGGCTCACCTGATGGTAAGTGACTACCGCCGCCCATGAACAACCGCAACACCAGGGGAATTGCAGATGCGTTGCCAGCCTTTTAGAAAGGTGTAAGCTCTTTTCTTGAAGGTTCCTAAGAAGTATCAGTTCGGAAAATTGGCTGGTGGTAATTGATTCCACAAAGAAGTTGTGCGAGGGAGAAAACTTCTTCTAAATCGCACAGTGGTGGACCGCCAATCATCCAGATGGTATGGATGGTAACGCGAGTTTTGTCGCGATGTACGATAGTGAAATTGAGCGGATGGAATTAGTCCGAACAATTCCTCAGAGCACTCCTCGTGATAGATGCGATAAAATACGCAAAGAGATGCAACATCTCTACGCAGTGCCAATGTATCGAGCCGATCGGAATGAACTCGGTCGTCGACGATTCGAATCGCTCTGCGCTGGATGCGGTCAAGTGGAAGGAGCTGGCACTGGGGTGCCCCGGCCCAGAGATGAGAACAGTATTCCATGTGGGGCCGAACTTGCGCTTTGTAAAGTTGCAAGCGATGTGCCGGCATGAAATACTGTCTCGCTCTGCTGAGCACGCCAAGCTTTTTAGAGGCCAATTTGGCCTTCCCTTCCAAGTGACCTCGAAACTGCACGCTGTTCGATATGTCGACGCCAAGGATTCCGATACTGGCTGAGGCAGCAACGGGAGTGCCTTGCAGCATGCAGGAGAAACAGTGTTGGTGATAGCACGCAGCCTTGTGGAACACCAGCGCTGATAGCCTTGAAATCAGAGCATGCACCGTCTACTACGACCTTGATGCTCCGATCAGCAAAGAAACTGGTGATCCATTTGCACAATTTCTCGGTAAGCCCATAGGAAGGAAGCTTCGAAAGAAGCGCCTTGTGCCAGACCCGATCGAAGGCCTTCGCTATGTCCAAACTAACGGCCAATGCCTCCCCCTTGGACTCTACTGCCTCCTACCATCTATGAGTTAAGTAAACTAGAAGATCACCTGCTGATCGACCCCGTCGAAAACCGTACTGACGGTTACTAATCAGCTGGTGAAATTCAAGGTACCTCATGAGCTGGCAATTTATAATGGACTCTATTATTTTGGAGACCAAGGAGGTGATGGCGATAGGCCTGTAGTTGGACGGGTCCGAGCGGTCGCCTTTTTTTTGGATCGGGTGGACCAAAGCTGTCTTCCATGAATTCGGGACTACGCCTTGGGAGTAGGAGTACCGGAAAAGACGCGTTAAAACCGGTGCCAACTCCGGAGCACACGTCTTCAGCACAATGGCAGGGACTCCATCGGGACCACTCGACTTGCTGACGTCCAGGGAGAAGAGTGCTTTGCGAACCGAGCGCTGTGTAAATCGCACATCCGGCATGGAGCACTCACATCGCGGGATGTCGGCGGTGTGTTCCCCCCGTCATCTAGAGTCTAGTTAGACGCAAAAAGATGGCACAATAGATCGGCGTTCTCTTTTGCGGCATGGGCCAGTGAGTCGTCTTCTCTGTGCAGAGATGGAAGGGATGGCTGACAGAAGTTCCCTTGGATAGCCTTGGCGAGAGACCAGAATGCACGGGTTCCCGAAGGAAGGCGAACTAGCTTCTCGCCAATTCTGCCGATGTGCTCAGACCTTGCCTTGGCAATGACGCTTTTGAAGGACCTGGAGGCGGAATTATACTTCTTTTTAAGTGCGCTGGTGTTTAAATCCCGAGACGTTGATGCGTCAGCCCAGGCCCGATAGCACTCCTGCTAATAGCGTGATGCTATTTTACAGGAGCGACCAAACCATGGCTGGGATCTGCCTCCGATGGGCACCACAGAGGATGGAATAAAAAGTTCCATACCCTGAAGTACCACGTCAGCAACAGAATCGGCAACAACTCTGGGATCTTCCGGCGAGAAGCAAACCCACCCCAAGGGTAGGATGCAAAAAAAGACCGCATCCCGTCCCAATCAGCTGACCTATAGTGCCAAATACGGCGGCAAGCTGCAGATCGCAACTGCGATTGGAGCGTGAGTGGCACCGTGCTCCGGATCAGACAATGGTCTGAAGAGCCCAGAGGGGCATCGACGGAGACCTGATATCCGTCCGGATGAGAGGTCAGCAGTAGGTCCAACAGGGAAGGTACATGGTCTTCCACATTTGGGATCCGCGTAGGCGAAGTAACCAGTTGTGTTAGACCATATGCCAAAGCAAAGTCGTAGACAGATCTAACCGCATGATCGGTTAAACAAGAACCAAGCCATTCAGCGAGGTGGGCGTTGAAATCACCGAGTATCACGATCTCTGCGGATGGGACCTGTTGTAGCACGGAGTCTTCAGCCATTTGGACGTGGTCGATGAGTCGGTCTGTGTCGGCATTACCGCTATGGGACCTATAGAGGCACCCGTAGACGCCCGCCCGTAGATCCCCGGATGGTCGTCGCTGTCTACGCGCAACCATAGGATGGACAGGTCCGTACCTTCAAGGCTGCCGAGGCGTCGAAAACAGATGTCCTCTCTGACGTATACACAAACTCCAGCCCGGGGCAGAAAGGAGTGTTCCAATTTGTATCCCGGGTAGGAGAGATATAAAGTATCAGCCGGAGAGGACACCTGAGTCTCGGTTAAAAAGAGTAAGGCCGGCTTCGCCGTCTCTATATGGTAATGGACTGGGTTAAGGTTGGAATGAAGTCCCCTGATGTTGCAAAAATTCACGGATAGCGTGACAGGGGTCGCCTTGGTTGTATTGCTCCGCTTGCCCCGAGCAGCATTAGTCGCGAGCGGAATTTTCTCCCCCCCCCCCCAGAATACGCGGGGCAGCCTGAGCACCCACGCTCAGAATGAAGTAGTTTGGTCGTGGATGCTCAGCGAGGGATTCTCCAGGGGTGCTGGTACCCTCCTGGGGTAGTCTTTTATTTAATTCCACTACCGTGTTGATGAGGGGGGGGGGATAGGGCCTCCGGCCACCTGCACTCACCAAGCGCAACGCAGAGGTAAACCTCTACTTCACGCTGGTATTCTGTGAGGTCGTGGTACCACGCCGGTACTGGTGGACCTGGCCCATCCGTGCGACAGCAAAAGCTACCGCTTGGCTCTACCACTGTTGCATACTTGGATTTCTTCATCTTTGAGGGGAAAATAATATTTTAACGTTTGAGATCAGTTACTTTTTCTATTTATGGTTACCCTTTTAACATCATTGGATTTAACATGTCGTGTAATGTATTGCCATTGAAATTCTCGATTGGCAAGTTTATAAAAATTAGTATGTAGGGCTAACCTATCTTCTGTATTGAATTTTAACCCGCAACCTTTTTACAGGCACAATTACTTAAAAGATTCGTTTTCTCATGATGTTTTTTATTACGAGCACCTTCATATGCTTGGCCTGAATTTTCAAGTTTCTTATTATTATTATTTCTCCATTCACTTGGGTCTCCTTTACGTTTTCTAATAAGTTTTTTAGGTTGGAGTTGATTTTGATTTTCGGATTCAGATACTTGGTTCGTTAGTTCGTTTATATTATTGACAACAGGTACTTCTACAGGGATAGCTTGTATGGTTGTTCCAGGTTGGCCAAGTCTGTCAGGTTCTTCGTCAACAAAATTCCGACTTGGTTGATCAATTAAATGAATTTATTTATGTCAATTACATGAAATTTATGATTATTATCATTACAATTATATGTTAAATTAAAATTATTGTTACATATTAAATTATGCATTTGTATATTTAAATTATGTCTTAAATTATTTTCTTGTGGCAATCCCTGTATATAAGGCAGTGTGAACAAGACAATTTTGTGTACATTTAAGTTATTAAGTTGTTCAATATATCTTAATAACTGTTTGTTGTTGACACTGCCTCTTCTACCAACAAAAATTATTATTGTACTATTTGGGCAAAATTTAGTAACAATAATTTTATTTAGGATGTCACTAAAAGATGCTCCAGACATGCAGCAATTTGTAACTTTTTGAAAGAGTTATTTAAAGTTATGCCTAGATTTTTTCCCATGTCACCGCTATAAACAATTATATTATTTTTAGTAATATTTGAGTTATTTATTATTTTAATATCCTCTGCTATGGCACTGTCATAGAGTTGCTTGCTGCATTGGTCAAACTCATTAACCGTTCCCTGTAGCTGATCTCTTTCTTTTATAACACTTGTGTATTCTGTATGCAACTTAACCATATCATATTTCAATTGTGAATTTTTGGTAATTATGCATATTGCAATTTTTGGCAATACAATCCAAAGGGTCTAATTTCATATTATTGTTAATGTCCTGTTCTATCAAATTTTCTTTTTTTTTTTGTTGTTTTTCTCTTTCTTATAGCTTATAATACTACGCAAACCTGTGTCTATTTCACAGTCATTTATTAAACTATTTTCTGCATATGATAGATTGTTTGAATAGTTGTTTATCTCTATAGCTTTATCAACAGTAATGCTGTCAGTGTTGGGAGATTCCGGTTCAATTGTTATTTCAATTTTTAATATCTGCAAAACTTAGTTCGCTTTTTCATCGGGATTTTCTGTGGTTTCTTGTTTTATCTGCATTAATTCTGAGTTAGTTATATTACAATCAGAGCAGATAGGTTAAGTTGGTGTTTTTTCTAGTTCGTCACTTGTTGACTGAAGGGTTATCTCAGTAGGGTTATGTATAGGTAATTGTCTGTGTTCATTCACTGGTCTAAGTGTAATATCTAGAAGTTTAAAAGGTATATTATCGTGCTTTTTCCGAGAATTTAAAAATTCGTTTTATAAATGACAGTAGGAGACGCCACGAAAGCAGTTTCACCCAGCATTAGAGATAAATTCGAAACCGTAGATGGAGATCGCGTGATGTTTTCAATACGGAGCAAATTATCTATAACTAGCGAATCACCTCCGAGACTAGAAGTATCATTTTCTTGCATATGTGTGGTACTAGAGGAAATTTCAATAATATCCGTTTCATGCAAATCAGTAACGAGGCTCGAAGTACTTCGACTGTCAGGTAATTGACGCTCTGGACTTGGAATGTATTTAGAACAATCAGGAGAGAAATCCTCTGTGTCATTCTCGTCGTCAAAGTATTTTATATTTGATGGTTCTACAACAATAAGAAGCCTTGTTTTAAAATAAATCTTAAAATATTTAAGCAGGTAATACTTAAAGCGATTAAATAGGTACTTAATGATGAAAACGACAATAAATTTTAGGGAACATACCTCTCCACTTGTACACTTTTGGTTTAGCATCAGCAGTAGATAATTATGAGCCTGATTGAATAGAATCTGAAGTGATTACAATTTAATTAGATTAAAGGAACACATTTTCGTAGCCTTTAACAGTGGTAGAGCCACGCGGCACCTTTTGCTATCGCATGGATGGGCCGGCTCGAACCGGGGTGGTACCACGACCTCACAGAAAACCAGCGTGAAGTAGAGGTTTACCTCTGCGTTTCGCTTGGTGAGTGCAGGTGGCCGGAGGCCCTTTTTACTGGAAATGAGGCATTCCATCTTAGTCCTCACGGGTGACAACGCATCTGCGTTTTGATTCGCGAGCGAGGATAGATGTAGATGTCTATGGACCGCAGCAACCACTTACCATCAGGTGGACTGTGTGCTCGTTTGTCACCCTTATCCTATAAAAAAAAAAAAAAAAAAATTATCTGTATACTTTTCTACGACTTCTTGAATTCAATGCATTTTCCTATGTCAGTAAATTATAATTGTAAATTATAATATTTTAACTACAATAATAAACTCGTTCGAACTATATTTTAATAATTTGAAAACAGCGGTTGCTGCGACAATTTATCTTTTATAGATAAAAACGCCAGCGTTAATTTGAGTACCTACCTACTACTATTACACTAGTTATATATATGTGTTATGTTATATATAACTTATTAATTCATGGAAGACAGCTTTTGTCCACCCGATCCCTAAAAAAGGCGACCGCTCAGACCCATCCAACTATAGGCCTATCGCGATCACCTCCTTGTTCTCCAAAATAATGGAATCCATTATTAACTGCCAGCTCATCAGGTACCTTGAGGATCACCAGCTGATTAGTGACCGCCAATACGGTTTTCGTCGGGGTCGATCAGCTGGTGATCTTCTGGTCTACCTGACCCATAGATGGGCGGAGGCAGTAGAGTCCAAGGGGGAGGCGTTGGCCGTTAGTCTGGAGATTGCGAAGGCCTTCGATCGGGTTTGGCACAAAGCGCTTCTTTCGAAGCTCCCTTCCTATGGGCTTCCCGAGAAATTGTGCAATTGGATCACCAGCTTCCTTGTAGATCGGAGCATCAAGGTCGTTGTAGACGGTGCATGCTCTGACTACAAGCCTATTAACGCTGGTGTTCCACAAGGCTGTGTGCTATCACCAACGCTGTTTCTTCTGCATATCAATGATATGTTGCTAACTGGTAACATTCATTGCTATGCGGATGACAGCACTGGTGATGCTCTATACACCGGCCGTGCCAATATTTCTCGGGAAAACGTCGCTGAGTACCGGAACAAACTTGTGTCTGAAGTCGAGTCTTTGCTGAACAAAGTCTCGGATTGGGAGCGACTAAATCTAGTCCAATTTAATCCTCAGAAGACACAAGTTTGCGCGTTTACCGCTAAAAAGAACCCCTTTGTCGTATCTCCTCAGTTTCAAGGCACTCCCCTTCTTGCCTCAGCCAGTATCGGTATCCTCGGAGTCGACATATCGAGTGACGTGCAGTTTCGTGGTCACTTGGAAGGGAAGGCCAAATTGGCCTCTAAAAAGCTTGGCGTGCTCAGCAGAGCGGGACAGTATTTCATGCCGGCACACCGCCTGCTACTTTACAAGGCGCAAGTTCGGCCTCACATGGAATACTGTTCCCATCTTTGGGCTGGGGCTCCCGAGTGCCAGCTCCTTCCACTTGACCGCATCCAGCGCAGAGCGGCTCGAATTGTCGACGACCGAGCCCTTTCCGATCGGCTCGATTCATGTGCACTGCGAAGAGATGTTGCATCCCTTTGCATTTTCTTTCGCATCTACCATGGGGAGTGCTCTGAGGAATTGTTCGGATTAATCCCAGCCGCCAAATTTCACGAACGCACATCGCGGCAGAACTCCCGATACCATCCACACCATCTGGATGATTGGCGGTCCACCACTGTGCGATTTAGAAGATGTTTTCTTCCTCGCACGACCTCCTTGTGGAATCGATTACCATCAGCGATTTTTCCGGACCGATACGACTTAGGGACCTTCAAGAAAAGAGCGTACTCCTTTTTAAAAGGCCGGCAACGCATCTGCGATTCCCCTGGTGTTGCAGTTGTTCATGGGCGGCGGCAGTCACTTACCATCAGGTGAGCCGCATGCTCGTTTGCCCCCTATCCTAAAAAAAAAAAAGTTAGGTTTTACATATTTTTTGCCATACACTTAGGTTGTGCTTTAATATACATAACATAACTAACAATTTAATAAACACGCATACAGGAAAAAATATTAAGTAGGTAGGAAGTACCTATTTAATTACCCTTTTCTGTAATCACAGTACATAAAGACACTCACCTTTTATGCTAAAATCTGCTAATTCCTTGACAAAGTTGAACAATAATTTTCTTCTGGATGTACTATATGACTTTAACTGACGCGGCAACATAATTAATACAATATTGTCATATAATATTCACTTCACAAATTATAGGTTAGTTCAAATGTATTTAAGACACAAATTCACTTCCTAACAATCAAATAATAACTTGCAATACCTTTCACTCGAACAGACTCTTTGTGACTAATATTAGGTAAACAAGCATTATTATGGGACGACCGAGCGAAGTGGGCACAGGAAGTGGGTACAGGTTAAGAAAACGAGCGCGGTGTATTCGTAATAGCCTATTTATGTTTAGATGACATATTATAACTGACACGAATAATACTCGTATCGTAATATCAATATAGAAAAGGGTTGTGTAAGGGGCCACTCGATAATGAATGTAGCTGGAAACCGTTTTCTTAATAAAACCCCGAATAAGCCTGTACTAGCACTTAAATAAGGTGGAAAACTATTTACCCGAATAATATCGTAACAATGTTTACTCTCAAATCATATTGATTTTTTTTTTTCGTAAAGATCTAAAACCATATTATTCGTTTAAAATACATTTTAATGATTTTTTATGGAATATACGCGTAGTTTTTCATATCTTCGTAAATAAAGATAGAAAAATTCTGAAAAAAATTACATGGTGTATTTTAACTTCTAGAACACGAAAAACCCCGTAATAGGTCATTACCGGATTATTCGCGGGAGACGTCGATTTGTGTACCTACGCCCCGGCTGTCTACTTCTAACGTCGTTTACACAGAAGCTCAATCATAAACGACTTAGTACTTTGAGTATAACGATTATTTTGTTACCACTTATTGATACAGTAATGATATAAATCGTTTAATATTTCCTTAACTAAACGTCAAATTCTTTAAGTAAAACCTATATACGCGAGCTACGCCGCGGGCACAGCTAGTTAAAAATAAACTTGGAAACTTACTGTGCATTACAATAATGAATGCATTCATCCATACATTCATTACAGCCTATAATAAAAATAATAATTTAAAAAAAGTCCCGCCTTATTTTAATTTTGTTTCTATTCTCAAACTTGTTTCGGTCTTTTTAGTGGAAAACTTTTAAATTTCCTTTTTTGCAGTCGGTTTTTGATTTTTTATAATTATTATTTTTATTTTTCTCGTATAAATTTTAGTGTCCCGACATACTTTTATAAACTAAAACAGCTATCTAAGAACACGTGGACTTTTAAGACGTATAAAACGATACTTTAACTGTCCAAATCCATCCAGCCGTTTGGAAGATATGAGGTAATAAAGAAATTTACAAACATACGAGATACGCGCGAAAAACATAACCTTTCCTTGGGAGTCGGGTAAAACACACTGCTGAACATAAGTCTCCCGCATAGATTGCCTCATGGACGGGATTTTGGCATAGTTGCCACGCTTGGAGGGCGTGTTGGCAACCGCTGTTTTTTATTATTTTTGAGTTATTGTGTGTGCGTGTATGTGTGTGTGTGTGTGTGTGTGTGTGTGTGTGTGTGTGTGTGTGTGTGTGTGTGTGTGTGTCAAACTAAGATGCAGAGGGCGCCATTGAGAATAGCGACCCGCCTAACAACCATTACAGAGACGCAATGCTAATGAACAGAACAAGATTTCACCCTCGCGATCACTGTACATCACTGAACAGTTGTCATTTGGTCATAATGAAGTCAATCACATATTTTGTCGAACTGTCGGGGGGTTTCTTTAATTGTTGATTTGATATATGTCAGAAAGATGCTGCCGCTCATATTATGCCTCAGTTTTTCCTCTGTCGCCTCTTCGCCACGGGAAGATATGGGGTAATGGGTATTCTTAACCGCCACTACACGGGTCCGTTTAATTAAAAAAAATCATATTTTAAACTATTGTTCTTATATGTATAAAACAACTTGGCCTAGATATAATTTTTGGTATGCTAAAAATTACCAAGAACGGATTTTATGAAGTAGCATCCACAAAGGGCAGTGCGGGGGCAATAAAAATGAAAATAAAACTCTATATATAAAAATCAATTCCTGTCTGTTAGTCTCGATAAAACTCAAAAATGGCTTAACAGATTTTGCTGAAAATTGTTATATGTATTTAAATGGTTCCTTAGATAGTTTAGATTTACAATTAGACTCTGTAGGTGGCGCTGTTGTTAACCATACGAAACCAGGGCGAACTGTTAGTATTAATATAAAACTGATTACCAGAAAGTCAATGTTACTAATAAGCTTTCACGCGCAAGTAATCGACTGACCTATTAGATTTAAATATTATAGTGTAAGAAATACAAAGGCCTGTTACTGTGTTGTAATTTTTAAAAGCGAAATAAAATATTACCTTAACAAAAGAAATACGCTTAAGCATCTTAAAATCATATCCTGGATGTAAAGTACAGTAAGATAAAAAATAACAAAAATGTTGTGGAAATAATATTTTTGTCTTAAAAGCCGGGAACTGGGTACCGATACAATAAATTGGTAAATTATCGCTAATAAATATTAATGGGTAAATTAAATCAAAGTAAAACTGCTAAAGTAAAGTCAGTGTCGATATAAATAATAAATATAAATCAGTTGATCCAGATAAATGCTCATCAATAGACAGTTGTAAATGTGAATGAAAATATATCAATATCTCAACTGATATATATATAACTCCATACAAAAATAAAGAAGGAAATATGCCGCAATTTTAATTCCAACAAAAAAATAGCGTAGCGAGCTTAGGAACCAAGTGATTAGAAAGGATTTTTTGAAGAATTGAATAAGTTTACGGTACAAAAGAATGGTGATATGTAAAGGAAAAATATTTATGAAAATGATGGAATGTTTTGTAAAAAAGTAATGCTGTAAGAGGATTGGGTATTTAAGCATTCCTTTTGACTCATAACGTATAACATTTTGATGAAGTATGATTATGTTCAGAGTTGTAACAAATTGTTATGTAGTAGAGTATCTATAACCCTATTTCATCCTACGAGTGTAGTGTTTATATCAAGAAAATCTTCCGATAGATGGTGAAAGTGGGTCCTTTGGACGCTTCCATATTTCTTCTCTCCCCCCCCCCCCCCAATTAGCCTCTTTTCAACCCTATTATGACGTTTGGACAAAACATATACTGCGCACAGCAGTCGTATTGTTAAGTGCTGGTAATGTACGGTAACGGTTGCCTGGTTCATGTGCCGATTGGTAAAGTGCGACGTGCGATTGGTTTTGCCTGCTATTATTATTTTGCATTTCTAAGTTATAATTTCCTTCACTATCATATTATGGCATATCCACAGGGAAATCCTACCGAAAACGGAAAAGCCCCATGTCCAACGTTGATAAAAAAGGAGCTAATAGGAAGAATTATAATAAAGTGGATACACGTTATGTTATAGATTAACGATAGCCATATCGTCGGTGGTGTGTCTTTCATAGTGTAGTGGTGGTAAGAGTACTGGTGCTGAGATTAGTGGTAACGAAGATAGTGCACGCAATTGAGGGAGGGCGAGAGGTGCTCATCCAAGTAGGTAAGACATATCATTTTATTTTATTGAGCGGATATTGGCAAACTAAACTAAACTAAATTTTCCAACTTTAATATTATGGATTTCCGCAAAGTAACGTTCAAAAAAGTCAAATTTACCTACTTTCGAGTATTAAATGAAATTAATTGCGCCAATTTTATCGCGTTTAATTTTTACTTTTTATTTCCCGAGGGTGGTTTCAGATACGTTACAGCAGCCATGGTGTGTGTATGTGTGTTTGCGCGTTTATGTGCGTGCACATGTGGATACGTGTGCGCGCGTGTGATCGTGTGTGAGTGTATGTATGTGTGTGCATGCTTGGACGATTGGCATGGTGTACATATTCTTGTTAGTACAAATACGTATATGTCGTATAAATCGCAAGAAATCACGAATCACCACAGACGAGCATGTGCATGTGCAGATATATTGTGGAGAAAGAAACGAAATAGGTGTGTAATGATCGTGCCAAATGGAAGTCCGTGATCTCTGATATAACAAGACCAGACATGATAACACATCTGAAGCATTTCTTGTTTGAAGCAGGTGTCCATAGACTATAGTGACCAGTTAATATCAAGACTCGTTTGTCACTCTAATAAAGTTAAATCAAAATTAGATGAGGTAAAAAAAAAAAAACATTAGCGACACACATTGATTATTAAATTTAGTGATTCCGGTAAGATTACTAGGTAGTAGTCGTAAAACTATTTTATTGCCTTCGGTTCATATGACTGCAAAGTTTCAGTATACTCAAACACCTGGAAGTGGATGAAAATTATGTTAAGAATATAACATTTATAAAATATACATATTATATTCATACATACAGGTGAAGTATAAATTAATAAATATATACAATACTTAACACATATTGATTACTAGCTGTGATGATTCTAGTGAGAACAAGAGGCATAATGTTTTTCTATTTTCTTCGGTTCCTAAATACGTCTGCATAATTTAGAAATATTCAAAAGCGCTGCAGGTACGAGTATATTAAGTGGTACAACAAATGGGTCCGCTCGACCGGTGTAGGTTCGCGCTCTCACAGAATACTAGCACATAATAGCGGATTAATTATTCTGTGTTTCGTATGGTTACTGTAGAAAACTGGAGACTTTTTAAACTGGAAACTAGGCATTCCGTTTAAGTTCTTAGGGGCAACAACGCATCTATATAATTCTTAATCGAGGATGAATATACATGCCTATAGGCTACAGCATCCAATAACCATCAGGTAGACTGCGCACTCGTTTGTCACACTTATCCTATAAATAAAAGTGGGTGAAAACTAAATTAAAAAACCTCCATTACATTCATACAGAATACACATATACCTGCAATTCAAGCCAACAAAAAGCGTGTAAACACTTTCACCGATTTTTAAACACATTCGTAAGACAATAGCAATGAACTATATGCAGGACACCGGACAGCGCATTCGCTGTCCGGTGTCCTAAAAAGATACCCATCATATATTTAGCAACCATATGGGTATATTCTCAAGATAAAGACACTGAACTAAATTATAAAAGAGCCAGTTTTCATATGAATAAAGTTTCTTTAAGGGTCGGATCGCCTTATGATTTGAATGGACAGACCTGAAAATTTCTTTATGAATATTTTCGAATAAAAAGGTTCTGTAATATAAAAAAAATCTGTTCCACTTATGACTCTACTGTTAATCTATACATATAAATAAAATTAAAGTATCTGTCTGTAAAATTGAAATGCCATGAAAAACATAACTTGTAAAAAAAACAAGTCTCGCAACTCAGTTCTTCCACCGTAAAAAGTTGTGAGATCCATGTAATACCAAGTCGGTTAATTTATTCAGTCCCTACTTAAGGGTTCTGTCTCAAGTTATTACGTAATGAGCTAACCTAACAACATCTTAGTGACCATATCAATATTAAAAATCTTTTATGTTTTAAATAAATAGATTGACTTGGCCATCGCATGAAAACAATGCGTCTCACAAGTAATACATATTATATTAAATTAGATTGTTTAGTTTTTCCTTGATTTATACACTAAACACTCCTTGTATTCTAAATTTGAAGCTTCTACCAGGCGGTCCCATAATGAACTGGCCTGATATAGTTCAACGCGACATGTCGCTACATGTTGTGTTGCATTAAATAGTACGTTTATCGTGCACTTAATATAAGAAACATGCATCGACATGAAATGCTTAGTCTTAGTTTAACAGGCATTTGAATAACGAGAGTCGCGTATTTTTTCAAAATGTCGAAAACTGAGTATCGAAGTGTCATAAAGTTTCTGTTTAAAGAAGGTTTATCCCCTGCCCAAATAAAAGAACGATTGGATGGCGTGTATAAGGAGTCTGCCCCCTCCTATAGCACAGTGAAAAATTGGGTGAAAGAGTTTCGCCTCGGGAGAGAAACCGTCGAAGACTTTGGCCACGACGGTCGACCTGTGGAAGTGCTCACTCCTGAAACGATTGAAGAGGAGGTTCTGAGTGACCGCTGTTTGAAGATTAGAGAAATTGCAGCAAGGCTTGGGCTCTCTAAGAGTACCGTTCATCGCGCGATCCATGAACATCTTCACATGAAAAAAGTGAGTGCAAGATGGGTACCGAAACTTCTTTCAGCGGTCAGTCAGACAGGAAAGAGTGCGCTGCGCTTCGGAGTTTTTGGATCTTTGTGGCGAAAATCCAAAGACTGTGATCGAGCGGCTAGTGACTGGTGATGAAACTATGATCTTGTATTATGATCCACAAAGCAAGCGCGAGTCAATGGAATGGCGTTATAAGAGTGAAAAGCCCCCTAGAAAGGCAAAGGTGCAACAATCGACTAAAAAACTGATGTGCACAATATTTTGGGATTTTCAAGGCATTTTGATGGTGGATTTTAAAGAACGTAATACAGTCGTGAACGGCGAATATTATGCTTCTTTAATATATAAATTACGAGACAAGATAAAGGAAAAACGAAGAGGCAAGCTGTCTAAAGGTGTCCTGTTGCTCCATGACAACGCCCCTGTTCATACCGCTGGTGTTTCGAAGGATGCAGTTCGTCAATGCGGGTTCACAGAAGTTCAACATCCACCTTACAGTCCAGACATGGCCCCGTCCGACTATTATTTATTTCCAAATTTAAAGCGGGACTTAAGAGGAAGAAAATTTTCAAGCGATGAAGAGTTGCAGGCGGCCGTCTTCAGTCATTTTGAGGATAAAAAATGTGATTATTTTTATAAAGGTTTAGAGATGTTGATTCACAGATGTCAGAAGTGTGTTAGTATTCATGGTGATTATATTGAAAAATAAAATTGGTTTCGTTTCATTTCCTTCATTGGTTCATAGTTAGGCCAATTCATTATGGGACCGCCTACGTACGTCTGCTAGAAGTGCCTTAGAGTTTTGATGATCGGTCAGTCAGTGAGTGACAAAATTAACAAACTTTGACTAGTTATAATTCTTAAATTACGGATGATTTAAATTGAATGAAATTTGAAATATACCGTGTTTGTACAGTGCATGCTTAGTTATATAATTTAAAATTAAAAATTTTGTACAGCCGACTTCAATATAAGTTATTTAAGAATAACTTAAAAACTATTGGTCTGACCTTGATCAAATTCATATGGGACCACACGAGAAGTACCAGCTTTCAAATAAAAAAAGAATCATCGAAATCGGTTCACCCAGAAAAAAGTTCTGAGGTAACACACATAAAAAAAAAACGAAAAAAAAAAACATACAGTCGAATTGAGTACCGGCTCCATTTTGGAAGTCGGCAGAAAATTCAGTATTTTAGTTTTATCCACAACGAAGTTATAGGGTTTCGAATTTGGCCTGAACTGCTTCGAGAAAATGATGGTACGGCCGTACCGATTGTTTGCTCCACTTGGCGGAGGCACTACCGTGCCCCCAGATAACTTGCTTCAATTATATAGATAACCATTTTTAAATGTGTATGTGTCTGTCCGGGCCTATCTTGGGAATGACTGAAACGCTTGTGATGAAACTTTATGAATGGATACAGAGCGATAATATAATGGCTCTAAGCTATATTTTATCAAAAAAAACTTGAAAATAATTTTGATAGAAACGAAACATTTATGAAATAAATGGGTCTTAATAATTTTAAATATAAATAATGCCACAATAATAGATCCTACACCGGCAAAGCCGGAGCAGTTTGCTAGTATTTAATAAAATTATAAGTTTAAAAACTAAAGCAACACGCGTAGATCTTAAACTATTAATAATACAAATTCATGGTGAAATTATTGCATTGTCATTGGGTCTTTATACGTTCGGTAAATATCAAATAATTTATGTGACTAAAATGTGTGAAAACTTGATTGAATTTTATAATTACATAAATAAATATGACAGAGAAAAACTGAAGCTTACTAAAAAATCTGCAGTTGCCATTGCCAAACCAGCGTTCAAGTATGGCAACTGTTGCAAACATCGCCCCTTTGAAGCAAATTCACTTTGATAGGCTGTTATTGATGGATGAAAACATATGAGTACATATATGTCAAGCTTATACAAATGTATAAAAATAAGTATTTAATTCGCTAAAATACAATTTATTCTCAAAAACTTGTAAAAACTTATATAATCGCTTTATAATAACTTTCTTCGATCTTGTTTATTTAAACCCTAAAGTATGTTTACTGATAAAGATAGTTAGAGCAATATATTTTAGTATATTATGTTAAAGTTTTCTGACCAATGTCTGGTGGTGAATACAGTCGAAGGCCTTGGAAGGGTCACAAAAATTCTCGAAGCAACTTGTAAATTATCCCAGGCATTAAAGTATAATTTTATCAGCTCAACATAGATGTCAGTTATAGTGCAACTTCTTGTAAAACAAAAATAATTTTTTTAAAGTGATTTAAATTATTCTTAACATTTGTTCGAAAATATTTTTTCACATATTTCCTAAGAGCTGTTAGTACAGAATTAGGTCTTAAATTAGCGGACCTGATATACAATAAGATTGAAACGAAGGTATGACTGCTAAAGGCATACATCAGATCGGATGCTAGTAATAAATATTAAACTTTTAATACAAATTAAAATCTTTTTGAAAGAACTAAAAAGACTTAAATGATTTTACATTCTGAAATCGGTGTCAAGACGGCTGCCAAGGTATTTGATTTTTAAACCTTTGGAGTATACTAAGAAAGAAATATCCGGTTTACAGATATTTATTTCTCAATAAGACAATCGTCACTTAATATCACAAGCTCTTATGATAATAAATTTATATGTAAATAGTAATATTGAAAATTTCATTACGCTTATTTAAGCTTCATACCTCTGACGTATAATATATTCAGCAAAACAAGAATCATCAATGTCGGTACGTACACATTTGATCGATTTGAAAAATCGTAGAGTTGAATTTAGAACCTCCTTGTTTTTTGAAGTCGGCTAAAATAACTGCACAATGAGGTTATTCTTTTATTTATTTGGTTATTCTTCATTGAAAGTATCATTTAATCTAATGTAACATTTACTGGATAGATTTCTCATTTCATATGTGGTTGTACTGTCTATTGTTAAGTACGACGAACATCCTAAAAGCTTTCAGTTGTATTGGCGACGATATATGGTGACAACTTTATGCTTTTCTTTTAAGCAATATATTAAGTTGAAATTTATTTTCGTAGAATATATTTTTCTGATGTTTTACACATTAGAAAGTTTTATTTTCAACAGTCAAAAGTAGACTTTAGTTATTGAATTATGGGTAAGTGGAGACTGTAGCTTATAGACACCTACATCTTTCTATTTTCATTCTTTAAGACTAAGCTGTTACTCGTTATCAGTAAAAAATCACCACAGCGGCATTGTACTGCTATTTTATACTGTACTGTACTGTATTCTGTGAGCCCATGGTTCTTCCAAGGCAAACCGACCCATTTTAGGGTTCCGTACCTCAAAAGGAAAAAAGGGACCCTTATAGGATCACTTTGTTGTCCGTCTGTCTGTCTGTCTGTCTATCTGTCAAGACCATTTTTCTCAAGAACACGTGGAGGTATCAAGCTGAAATTCATATGAAATACTCAAGTCTATTGTCCCTTGGAGATGTGAAAAAATCAAACTTTTAAGCTAACGCAATCAAAAGATACAGCCGTTTATGCCGCAAATTTTCGACATTCGCAAGGGAATCAGGGAATCAAAACCTACAGGGTACTTCCCGTGAACTCAGAATCTTAAAATTTGGTACGAAGCAACGCATTGTAGCACAGATAAAGGAAAAATTGCGAAAAGCATAAATTTTAGTTACATCATATAATAAAAATATTTTTAATAATTTTAAACTACGGATTTGTGCGGAACCATCGGAGCGCGAGTCCGACTCGCACTTGGCCGGTTTTTTAGCTGTAGAGATACTCTACCAAGTAAAACTGTTTTCAAAGCAATGGATGCAGATGTTACATCAGAACCATGTCTAATTGCAATGTATAGTACGGGTCTGTGTTGGGCAGTACACGTATGATAGTGAAGCCGGTGCGTTTTTTAGCATTTTGCTCTTGTTTTTTTCTGTGATGTGTGGTATTTTGTCTATTATATATCAATAAATAATTATTTATTGATTCTTTACTGTACACTACAATATAGAAAACGAGTAGAGTACAAAATACAATACAAAGGTATATCTACAACATTCGGTCTTATCACTCTGGAAGTGATCTCTTCCATATTAACTTTACGTAGAGAACTGATGTAAACAATGGTTAAAATAGAGGGAGTGTATAGATATGATGTAAATACATATAAATATAGATATGTCCAAATGATATCCAATATGATAAAGTAATTAAATGAGAAAAGTACGTAAAAGGTAATGCAATTTACCTTATGACATTCTAAGTGATACGAATTAACAGGCCTTTTAAAAGAATGAAGAGATTTAGCACGATAAATGTGGTAAGGTAAAGAGCTCCAAAAACGCACAGCAGTGACAGTAAAGGATTTCACAAAAAAGGGAGGAGTGGAAGGAGTAAACAGCGCGCCATACAAAGCGTTTTACATACATGACTTACCGTTACAACCTACTAAAAGTCCACTGCTGAAATAAGGCTTCTCGTAAGATTATATCATAGGGGTATTTTTATGTTTTCTAGTCGTTTCTAGGAATATCTCCTGGATAGTTTTTTTCTGTCGCCTCTTACGACACCCACGGGATGATATGAGGTAGTAATAGTGGATATTCTCACACCGCCATTACACGGTACCACATGTACATATTTATGTACATATTATTTTAGGTTTCAAAAACCATAACATGTGTCAGGTCGAGGGCCCAGCAGGTGCGGGCTCTATCCCTCAGGGGTCCGTACTCGGATGTGTCCTTTTCCTTATTTACATCAATGACTTCCCCAAAATCATTGACGAGCTTTGTGTGATGTTTGCCGATGATTTTTCCGTTGTGTTTCCTTATATTAATAGTACCAAACTTAATGAAAGAATCGACATAATTATAAACAAAGTAAAACAATGGCTAAGCGATCATAATTTAGAAGTAAATTTCAAAAAAAACTAAATTAATACAATTCAGACCACGACAAAAACATGAACTAGATATAAATTATACATTTTTTTATAGGAGAGGGGGCAAACGAGCATGCGGCTCACTTGATGGTACATACGAGTATAAATATAGATTCGAATGTTAATTTTAAACCACATATTCAAAAAAATAAGTTAAAATTATCACAATTTATATATGCTTTAAGAGAATTGAAAAAATCTACAAATTTAAAAACTGCAGTGACAGCCTATCACGCCTACGCTCAAGCGTGGCTAAACTACGGCGTCATACTGTGGGGCAACAGTGTAGAATCACACGAACTTTTTATTTTACAAAAAAAAATGTATACGCGTACTTGCAAATATCAAACAAAGAGAAAGCTGCAAACCTCACTTTCAAAGTCTCAAAATTCTAACATTACCGTGCCTTTATATATTAGAAATATGTAAATTTGTAAAAAAATACCCAAGTTTTTACATCAAAATCATAGACGCGCCCCGACACAACGTACCTCGCTATAAGAATAACCTTTTGATACCAAAATCTAAATTAAAATTACACAGTACAGGTCCTTACCCGATGTCAATAAAAATTTATAATAAATTGCCGGAATACATAAAAGCCGAAACAAATATTAATAAATTCATAAGATCTTTAAAAGAAATATTTATTAAAAAAAAGTTATTATTCAATTAATGAATACATTGAGGAAAAGAATTTTAAGTGTCTGCCCCTCTCCTGTTCGTTGCTATGCCTTTCGAGGTGCATGTGATTGTTGGAACTTGCATGTTTTATTTAGTCTCTAAGTCACATGTAACGCAATTTGTGAATAAATAAATAAATATTTTTTTTTTATAGGATAAGGGTAACAAACGAGCACACAGTCCACCTGATGGTAAGTGGTTGCTGCGGCCCATAGACATCTACATCTATCCTCTATTACAAATCAAAATGTAGATGCGTTGTCACCCGTGAAGATTAAGATGGAATGCCTCGTTTCCAGTAAAAAGGGCCTCCGGCCACCTGCACTCACCAAGCGAAACGCAGAGGTAAACCTCTACTTCACGCTGGTTTTCTGTGAGGTCGTGGTACCACCCCGGTTCGAGCCGGCCCATCCGTGTGACAGCAAAAGCTGCCGCGTGGCTCTACCACTGTTAAAATATATAACATTTAGGACAAATCCAGACCCAGAACAATTATTTGTAGGCTAAACAATTCTTGTTCCGTGCGGTTTTGAACCCGCGGTCCCTTAAAGTTGCAGTCAAGAAGCTTGACCACTGTGCTTCCGATCTCTAAAACAATTATTTATAGTACATACATTTCTATAAATAACCTAGATATTGGTGGTAAGCGCTTTACAAATGTCAAAAGTGTTTACTTATCTGTGGCAGATTACTCATTAAATTTGTAAACAATAGCTCTACGTATTTGTCGCTAAAAACGAATTAAAAACGAAAGATTTAGTAACAATAAACAAGAACAAGTGTTATCCAGTGCTAAATCTATCGGATACTATAAAAAACAGTTGAAAACAGTTGTGTAAAATTATCCGCGTAAACTAAATAAATACTATGCAAAACATAGGTGATAGTGATAAAAAGGTATAAGTGAGCCTAATTACACGCAAACAAACAGTGCATGAGCTAAAACAATAGTCATCATAAAACTTTATTTACATATAATAAAACTAGTACATTTCAAATTTATATATTATATATCCGCCGTCTTCACACATAAAAAGACTGTACGAAAAACGCTATCTAGTGGAAAGTAGTGAATTTGCAAATTATAATATAAATAGCGATATCTATTTTGGAACACAAGAATTAATAACAACGCATCATATCAGCTGTGTATTAAACTTTTATCCATCACAAGAGGATGCGGTTAATTATATTAAAAATGAACACTGAGAAAAATAAATCTGCAGGTTATACGACCCGCAAGCAAGTAATACCCGGAAGAAATCTTTCTTGTTCACTATGTAAAAATTATTATAACTTTAACTGCGCAAGTGTTACGGTAAAATATTTTTACAACATTATGCCTGCTGAAAGGAAACAATATTAGGAATGTCAGGCTTGTCGTTACAAAATACCAAAAATAACGAATCCAAATACCCCTATAAAGTCCTTACTTCAAAATAACTAATTACCAGATCCAAACGTCACGTTCGAGAAAAAATCTATAAATGAACATATTAACATAAGTTCTAGCGATATTAGCATAGGTGATATAGCGGAAAACACTCTTCTGAGTCAAACCATTGAGAAAAATGTAAGTACCACAGCAACAACACTCACAGAAGACGTGGGAATTAGCACATTGCTAACGCTAGAACAAATTATTGGATACAAAACTGGAGCGCATGAAAACTTGTAAATTTTCAGATGTAAGGAGCATAATTCAATATGAAATTAACAATTCTTTAAAAGATTTTAAAAATGAAATAGAAAACGATCTTAACAGTAAATTAATAAATTCTCAAAAGCAACTTCAAGAAGAAATAAATAATCCCAACAAAAAAAATATGAACATTGAAGAAGAACTCTACAATTTTAAAAACTCAAAGAAAATAGTACTGTATGGCCTCATAGAAGGGTACTTTAAAACTGAAAACGAATTACGAGGTCGTGTTTCAAGGTTGTTCCATGATATATTAAACATAAATATATGCCCTTACATAGAAGATATCAAACGCCTTGGGAGACGTGGAAACCGTCGGCGGCCTCTTGCGATAGAATTAATAAGTATAAAGATGTCCGATTTTGTAATTAACAATGCGATCAAGTTTAAATATACTGGACTATCCATAGGAAAATTCGTCAGTGGAAGAATGCTAGAATAAAGGAAGTAACTCATCAGATATATGAAAAAGGCGTCGAAAAAACTCATCAGAGGACAAATGGACAAGATGTGTATATAAAAAGTAATAAACTTTATGTTGATGGGAAACTATACACAAATACATGTAAATCTACAACTAAAAACCGAACGGAAGGCCCAAGCATATCCAGAAAGGGCGTTGATATTCCTGATTCTACCCCACTACGATCTATGCAATACCAAGAATAATCTTCGCCAGATGCCATGCCACATAACTCTACTACGTGTCAGCAGATCGGGACATTTCAAAAACAATTTCAATAAGTTATCTTTAAGTTTTCAAAGTATTCAAAGTATTGATAATAAATTGATATACTTGTTACTCGAGTTGAGAATAGGGATTACCTTAGTTAAAGCATTTTTAAATAGTTACTTTTGTTAAATAAGTAATATGTGGCAATATGAAATAAAATATAAATATTTATTATTCATTTATTTGTAGTGTTTCCATGTTTTTTATTTACTACAGATATGTGCCAACCCCCTCCCCAAGCGTGGCAACTATGGCAAATACCCCCCTATGAATGACAGTAACAAAGTAACGACCCCCAGTCCCCGGCGGCCTCGTTATTCCTGACTACGGTGGCAATCATGGTAACGGCGGGGCAGGGGTGCTAAGAATCTCCAGTGGAGGTTCGGTTGCCACCTAAGACGACTCAACCTGGCAACATACAACGCACGCACCCTGAGGACTGACGAGAAGATCGTGGAGCTGGAAGAAGAGATAGACAAGTTGCGCTGGCATATTATAGGATTATCCGAAGTCCGAAGAGAGGGGGAGGAAACGGTAACCCTCGAATCCGGCAACTTGCCCTATCACCGGGAGGGCGACCGTCTATCCCAAGGAGGTGTCGCATTTATCGTCTACAAGTCTCTCTTTAACAACGTTGTAAAGATTGAGGATGTGTCGACGAGGGTTGCGTACCTTATACTCAGAATCACCAAACGGTATTCGCTGTAGATCATACAGGTTTACGCACCAACCTCGGCACATCCCGATGAGGAAGTGGAGGAAATGTATGAGGATATCTCTAGAGCCATGCATTCCTCCAAAACCCACTATACGGTGTTAAAGGGAGCCCTCAATGCAAAACTAGGCACAAGAGAGAACGGTGAGCTGAAAGTAGGGAAATTTGGAACAGGGCAACGGTACCCGAGGGGTTAGCAGCTGGCCGACTTCATGGAGAAAGAGGGACTCTTTATGACGAACTTTTTCTTCCAGAAACGGCCCCACAGGAAGTGGACCTAGTCGAGCCCAGACGGTTCCACGAAAAATGAGATTGACTTCATTATGACGACCAGACGACAACTGTTCAGTGATGTCTCCGTGATCGCGAGGGTGAAAACTGGTAGCGATCACCGAATGGTCAGAAGCACACTGAACCTAAACGTTAAGTTGGAGAGGTCTCGTCTGATGAAGTCAACGCTCCGTCCCCCTCGTATTCTGTTCCAAAGTCCCGAAACCTTTCAGCTCGAGTTACAAAACCATTTTCAGTGCCTAGAAAACTGCAATGAAGTGGACGATATGAATGACAAGCTCGTGGAAACTGTCCATGCGGTCGGAGCTAAGTTCTGCAAGACCCGCCTCAGAAGAACATAAAAACTCTGCGATCACACTCTCAATCTCATGGCTGCTAGACGGGAGATGAAGCTACATTCTTCAACAGATTTGACAGCATACAGGCAACTGAACAGATAGATCTCCAAATGCATGCGGCGTGACTTACGCAACTTCAATACAGCTCGTATTGAAAAAGCGACCGAGCGTAACCAAGGCTCCAAAGTCTTTGCCAGAGATCTGTCTGTCAGAAAGAGCCAACTGTCAAAGCTGAAGACCGAGTGTGGCAGCATCCGGGGCACCTGAGATTTTGAGTGAGATTGAGAGGTGCTATGGGCAGCTTTACACGTCATCGTTGGAGCCACCGCAAGTGTGAGTAACGATCCAAGAGCGAGTCTTATTTGACACTATTCCGAAGATATCCCGGACGTCAGTCTGAGCGAGATTAGAATGGCTCTCCAGCACCTTAAAAACGGCAAGTACCCAGGCGAGGATGGAATTACAGCAGAGCTTCTGAAATTCGGTGGAAGACCGGTACTTAAACCGGTACGAAAAGGCTTTAGCACCATAGACCACATACATACCGTTCAGCAAATTGTACAGAAGTCCGAAGAGTACAATTTGCCACTATGTCTGGCGTATGTAAACTATGAGAAAGCCTTTGATTCCGTCGAAATTTGGGCGGTGCCGCAGTCCCTTCAGCGGTGCCAAGTTGACTGTCGGTATATCCAAGTGCTGAAGTGTTTGTACAGTAGCGCTACGATGGCTATCCGAGTACAGAACCAGAGTACGAAACCTATCCAAGTGCAGAGAGGTGTAAGACAGGGTAACGTTATATCCCCGAAACTCTTCACCGCTGCATTGCAAACCGTTATCAAGCTTCTGGACTGGAAAGGATACGGTATTAACATCAATGGCGAGTACATCACTCATCTTCGATTTGCCGACGATATAGTCCTTAGTCCTTGAGCCGTGGTAGCTCAGATGGATAGCGTTTGCTGTAAGCTTCATAGTACTTGAGCAACCCGGGTTGGATCCCCGTCGGCACCAATGAAATCGTTAATTGCAATTTTAAGTGCTGATTTACCACGTGCTCGGCGTCGAAGGAAAACATCGTGAGGAAACCTGCATGTCTGACAAATAAGAAAAAAATATTTCAAAGTGATGTATATGCGCACTGGTACTTCGAAAGAACGAGTCAGTAATAAATCAGCTCTCTGGCAGTACGGTTGTTTCATTTAAATCGCATACACTACATTTGGCGACGAGGTGTGTACAAGTACCCGCAAAAAAAAATGGCTCACATCGGAAATGTACCGAACTTTGACTATAAAAATAGTGAGTGGTCGATTTTTAAAGGAAAATTGACGCAATTTTTCAAAGTCAGTAACATCAGTGGAGATAATAAAAGTGCAATACTTATAGCAAACTTCTCGGATGAAACCTATCGACTCGTACGTAACCTTGCGTACCCACGCGAGATAGCATCGCTAAGTTACGGAGAACTGGTCGAATTATTCGATAAGCACTTTGAGCCAAAGCACAGTTCTTTCGTAGACAAAGCAGGATTCTACGGAGCGACAAGAAACCCAGGCGAGCCATTAGGAGAATGGGCGGCGCGACTACGAGGCCTTGCAAGTTATTGCAACTTTGGTACCGCCATAGAAACGGTTCTGTTGGATCGTTTCGTCCTAGGCTTGGGGACGGGCCCCGAGCGGGATAGACTATTCGAGCAGGATATTTCAAGTCTATCTTTTGCAAAGGCTTTAGAAATAGCTGAACAGGCAGCTTATACGAGAGAGGCCAAGGCTCTAGTAAGCAGTGAAACAGGTATTAACATCAAGGATGAGCAGGTATATTACTCAACTGGCGAATCTAGTCGTCGGAGCGGCAGGAACTGTTGGAGAAGCAGTTAATAATAATAACATTTTAGTGGACAGCTATGAAAGTGAAGTTCAAAATTTATTAAATACGTACGCGGACTTGTGGAGTAAAGAACTTGGGGCATTTAATAAATTTAAAATCACCGTGCACCTTACCTGTATTAAAAGAAAACGGTAAAATAAAGATCGCAGGTGATTACTCATTAACATTAAACAAAGACCTACTAATCGATAAATATCCTATGCCGCGCATAAAAGAAGTGTTCGCGAAAATAGGGGGTGGCGAGAGATATACGAAAATTGATTTGAGCAACGCTTACAATCAGTTTATATTATGCGAGGAGTCACAGGAACTTACCACCATTAATACAACCCGTGGCTTATACAAATATACCCGGCTTGTATATGGTTTGGCTAATGCGCCCGCTATTTTTCAAAGGACATTGGAAACCCTGTTAGCAGGTATTGAAGATATTAGTTGTTGGCTAGATGACGTTTGTATCACGGCCCCTAACAAGCAATTACATTTGAGCAGGTTACGTGAAGGCTTAGGTAGGCTTAAAGATGCAGGTTTAAAATTACAAAAAGAAAAGTGTGATTTTTTTAAACGCAGTGGCCTTAAGACATGTCCAAAGAAGATTGAGTCAATTCTAAGCATTCCACGACCACAAAATATTTTAGAAGTAAAACGGTTTCTAGGCATTATAAATTACTATCGTAAGTTCATACCTAGGGCATCAGCCATATTACATCCATTCCATGAACTACTCCGTAATGATGCAGCGTGGACTTGGAGTGAGCGTCATGAGAAGGCGTTTATACAAGTTAAGCGTGAACTATCATCAGACCGAGTGTTGACGCATTTCGACCCGAGTGCGCGACTTATGCTCAGTGTGGACGCGAGCCCGGCCGGTCTTGGTGCGGTGCTGGCGCAGGGCCCAGAAGGTAACGAGCGCCCACTGGCTTTCGCTTCCAGATCTCTTACAGCCAGTGAGAGTAATTATAGCCAAATACATAAAGAGGCTACGGCTATAATATTTGGCGTTAAATATTTCCACCAATATTTATTTAGTCGAAAAGAACCTTTTGTGCTGAAAACAGATCATCGGCCCTTATTAGCCATATTTGGTAAGAAAAATGGAGTCTCGGTAATGGCGGCATCGCGCCTCCAAAGGTACGCACTATTTTTGTCAGCATATAATTATGTGATTCAATACGTCTCTAACGATAAAAATGTGATAGCGGACTATTTTTCTCGGACACCTAATGATAAATGCTTAAGGGAATCAGATGACCACGAAAATATGTCTTATTTAAAGTTTTTGGATGATACGATGTTGCCTGTCTCGTTTAACAATATACGAGATGCAACTACACGGGATAAAACATTGCAAACAGTTATTAAATATGTTCGTAATGGTTGGCCTCGAAAAGTTCGTTGCAAAAACATTCAACCGTATTTCAATTGTAAAACAGATTTGGAGGTGGAACACGGTTGTCTTATGCGGGGTCATAGAATTGTTATTCCAAAAATATATAGGGATCGTATGTTTAAAGAGCTTCATAATAGTCATTTAGGAATAGTTAAAACCAAAGGCATAGCGCGCGGTAAGATGTGGTGGCCGGGAATCGACTCTGCTATCGAGCGACTAGTGTCGAGCTGTAGCGCGTGCAGCGCTGTGCGGCCCGAACCGCCGCGCGCGCCCCCCGCACCCTGGCCTCGCGGGGCAGCTGCCTGGGAGCGCGTGCACATAGACTACATGCAACTCGGACACCGCACGTATCTCGTTGTTGTAGACAGTTATAGTAAATGGCTCGAATGTCTCCACATGTGCAGCACTATGTCCACTAAAATGTTAATACAAAAACTTAAATATTTGTTCTGTACTTTTGGTTTACCTAAGTTATTAGTTTCTGACAACGACCCAAAAATATGTAATGCAGAATTTCGATTTTTTTGTAAAGTTAATGGTATTAAATATATGAAGTCTCCTATTTATCACCCCTGTAGTAATGGCCAAGC
This sequence comes from Parnassius mnemosyne, assembly GCA_963668995.1. Lineage (NCBI taxonomy): Eukaryota > Metazoa > Arthropoda > Insecta > Lepidoptera > Papilionidae > Parnassius > Parnassius mnemosyne. Next base: position 38,402,166 of record CAVLGL010000085.1, read on the forward strand.
CCAAAATTCCGTACGCACTTGTAAGAAAATGCTCAAATGTATCTTCAGTAATAATTTAAATGTAAGCAATGAACGAATGAATGAATTGTTGTTAAGATATCTATTCGAATATCGCAGCAGCATTCACAGTAGCACCGGTGAAACACCCTCAAAATTAATGTTTGGTCGTGAACCGCGAACGCGATTAGATTTAATTTTACCGCCTACGAATACAGACATGCAAACATCTTGTGATAGTAGTGTAAGGCGGTTTAATATTGGTGAAAAGGTTTGGGCGCATTGTTATACGTCCCGTAAACCATTTTGGTCCCAAGCTACAATTGTGGGTAGAGAAGGTAACAGAATGTATACGGTTTCAGTTGCTGGTCAAGGTGTTTGCAAGCGACACATAGACCAACTGCTGCGATATACGGAAAGATACAAGACACCTGAAACTGCGAATGACGTATGTTGTGCATCAGCATTTCAACCGCAGTATCCGACTGCCATCTCCCCTGCACCTCCTCCCGTTGGTATGTCGGGTAGTATAAATAACGTTCCGCTAGTCAATACATCATCTATGAACACGCATTCTAACGCCGAGACATCTCCACAGGAAGGCAGTGAGCCATCTTTAATGCTAGATGAGGATAGGGGAGAGGCGGTGGTGGCAGATCAGCAGAGTGTCTCGGTGGAGGGGATTGTCGATCGACAGGATGGCGGGGAACAATCAGAGTCTGCTTCTGTTGCACCTAAGCTCGGTCCTTCCGCGCCACATAGCGATACCGAACAAAGCATCCCTCGCTGCCGTTATAATCTAAGATCAAAAAAAAATTGTAAAATTATAAATTACTTTTTTGTTGTTATTAGGTTTTCAAATTAATGCGGAAGGGGTGATGTATATGCGCACTGGTACTTCGAAAGAACGAGTCAATAATAAATCAGCTCTCTGGCAGTACGGTTGTTTCATTTAAATCGCATACACTTCACAAAGAGATGTGAAGTTCGCCAACACGCATTGGGGCAGCGCGGCGTATATTTCCTTGCCCTAAAACCCTCTCAGAAATGAGAGGAGGCCTGTGCCCAGCAGTGGGACGTAAATAGGATGCAACTTTACTACTAAATTTATAGTCCTAATGCAGAATCGCTGGAGGACCTAAGCACCATGCTCAATAACCTCAATAGTGTTTCGCAACGAATAGGTCTTAGGATGAACATGGACAAAACAAAGATCATGTTTAATGTCCATGTCACGCCTATGCCGGTGGTTGTTGGGAGCACTAAGCTCGAAGTTCTTGACGAGTTTGTTTACCTGGGACAAATTGTCTGACTAGATAAGTCCAACTTCGACCGAGAGGTCAATCGACAGATTCAACTCGGCTAGGCAGCGTTCGGGAAACTACGACACATCTTCTCGTCAGACATACCTCAAACCTTAAAACGAAATTGTACAACCAGTGCGTGTTGCCAGTGATGACTTACGGATGATCTGATATGTGGTCCTTCACTGCTGGCCGTATGAAGAAGCTCAAGGTCGCTCAGCGAGCTATGGAGAGGGCTATGCTTGGGGTTTCTCTGCGTGATAAACTTAGAAATGAGGATATCCATAGTAGAACCAGAGTAACCGACATAGCCCAAGGGATTAGTAAGCTGAAGTGGCAGTGGGCCGGTTATATAGCTCGAAGAACCGACAACCGATGGGGAAGAAAGGTTCTTGAGTGGCAGCCTCGTATCGGTAGGCAAAGTGTAGGGCGACCCCCCACTAGATGGAGTGACGACCTGGTAAGACATGCTGGAAGTCGATGGATGCAAGTGCCTCAGGACAGTACTTTGTGGCATTGCTTGGGGGAGGCCTATGTTCAGCAGTGGACTTATGAAAGGCTGTAATGATGATGATGATGATGTGTAGTAAATTTAATTTTTAAAAATAATGCCACACTGATGAATTTTGTTTTGTTGGTTTATTGTTATCATTCACACTTTAAACAAACAAGTATATTTAAGTCACCTTTCATGTTATGGACTACATATACGAAGTTATAAAAAATAAACAACAATGATATCACAATTACGATATTATAAATCAAAATAAGTTCATATTTTACTACAACATGCCAGATGCAAGTTTGAATTTGGATGTCACCAGTAACGTCGCGGCGCCTTATACTACAAGTGAATTTGTGAAGTGACATCTATCTAGCGCTCTCCGAATCTACACGGTGCGGTGCGCCTAATTGACTCTGTAACTCGAGTGCAAGCGGACTCGAGTAAAATTTATTTTCACTCGAGTACCGTGTATATATCACTCGATTGAATCGAGTGAAAACAGAGTTCGAGTTGCATCACTTGTGTAAGAATAAAGTTTGTGGTTACTTGTTATATTCTTTTTTAGTAGAAAAATCGAAAACTTTATAGTTTATATTTGTTTGTTTACATTACAAGACAATTAAATAAAGTCTCATAATAAAGATAATATCATGTAGATTAGCCAAATATTAATATTCCAAATTATGTATTTCTCTTCTACATATATATGTCATACATGAGTTTTTTTCCACCTAAAATTTTAGAAAATAAATAATTTGTGTTGCATTACCTAAATAAGTGACTATGTATTGAAGTTTTATGTTATTAATGCAATCCAAATCAAATATTAGATAGAATAAATACACAAAACATGTTTTTATGACAAACAATTTCAATGCAAAATGGTTTCCTTCAGTTTTTTCCCGTTTCTTCCCGTCCAAGTTCCGAGGTCACTCCTGGTGGCGATACTGGTGGGGAGTCGGCGACCTTGGATGTTATTCTTAAGGAGATTCGTGAGATGAAGAAGCTGGTTACTACAGTTCCAAGTCTTATCGAGGACATCAAATCTATTAAAGTTGAATTAAACCATCTGAAGGAGTCTTGTGAGTACAACAATAGTTCACTTAAATCTTTTCAAGATCAAGTCTCCAGTTTGGAACGTGGTGTATCTCAGATAGAAAAGATTCAAAATTCTCTTGCTGTGGCCAACAAGGAGATATCAAATCTTAAAAGTGTTATTGAGACAAAGGAACAATGGTCACGGCTTAGCAATGTTGAGGTAAAGGGCATCCCTCTAAAGCCCAATGAAAACTTATTTGAAATCGCGGAGTCTATGGGTAAAGCAGTTGGGTATGAATTCCATAAGTCTCAAATCAATTACATATCCCGAGTACCAATGTTTAATACCAAAGAGAAGGCCATCATTATTAATTTCATAAATCGTTATGTCAAAGAAGAATTTGTAGCGGCAGCGCGCGCTTGCAAAACTCTAGAGGCGAAGGATGTTGGATTTGGAGGCAATCGTCAGCGCGTCTTCGTAAATGATCATTTGACTCCAGAGCTCAAAAAACTTCTTACCAAAACAAGGACCTTAGCAAAAGACCGAGGTTATTCTTATATCTGGGTCAAATACGGAAAAATTCATATACGTAAAAATGATACTACGCCGGTTTTAATTATTGCAAAAGAGGCTGATTTAAACAAAATAGCTTAATCTATTGTTTATTAATATCTTTGTTTAATATCTCTTTTAATTTTATTAACTATTCTTACCTATGTATAATTAAGTTTTACTTTTATGATATTACTAAGCTCCTTTTAAACAGTTACAAAATGCATGTTACCCCTGCCTTACCTGCTTCGTTGATGCATCGCTATTTGTTAAATTTGCTTACCGGTTATCAGTTGCTCGCTTCTGTTGACGGTCGTTTAAATATGCAACACACTTCGCACTCATTACGTGATACATTTTTATTTTTTCTACCCGTTTGTAAATACTATATGCTAACTTATTATAGCCTTAGTGAATTTTTAAATATTGGTGCATTGTTTATTACTTTAATTAACGGGTTTTTGAAATATGACGGGATATATATATTATTTTATTATAGTAAAATTACTTTGGTTATCGATAGGCTTAAAAATGGCTGTGCTACATAATAATAGTGTAGGTGTAGGGTGTGGCAGTGACAACCTGAGAATATATTATCAGAACGCAAGAGGCTTGCGCACTAAAACGGACATATTTTATCGTAATATTCTTATATGTGATTATGAAATAATATTAATTACGGAGACTTGGCTCCTAGACAGAATTAGTGATACGGAATTATTTGATAACCGATATGTTGTATGGCGGCGTGATAGAAATTACACAGTTACTGGTCAGAAATACGGTGGTGGCGTTTTGATTGCGACGCGTAAGGATCTAGAAATTATTCCGCAGCCTTCCTTTCATTCAAGTGCTGAGGATCTATGGTTAACTTTGTCTATTCACCATAACACCCGTAAAAAGCACACGAATTTGCATATTTGTATCTTATATTTGTGTAACGAAAATCGGAGTCTCAGTTTTGCTGCTCAACTTCAAAATTATCTGCACTCGGTTAGCGAAATTGTGATGAGTCACTCGGACGATAGTTTTTTATTAGTTGGCGACTTTAATCTTAGTGATATTACATGGGTGCCTGACACTGACGCCGCCGACGGTTCATTTTTAGGTACAAACATTCGTTCGGGAAACGAAACTTCATTAATAGACGAATTAAGTTCACTAAATTTGAGACAATTTAATGGTATAAAAATGCCCATGGCAGGATCCTTGACCTTGTTTTTTCTAGCGACTCTGTAACCGTTCGTGATATAAGTGCAGATTCTCTTATTCCTGTTGATCCTTACCATGGTGCTCTTTTAATATATTTTGATGACGTTGATTGTGAGTCATTAAATAGCAATTCTCGCCTTAAGTTTTTACATCATAAAGGTGACTATTATTCAGTAAATGGTGAGATTGCCAACATTCAATGGGATAAAGTGATGTCTCCGTTATCGTTAGAAGAATCTGTGCAATATTTTTATACCACATTCACGTCACTTAGAGATAAATATATCCCCTCAAAATTAATTGTTGCTGATACTTATCCTAAATGGTATACAGCGCCACTTAAAAAAGCTATTAAAGAAAAACATAAATTTTTACGTAAATTTAGGATCTATGGCCGTAGGCATGACGAAGAAACTTTTAAGCTATTGCGTGAGCGTGTAAGGAAATTAGAAAAGTTAGCATACCAATCTTTCATAACCTCTGTGGAAAATTCGATTAGTGCTAATCCTAAACACTTCTGGTCATATGTTAAACAAAAATCAAAATCACATTCAATACCTAGTTGTCTTAAATTTGAAGGTTCTGTAATGAACTCTGGTGAACTTATCTGTAATGCTTTTTCAAATTATTTTCGTTCAAATTTTTTGGATTCGGGTGATAGTAATACTCAGCTGTCCGAAAATTATTATAATGATTCTCCAACGTCGTCTCAGTTGAGTGTAGATATCACCTCAATCGATATAAACGAAAATACGGTCAATAAATTGCTTGAAGCGTTGGATCCAACGAAATCTGCTGGTCCTGATAATCTTCCAGCTCATTTTCTAATTAACTGTGCGCATACAATTTGTGTACCTCTAACCATTTTATTTAAAAAGTCTCTTAGTACAGGTATTGTTCCTTCTATCTGGAAGCGCGCATTTATCACGCCTGTCCATAAAAAGGGTTCCAAGACCGAAGTTACTAATTATCGACCGATTTCCAAGTTATGCATTGTATCTAAAGTGTTTGAACGAATTATTTATAATCAGTTATACGAGGGCCTAAAGCATTCATTCAATCCAACTCAACATGGTTTTTTAAGAGGACGCTCTACTGTTTCAAATCTTGCGCTCTTTAATGCTTTCTTGACGGAAGCAATGGACAATCGCCACCAGGTAGACGTCGTTTATACCGATTATAGTAAAGCCTTTGACAGAATACAACATAATTTGCTATTACTGAAATTGTCCAAGATCGGTATAAACGGCGATCTCCTTAGGTGGTTCACGTCTTATATAAATAATCGATCGCAAGTTGTTGTTGTCAGCAACTACATGTCAGGATGGGTAACTGTTCCAAGTGGGGTGCCACAGGGCTCACTGCTGGGACCTTTATTATTTGTTATTTTTATCAATGACATTACCTATTATCTAAAGAAAGCTCGCTTATTATGTTTTGCCGACGATATGAAGCTCTTTTTGAAAATAACATCGATTGATGATGCTGAAGCTTTACAAGAAGATCTGTTTAATCTAGAGCGTTATTGCCATCTAAACTACTTAGATTTGAATTTTTCTAAATGTAGCTTTATGTCCTATAGTCGCAAATATAAACCGATTGTCTTCAACTACAAACTAAAAGGTGAAAATCTTAAAAGGGATTCCATTGTTAGAGATCTCGGTGTTCTTCATGATTCTAAATTAATATTTGATGCTCATTTAGAAAGCATTATAGCCAAATCTTCGAAAGCTCTTGGATTTTTGATGCGTAGCTCTAAGGATTTCACTAAGCCTAAAACTCTAAAGATCCTATATTGTTCTCTTGTAAGAAGTAATTTAGAGTACGCATCTCAAATCTGGAATCCCAGGTATGCAACATATATTACCCGACTTGAAAATATCCAAAGAAAGTTTATCCGTTACCTCTGTTATAGAACCAAAGACTATCGCTATACCTCTGATAATTATATTAGTTATTGTAAGAAGCATCACCTTCTTCCTCTTGATAAGCGCCGCGAGATTGCTGATCTCACTTTTCTGTTAAAAATAGCTTGTAGTGCTATTGACTCTCCTGAGCTTTTATCTCAACTACATCTTAGCTGTCCTGCCAAACCTCTTAGACACAACAAACTTTTAAGTCTCCCGTTTGCATCCACAAATTACCGACAAAATACATTTATTTGGCGAGCGAGCAATAACTTTAACAAGTAAGCCAATGAGTTTGACTTCGATTTGTTTAACACTAGCGATGCGTCGGCCAAGCGCATACTTAATAATGCATTTTTTAGCTCTAAGTGAGATATTGATGCGTTTGTTACAAAACTAACGATTTACTTCTTTTATGTTTGTGTTATTTTTTTTCTCTTTTATATGTATAATACATGTTATTACAGATAAGCCCTCATTTGTCATAAATATGTTAGAATTGTATACTCTTGAGTGTTGAATCGTGTTTATCACTGTTGTAAAGTCACCTTTGTATCTATTAGTGAGGACCTTTAACTGGCTTACTGTAGTTATTAATATTATCTATCCTAATTATGATAGATAGATAGCTCGTGGAAACAGTCCATGCGGTCGGAGCTAAGTTTTGCAAGACCCGCCGCAGTAGAACACACGTTTTACGTTGGAGAGCCATGCTGCAGCTATGTTAGTAGTATAGTTGTAGCACGAATGGGTCGGCTCGAGCGGGGAAGGACCACGCTCTCACAGAATACCAGCGTAAAATAGCAGCTTAACACTGCTGTGTTTCGTATGGTGAGTGTAGAGAACCGGAGACCCTTTTTACTGGAAAAGAGGCTTACCATCTTAGTCCTCACGGATGATAACGCATCTGCATTTTGATTCGCAATCCAGGACAGATGTGATCTGTCTACGGGCCACAGCAGCCACTTACCATCAGGTGGACTGCGTGCTCGTTTGTCACTCTATCCTATACAAAAATTGGGAATGCATGGCTCTAGAGATGTCCTCATACATTTACTCCACCTCCTCATTTGGATGTGCCGAGGTTGGTGCGTAAACCTGTATGACCTTCAGCGTATACTGTTTGTAGATTCTGAATATAAGGTGCGCAACCCTCGTCGACACACTCCCAATTTTTATAAAATTTTAACGAGAGACTTGTGGTCGATAAATCCGACACCTCCTTGGGACAGATGGTCGCTCTCCCGTTGATAGAACAAGTTGCCGGATTCGAGGATTACCGTGTCGTCCCCTCTCTTCGGACTTCGGATAATCCTATAATATTCCAGCGCAACATGTCTGTCTCTTCTTCCAGATCCAGGATCTTTCCGACAGTCCTCAAGGTGCGTGCGTTATAAGTTCCCAGGTCAAGCCGTCGTAGGTGGCAACTGAAATTCCACCGGATATTCTTAGCACCTCCTGGCCCGTCGTCACCATGGTCGCCACCGTAGCCAGGAATAGCGGGGCCGCCGGTGACTGGGGGCCGTTTATTATGCGTGCGATGCGGTCATTTAAACGAACCAATTTTCACGCTAATAACCTCAGGGCTCAATTTTTAATGAACAAATAACAGTTACTGATTACCACGTAAAAATACACAATAGTAAAAATACTGAAAAATGTGTAGTTAAAACAGATGTATTTTAATGTCGTAGAACCACACTGCAGCTGTATTAGGGTTACATTGGAGCATGAATGGGTTGGCTCGACTAGGGAAGGACCGTGCTCTCACTTTATACACTGTTAAGGAGAGGCCCAGTCCAGGAGTAAACCCTTACGAGGCGATAATGAAGTAGAAATAGATTAGATGCCAAATGTGAACTTTGACTTAGCGTATCGCGGTATCACTTTTTAACGTAGACAAGCCCAGTTGATTTTGATGGTGGGTGATGATATTTTTTAGTTTACCTCGAGCTTGTCGATTTTCGTGGCTGTGGAAGTTACCCGTACCTGACAGTAGTCCGTATAAGAAGTGTTGGAGATAAAATCTGTCTCCTAAAGATATTAGCACTAACACCAGGAGAGGTGAACAATAATAAGCTGGTTTAACAGTGGTGACAGTGATTTGTTTATGGCAGAACCACGCTGCAGATGAGTCAGCTCGAACGGGGAAGAATCATAATCGCACGGAACACCAGCGTTAAATAGCAGCATAATGCTACTGCGTTACGTATTGTCAATTTTGAAAACAGGAAAACCTTTTTACTAGTAATGAGACATTTAGTCTCAGTTCTTAGAAGTGACAACGCTTCCAAAGGAGAATGGGATTTTTGGGCTTTAAGTTAACAAATTGGTATATACTTCAAAAATCGTTTATATTTTTCTGAGTACAAACACAAAAAACTAGCTCATTTTACAATCTAGAATTTGAAAAAACATTAAAATAAGAAATAATTTGGAATATCGATTTTATCAATACAATCGATTTTTTTTTAATTTATTCGGCATAAAAATAAATATAAACTAAAAAAGCTACTAAGATTTAATTTAAAACGATTATATTACTTTGAATAATATTTGAATCCTTTTTTTTTCAATTATTGACATACAAAAGTTTTTTTGTATCGTTTATTATTAGTTAATAGTTTTTAGTGTCAAATAAATAAAATAATATATACATAACATACTTATATAACATAAAAATATTTAGGTTGGCTCGTCGTTTAAACTGAATGTCTGGCAACATAACTAAAATAATTAACTTCTTAATGCTTTGATGTCGCATAAAATCTTAAAATGTGCTACAGAAACTCTATTCTTAATTCTCAGAAATGTTGCAAGCAGAAGTCTTACGAAGTCATTGAAGTTTTGAAAATCTGCAATCCATATATCGTCTGGCGTACCACAAGGATCCCTATTGGGGCCCTTGCTCTTCTTAATTTTTATCAATGATATCGACACGTGTTTTAAAAATTCCAAGATTATTCTTTACGCTGACGATATGAAAATCTTATGTCCTATTACAAGTTTGGAAAGTTGTTCTAGCCTTCAAAAGGATCTCTTCAATTTAGAAGCATACTGTTCTAACAATAAACTCGATCTGAATGTTTCCAAATGTTTTATCTGCTCATTTACTCGTAAACCTAATCCTATAATTTATAATTATAAATTAAACCATATTTCTATAAATAGAACCAGCACTATCAAAGATCTCGGTGTTACTTTTGACTCTAAATTGCTGTTTGACAATCACGTTGATAACATCGTTACAAAGGCTAACAAAGCGCTGGGTTTCATATTAAGGTTATCGGCAGATTTTAAAAGCATAAAAACCTTCAAAATTCTATATTGCGCTTTTGTACGCAGCCATTTGGAATATGGTTCTGAAATTTGGAATCCAAAATATAATGAATATGTGGATAGGATAGAGCGCATACAAAAAAGATTTTTGCGTTTTCTTCAATTTAAATCAAAAAAGTTTATACCCAGCTATACTCTTCGATGTAAAAAAAATCACATATTACCTTTATATGAGCGTAGAAATATTGCAGATCTCTCCTTCCTCTTTAAAATTATGAATGGTAATATTGATTGTCCTGAACTATTAAGTAAAATAGGTTTACACACCTCATCATCTGGTTTGCGGAAACCTACACTTTTATATGTACCATGCGTGAAAAGTAATTACAGGAAAAACTCTTTTATTATTCGATCATGCAGATCTTTTAATGCTACAGCACATACTCACAATGTGGATATTGATTTATTTCATTCCAGCGTTATCCAACTTAGGCGTTTACTTTCTAACAACTTCTTTTCTTTTTGATAATGTAATTTATATTTAAGTATACTGTTACTATATCTCTTCTGACACACTCTTGTCATATAAAGTATTATATAAGTGAAAACTTGTAAATGGCCTTCATTTTTGTTATAATTATATTATTTTTGTAATTAGCTGTAAGTTTTCCAAGCAAATAAAAATAAAATAAATAAAATAAAATAAAATATTATTTATATTAATATCTGTTTATGCCTATATTAGGTCATGTTGAACACCGTCCAATTGCGTTCGAGCTGTCGCGTCACCCGATGGTATGTAGGTGAAAAAACGCCGCCAGGTGGGGCGGCGGTGTGCGGCTCGTGTAGCTCGACGCGTGGGCGAGGATGAGCGAGTTAGCTGCTGATACTGGTACGTAATATGTGTTTCTAGAATTCTCCCATATAGTTTAGTGTTATAGGAAATTCTTCCATGTGGTCATTTTGGGCCCGATACTGCGGCTGCTCGTGGAATTTTCTTCAGCATGGGCCCCACAAGATTCGACCCTTGCTGGAGCAGCTGTAGGCCGCAACAATATAATTTGCTTGATTCTTATAACGAACAACTTCATTATGTATGTTACTTATGTTAGACACAGACCTGCTAAATATATTAAATATGGTAGTACCCGAAATGGGTATTTAAGTTGTAGGACACATCATAATTTAAATTAACACCTACAGTAACACTTAATGTACAATAATATTTTGGATTAGAATTTTGAATACGAATTTAATACATGTAATACTAGCGATCCGCCCCGACTTCGCGCCACCTACCAGGTCCAATTGTGAAACTAACCATTCTCAAATCTCGAATCAACTTAATAACACACACAACATTTTATCAAAATCGGTCCAGCCCTTTAGGAGAAGTTTTGGTCACGTACACACGGACAGAAAAATTGTTTGTGAAGATATCTTCATCGTTGGCTGCTTATTTGGTACAAACTATCCAGTTGGCTAGTGCAAATATCCATTTGGCACTTAATAATCATTGCTGGGTAACAGAATTTCGAAATTCGAATTAACATGCGGATAGTCTGTATAATAGATTAAAAATATAATTCCTACTTTTACTGTGAGAAAATAAATTACCACTGGAAAGTTGAAAGCGTTTCTGAAATCAGGTAGACGGATCCGCAGACTAAAGCAAGTAGGTTAGTAACGTTTTGTAATCCCATATTGTGATTGTGATAACCACTTTTTTATAGGATAAGGGTGATAAACTGGCACACACCTGATGGTAAGTGGATACCGTGAAATATATACATCTACATGTATCCTCAATTAAGTATCAAAATCTCAACCCTGAGGCCTAGAAATGAATACTTACTTTCCAGTAAGAAAGTATTCGCCCCTTTACACTCACCACACAGAACACAGCAGCATTAAGCTGTAAAGCTGCTATTTTACGCTGGTATTCTGTGTTATCGTAGTACTTCCCCGGTCGAGCCGTCCCATTCGAGCTACTGCTACAATAGTGCTATAGCGGGGCTCTATCACGTATAAGACTACCACCACTTAATTGAATTAGGCGTTTTGTTTTGAAACACTATGTTCGTCTGTTCGCTTTATTTCATATTCCATAACAACAATACACGCACACACACATGTGGTTTCATTCCCTCTCCTTTTACAATAAAACCTTTAAAAAAAGACCTATATGCATAGGCCAATTTTCTATGTTCGCATGATATATGCAATAATAAAAAAATCATGGAAAAAAAGTAAGTGAGTCCAGTATATTAAAAATCCCGCTATATTTATCATTACTTTTTGTTAAGTTCATGAATATATGTATTATGAACGAGTACATGAGGACATCGCGTTTTGTCATTAATCATTTAGAGTTAAAACTTCATATTCCAACGAATTGGGATTATTGCGCATTAAAAAAAGTAAGAGAGAATCAAATTTCTGAGTTACCGTAGTTGTTTTTGCATGATAGGTATAACATTATATTTTTATCTGAACAGCTAGATTTTTACGTCAGAGAATTCCACAATCTGCTCCGGGCTGAATTAGCGACTTTATGCGAATATACCCTCTGGAATTATTTGAACGCGATAGTCAATATAGGGACTCGAGTAGTTCTATTTGGACTATTTGCAAGGATATAGTATTGATAAAAAACAAAGTTTCAACAAAATTTGTTGAAAGTCTGTATAATATGTCGAACGGAGACGTATATTAGAGTAATTAACTCGTTCAATGCGTGTTACTGTACGTGTTGTTTACATGTCTTCGAAATATTTATTCCTCAGATATTTAGGTTGTATCAACCGTTAAACTTTACATTTTACTATCTTTTATCATTTAACTAGCACTTACCCCGTATCCAGCGGTTGCAACAACCATAATATAGCTGCAGCGTTGCTCTACTACGTAACAAAGTCAAGAACTAAACCATTAGGTTTTAAATATTAATCCAAGCTGATATAAAACTTGAATAAACATAATAAGTTTAAGAAAATAATTCAATAAGAGGCTGTGAGACATTCCCTTAAAGGTGTCAACCCAACTGCAGTCTTCTTCGTTTGAAGTCGGCTGCATATGTTCATGGATTGCAGTAACTACTTACTATTAAGTGGAATTCGTTTGTCATTTATTACTGTAACTAACACATAAAAAATTAAAATGAGCAAGAGAATTCCGTAAACTAACCTATTAAAGATCATACAATTAATTCATCTTATTTATTTAAAATATTTATTGCACTTAATATGTACAATTGGTGGACTTAATGCCTTTAGGCATTCTCTACCAGTTAACCACAAGCTAAGTAGAGAAACTTAAGCAGGTGCCATAAAAACGTGAGAATATATACGTGAATTTAAATATAACCATATGCATACTATACTTGTAAATATAAAAATAAATATATATAACTACAAATAACCTTAATAATATAATCTATACCTGATACATAAAAATACAAAATTTTAAGCATACTTACATAAAAACATATTATAAAAAAACAACTTAAGTAATTTATAATACACTTATACAGAAACATTTAAATAGGAAGGTCAGTTGCTGAAAGAAGAAAGGTAGTGATCAGTCAACATTCTGTTAAAGGCTGCAACAGCAGTCCGAATCCTGATCATCATGATCATCATCATTACAGCCCTTCACAAGTCCACTGCTGAACATAAGCCTCCCCCAAGGAATGCCACAAAGCACGGTCCTGAGCCTGCAACCATCGACTACCTGCATGTCTTGCCGGGTCGTCATTCCATCTAGTGGGGGGACGCCCTACACTTTGCCTGCCAGTACGAGGCTGCCACTCGAGAACCTTTCTTGTCCATCGGTTGTCGGTTCTTCGAACTATATGGCCGTCCCATTGCCACTTCAACTTACTAATCCGTTGGGCTATGTAAGTCACTCTGGTTCTACTGCAGATATCCTCATTTCTAAGTTTATCACGCAAAGTTTCCTGATATGAAGAAGTAGTTTATTCCATAGATTTATGGCCTCAGCGGCAAAAGACTGAGACATAAATTTAGTACGGCGAGGTAAAACACATAAAGTAGTTCCCTCGGAGCATCTCAGGTTACGGTCGTGGGAAGAACCCAAATACTGAACTTGCATTTCAGGTATTGGGGAGTGCGTGGATCATATAGGATTGAATATAGCGTGCGAAGAATTCTAATGCATCTACGCTGATGGATAGGGAGCCATTTAAGCTTAGAACGATATAAGGATACATAATCGTATATACGAAGGCCAAAAATAAAACTGATGCAATTATTTATCACATCACACATCAAATACGCATAATCAATGACTGATTGTCACTCTCCGGCTTATTTCAGCTACCTGAGATTACCAACTTAAATTAGCATCAATCATTAACCCAAGGGTTTTAACTACATGTCTAAGAGGAATATTTGTGCTATTGTAAACAATAGGCTCCAGTGAATTGAAATCTAATTTAGTTAGACGACGAGGGCTACTAAGAATTATGGCTTGACATTTATAATATTTAATAATATTAATATATTATATCATATGTATTAAAAGATAGAGCCAGGCTGCAGGTGTTTATGGGTACTGCACGATTGGGTCGGCTCAATCGAAGAAGGTTAGCGCTCTTACTAAATACCATTTCCTACCAGCCAACTACCAGGGCTTTTAATATAAAAGTTGTAGCTATCATAATAATAACAATAATCATCTTTATTCAGGCAAATTACACCCATATCCAGTAAAATCAATAAGTTTAAAATCAGTCTCCAAATTTTTTGCAATAAATAAATCAATGTCAATACAAAATAACAATTTTCAAATAATGAATCCAGTCAATGTAAATAGACAGTAATGTCGGTATATAAATAATATAATGAGAAAAATAAAATAAAATAAAAATAAATAAATAAATAACATAAATAAACAACAGAATTACACACATTTATCAGTCAGGAGATGAGATCAATAATTCAAACTCTCTGAGGCAACTGTGCTGAAATAAATGAATTTAAAATCAATCTACAAAATTTTAGCAATACAATACATAAATCAATGTCAAGAAAATAACAATTTAAAAATAATAAATCCAGTCAATTTCAATAAGCAGTAATGTCAGTATATAAAATAACCTAATCAAATAAAATAAAATTAATACATATATAACAGAAAACACATTTTTATTAGTCAGGAGACAAGATCAATCAAAACTTTCTCAGAGGCAACTGTTCTGCGACATGTCTGTCGCAGCAATACCGGATAATATAACAGTCTAACCTTCCTGAGATCATCGCTAGGATAGTGTTGGAGCTGGCCCGCACTCTGCGCGCTAGGTACGCGGCCCGCTTGCGCATGGTGGCATTGAAGCAATCGGTGCGCGCATCCGCGAACATACCAGAGGCGCTACAAAATCGAGGCAGCCCCATCACTGCCCTAAACGCATAATTTATTGGACGCGGAGGACGCTGTAACTCTTCCTACTGTAATTAGCCCATAAGTTGCACGAGTAGAGCGATGTACAGAACGCTCGGAAGAGCGTAGCCTCCTTTGAACACCGCGCAAACCCACGAGCGATCATGTTAGCTCTGACAGACAGCGCCCTCCGTTCCCGATCCATATCAGCGTGATCATTTAGGTCGACGGTGAGTAAATGCCCCAGATATTGAAACTGTTTAACCCTTTCCAGAGATACACCATTTAATTTTATTTGAGGTATATTATCAGGACATTTCGCACCAGCGGCCTCAAAGATCATGTATTGACTCTTCCTGACATTATACAATAATCCGTGGCCACATGTATATTCCTCGCATATCCGTATCAGCTTCCTCAGGCCGCAGACCGATGCACTCAGCAGCACCATGTCGTCTGCATAACTCAGATTATTCACACAAACACCGTCAATGTGGCAGCCGACATGCAGACTGCTAAGCGCTACGATCAGCCCGTTGATATATAGATTAAATAAGGTTGGTGATGCTAAGCCACACTGCCTGACTCCATACTCAAGCCGATACGGATCCGACACTATCCCCGCCCACCTTACACTATTAGTCTGGTTTGCGTACCAGTACTGGAAAATGCTGATAAGTTCCTGTGGCAAGCCTATGCTTTGCAGCTTGTTCCACAGCAGGTTATATGCCACCAGGTCAACGGCCTTGGATAGGTCGAGGAAGCACGCGTACACGGGCGTCCTGCGATCAGTGTAGTATTTGACGGTTTGCTTTAGACACAATATGGCGCTTTCAGTGGATAAACGATGACGAAATCCGAAATGGTTATCGTGGAGCATTACATGTTTATTCAACTGTGTGTTGAGCAAACTGTCAAACACCTTTGCAATTACGGTGGCAAGAGAAATAGGCCGATAGTTACACTTATCAGTCAAGTCACCCGTTGATTTTATATTTTTTTTTTTTTAGGAGATGGGGCAAACGAGCATGCGGCTCACCTGATGGTAAGTGACTACCGCCGCCCATGAACAACCGCAACACCAGGGGAATTGCAGATGCGTTGCCGGCCTTTTAAAAAGGAGTAGGCTCTTTTCTTGAAGGTCCCTAAGTCGTATCGGTCCGGAAAAATCGCTGATGGTAATCGATTCCACAAGGAAGTCGTGCGAGGAAGAAAACATCTTCTAAATCGCACAGTGGTGGACCGCCAATCATCCAGATGATGTGGATGGTATCGGGAGTTCTGCCGCGATGTGCGTTCATGAAATTTGGCGGCTGGGATTAATCCGAACAATTCCTCAGAGCACTCCCCATGGTAGATGCGAAAGAAAATGCAAAGAGATGCAACATCTCTTCGCAGTGCCAATGAATCGAGCCGATCGGAAAGGGCTCGGTCGTCGACGATTCGAGCCGCTCTGCGCTGGATGTGGTCAAGTGGAATGAGCTGGCACTGGGGAGCCCCTGCCCAGAGATGGGAACAGTATTCCATGTGAGGCCGAACCTGCGCCTTGTAAAGTTGCAGGCGGTGTGCCGGCATGAAATACTGTCCCGCTCTGCTGAGCACGCCAAGCTTTTTAGAGGCCAATTTGGCCTTCTCTTCCAAGTGACCACGAAACTGCACGTCACTCGATATGTCGACTCCGAGGATACCGATACTGGCTGAGGCGAGAAGGGGAGTGCCTTGAAAATGAGGAGATACGACAAAGGGGTTCTTTTTAGCGGTAAACGCGCAAACTTGTGTCTTCTAAGGATTAAATTGGACTAGATTTAGACGCCCCCAATCCGAGACTTTGTCCAGCAAATACTCGACTTCAGACACAAGTTTATTCCGGTACTCGGCGACGTTTTCCCGAGAAATATTGGCCCGGCCGGTGTAAAGAGCATCACCAGTGCTGTCATCCGCATAGCAATGAATGTTACCAGTTAGCAACATATCATTGATATGCAGAAGAAACAGCATTGGTGATAGCACACAGCCTTGTGGAACACCAGCGTTAATAGGCTTGTAGTCAGAACATGCACCGTCTACAACGACTTTGATGCTCCGATCTGCAAGAAAGCTGGTGATCCAATTGCACAATTTCTCGGGAAGCCCGTAGGAAGGCAGCTTCGAAAGAAGCGCTTTGTGCCAAACCCGATCGAAGGCCTTCGCAATGTCCAGACTAACGGCCAACGCCTCCCCCTTGGACTCTACTGCCTCCGCCCATCTATAGGTCAGGTAGACCAGAAGATCACCAGCTGATCGACACCGACGAAAACCGTATTGGCGGTCACTAATCAGCTGGTGATCCTCAAGGTACCGGATGAGCTGGCAGTTAATAATGGATTCCATTATTTTGGAGAACAAGGAGGTGATTGCGATAGGCCTATAGTTGGACGGGTCTGAGCGGTCGCCTTTTTTAGGGATCGGGTGGACAAAAGCTGTCTTCCATGAATTCGGGACTACGCCTTGGGAGTAGGAGTACCGGAAAAGACGCGTTAGGACCGGTGCCAACTCTGGAGCACACGTCTTCAGCACAATTGGGGGGATTCCGTCAGGCCCACTCGACTTCTGGATGTCCAGGGAGAGAAGTGCTTTGCGAACTGAGCGCTGTGAGAATAGCACATCCGGCATGGAGCACTCACACCGCGGGATGGTCGGCGGTATTTTCCCCCCGTCATCAAGAGTCGAGTTGGACGCAAAAAGGGAGCCTAAAAGGTCGGCTTTGTCTTTTGCGTCTTGGGCCAGTGAGTCGTCCTCCCTGTGCAGAGATGGTAGTGATGGCTTTCAGAAATTCCCTTGGACAGCCTTGGCGAGAGAACAGAATGCACGGGTTCCCGAAGGAAGGCGAACTAGTTTCTCGCCAATTCTGCCTATGTGCTCTGACTTTGCCTTGGCAATAACTCTTTTGAAGGACCTGGAGGCGAAGTTATACTTCTTTTTAAGTGTGCTGGTGTTTACATCCCGAGTCACCGAAGCCGCAGCCCAGGCTTGATAACACTCCTGCTTACTGCGCAATGCAGTCTTACAGGAGCGACCAAACCAAGGCTGAGATCTGCCTCCGATGGGTACCACAGATGATGGAATAAATAGTTCCATTCCCTGTAGCACCACATCAGTGACAGAGTCAGCAACAGCGCTGGGATCATCCGGCGAGAAGCAAACCTGCCCCCATGGGTAGGATGCAAAGAAAGACCGCATTCCGTCTCAATCCGCCGACCTGTAATGCCAAACACGGCGGCAACCTGCAGAACGCAACCGCGAAGGGATCGTGAGTGGCACCATACTCCGGATCAGACAATGGTCCGAAGAGCCGAGAGGGGCATCGACGGAAACCTGATATCCGTCCGGATGAGAGGTCAGCAGAAGGTCCAACAGGGAAGGTGTATGATCCTCCACATCTGGAATCCGCGTAGGCGAAGTAACCAGTTGTGTCAGACCACATGCCAAGGCAAAGTTATAAACAGATCTCCCCGCATGATCGGTTAAACGTCAACCGAGCCATTCGGCATGGTGGGCGTTAAAATCGCCAAGGATCACGATCTCTGCGGATGGGACCTGTTGTAGCAAGGAATGTGTAGCCATTTGGACGTGGTCGATGAGTCGGTCTGTTTCGGCATTACCGCTATGGGACCTATAGAGGCACCCGTAGACGCGCGGATGGTCGTCGCTGTCTACGCGTAGCCAAAGGATGGACAGGTCCGAACCTTCAAGACTGCCGAGGCGTCGAGAACAGATGTCCCCTCTGACATACACGCAAACTCCAGCCCGAGGCACAAAGGAGTGCTCCAATTTGTACCCCGGGTAGGAGAGATACGAAATATCAGCCGGAGAGGAAACCTGCGTCTCGATCAAAAAGAGCAAGGCCGGCTTCGCCGTCTCGAGATGGTAGTGGACGGCGTTTAGGTTAGAGTGAAGTCCCCTGATGTTGCAGAAATTCACGGATAGCGTGGCAGGGGTCGCCTTGGTATTGTTGCTCAGCTTGCCCCGAGCAGTTTTATTTTTGAGCGGAATTTTGCCCCAGTCCGTATGATCCAAATGACCGCCAGTACGGTATTCGTCTGGGTCAATCAGCTGGTGATCTTCTAGTTTACCTAACTCATAGATGGGCGGAGGCAGTAGAGTCCAAGGGGGAAGCATTGGCCGTTAGTTTGGACATAGCGAAGGCCTTCGATCGGGTCTGACACAAGGCGCTTCTTTCGAAGCATCTTTCCCATGGACTTCCCGAGAAATTTTGCAATTGGATCACCAGTTTCCTTGCTGATCGGAGCATCTAGGTCGTAGTAGACGGTGCATGCTCTGATTTCAAGCCTTTCAACGCTGGTGTTCCACAAAGCTGCGTGCTATCACCAACGCTGTTTCTCCTGCATATCAATGATATGTTGCTAACTGGTAGCATTCATTGCTATGCAGACGTCAGCACTGGGGATGCCTTATATACCGACCGTGCTAATATTTCTCGGGAAAATGTCGCCAAGTACCGACAAAAATGTGTCTGAAGTCGAGTCTTTGCTTAACAAAGTCTCGGTTTAGGGCCGACTAAATCTAGTCCAGTTAAATCCCCAGAAGACACAAGTTTGCACGCTTACCGCTAAAAAGAACCTATTTGTCGTATCTCCACAGTTTCAAGGCACCCCCCTTGCTACCTCAACTAGTATCCTTGGCGTCGCCATATCGAATAGCGTGCAGTTTCGTGGTCACTTGGAAGAGAAGGCCAAATTGGCCTCTAAAAAGCTTGGCGTGCTCAACAGAGCGAGACAGTATTTCATGCCGACACATCGCTTGCAACTTTACAAAGCGCAAGTTCGGCCCCACATGGAATACTGTTCTCATCTCTGGGCCGGGGCACCTCAGTGCCAGCTCCTTCCACTTGACTGCATCCAGCGCAGAGCGATTCGAATCGTCGACGACCGAGTTCTTTCTGATCGGCTCGATACACTTGCACTGCGTAGATATGTTGCATGTCTTTGCGTTTTTTATCGCATCTATCACGGGGAGTGCTCTGAGGAATTGTTCGGACTAATTCCAGCCGCTCAATTTCACCATCGCACATTGCGACAAAAGTCGCGTTACCATCTATACCATCTGGATGATTGGCGGTCCACCACTGTGTGATTTAGAAGAAGTTTTCTCCCTCGCACAACTTCTTTGTGGAAATAATTACCACCAGCAAATTTTCCGGTCCGATACGACTTAGGAACCTTCAAGAAAAGAGCTTACACCTTTCTAAAAAGCCGGCAACGCATCTGCAATTCCCTGGTGTTGGCGGCGGTGGTCACTTACCATCAGGTGAGCCGCATGCTCGTTTGCTCCCTATTCTATAAAAAAAAAGAACTAATATGGCATGATTTGTTTCCAGTAAAAAGGATGTCCGGTAATCTACACCCACCATATGAAACAAAACAGCATTAAGTTGCTATTTTACGAGTTTGGAAGTAATCATGACGCGAAGTATACTTACCCTGATTGGTATAAGGCTGAGTTATAAGGCTCTGGAATGGAAATATCATAAATTGTTTAAAATAACGGGATCTCGAATGGCTTATGAATCTTTTTACGCTATTGTGCAGTAGGTATTTGATTATATTATTTATAATATATTGTATTTTATTTTATATTCATGTTGATAGTTATTACCAGAGAACACAATTTCTCTCTACCGAGAGAAGAACGCCAACATCATACTAAATAAAGGAAATACGTGTAATATTAGTAAGTTACTATGAAAAGTTGAATTTTCTAAGACTGTCACGATGATATTTGGCAACCGCAGTTTCTTTTATTGTTTTTTTTTTGCTATCATCAGAAAGATGCTTGTGCCCTTTTCCTGCTCCAGTTTCCCTCTGTCGCCTCTTACGACACCCCGAGAAGATATGGGGTAGTGGATATTCCTAACCGCTAGTGCACGGTTATAACCATTAGTTCCCTCAAAATGCGATTGGAAAATTTATTAAATTGATATTGCTGGCGTTTTTAACATTGCCTGTGTCATCGTTGGACATTCCTGGCCAGAAATAATATTTTCTTAAATTACTTATGATTCTGTTTGTTTGTTTAACGGTCACTAGAGGGTAAAAAATTAAAATCATCTGGTGTAAGTAATGCTTTTTTCTTTATATCAACTAATTTTTATAACATCTTTCGTAATGATATCTTATATTTACGCGAACACTACACCTTGAATAAATCTACCATGGTCACGGAGGGGTCCCCCGTTACCACGGTGGTTAATTTTTTTTATTTCTTTCTTTTTTTTTCTTTATCGAAAAAAAACGTTACCTCCACATAAGGGCATTCTCCTGTATCGTGGGGGTAGTTTACATACATAAATTTCACAAGGGCAAACATCCAGACCCGGAAAAACAGAAACGAAACAACCAACGGTACCATCTTTTTACAGTATTTCCTCTTTATATTTTTTCTTTGGTGTCATTTACACAATTTTTTTTAGAGTCAGAAGGTCTATTTTGTAGTTTTACTTGAGACTGAAGCATACAATTAGGAAAATAAAGAATATTTGCCTTGTTTTCATCCCCACTGTCTCTGTCAGTTACCTTACCATCATCGGGAGGAAATAAAATAATATTCACTGGGTCCTCCCCGACTTGCAGCTCCTGAGCAAACTCGTCTAACGTCAACCCGTAAAACGTAAAGATGCTCCAAAATACCATCCACCACTACAAAGCAATCCAAAGAAATCAATAGTTGCGATTAGAAATAATGCCCAGTGTCTTACGATGTGAACATTGTATTTCTCAGCTTTTATTGCAAGAAATCACACTTACTCAGAAAACTCCAAATACGAGCGAATGAATTGAATGAATTTTGCAAATTACGTTTAGTTACAACAATTACTAAAATATGACGAAGTAAATAATGCTATATCTAAATTAGAAATTGCTTCAATGTTAATAATTTGCATTTAAATGGCACTAAAACGAAATGTATGAAATTCATGACTCCAAATGTCAAACAATTAAATACTAATGTAATTTTAAATGGGGAGAAACTGAGTCTTGTAGATACCACCATTTTTCTTGGAATCACACTAGACGCGAAGCTTCAATGGAGCCCCCATATATCAAAACTAGCAAGCAGACTTAGTTCTGCAGCATATGCCGTAAAAAAGATTAGAAGTCTAACTAGTGTTGAAACAGCTAGACTAGTTTACTTTAGCTATTTCCATAGCATAATGTCGTATGGTATTTTGCTATGGGGACACGCAGCTGACACTGAAATTATATTTGTTTTGCAGAAGAGGGCGATAAGAGCAATTTATGATTTAAAGCCTAAAGAGTCGCTGCGACAAAAGTTTAAGGAAATTAATATATTAACTTTGGCCTCTCAATACATTTATGAAAATGTAATGTACGTACACAAAAATAAAAGTAGTTTTACAAAAATAAGTGATATTCATTCTGTAAATACTAGGAATAGACACAAGCTAGTAGTACCAGTTACTCGACTCCATCGAGTCAGTAATTCATTCTTGGGGCGATGTATACGCTTTTATAATATTAATGAGTTTATAGATGATAATAACCCCTGGAAATGAGGTGATCGCTACCAAGCTATTTCTAATTTGTTGTGTTGTTAATTTGTGGAACATACATGATTGTAAGCTGTTATTTAAAAAAAGTCCCGCTGGGTTTCTTGCTGGTTCTTCCCAGGACAGAGGTTTTTTTTTTTCGAACCAGTGGTAATCATACAAAAGAGTGACTTTCAATAAGTATTATTTATAATCTATATTGAATAAAAAGTTTCTGTTTCTGTTTCTATTTCTGTTTCTGTTTAAGTGCTGATTTACCACGTGCTCGGCGGTGAAGGAAAACATCGTGAGGAAACCTGCATGTCTGACAAATAAGAAAAAATATATATATTTCGAAGACATGTGAAGTTCGCCAACACGCATTGGGGCAGCGCGGCGGACCTTTAAACCCTCTCAGAAATGAGAGGAGGCCTGTGCCCAGCAGTGGGACGTGTATATAGGCTGTAACTTCAACTTTTTAACTTATATTTGTAAGCGTAAATAAACTATTTAATTCAATAATAATCTTGGAAAATAAATTATATCAACACTAAGAACAATACAACGCAGTTTTATTTTATAAAAGTTTTTTTTTTTATTTTTTTTTTATTTTTATATTTTTTTTTATTTTATTCTTCACAATACTATTATATTTCTTAAACATTTCCATAACATCACTTTTGTTTTTTATGAAATATACATGCCTGTAACTAGTTACTGCATCTTTGAACAAGACAAAATATATCATTCCTTGAACTGATGTGCAAGACATTGGTCCACAGACATCACTGTACACTAAGTCTCCAGGTTGTAGTTCTCCTCGTACAGATTTGTGAAATGGAAACCTGCACTGCTTTCCGTATGCACATGCCTCACATACAAAATTGTTTTTATCATTGTCATTAATTTCCAAACCTGTAACAACATTATTTGCACACATACTCTTAATTTCTTTTAGGTTTAGATGTCCCAGTCGCTCATGCCACATTTTGATATCACTTTGATTATTCTGGACCAAGTTGCAAGTATCTGGGGTGATTGCTTTTATATTCAGCTCATATGAATTATTTTCTCTGATCCTGGCACTCATAACCACTTGATTATCTTTATAGATCAATGCATTTGAATCTTTCTTTATAATAGTGTAATCTCTTCTTATTATGGCACCTTCTGAGAATAAGTTTCTTCGCAGACTTGGGACATACAACACATCAAGTAGTTCACTGGATTCCCACTGTCCATTTATATATCTTTTTATCAACACTTTACCAATGCCACACACTTCTACAAACTGTTTGTTTCCTAAAGTTAATATCTTCTGACTGCATTCAACCAGTTCCATAAAGAATTCCTTTCTATAAGTCATATGTGCAGAGGCTCCACTGTCTAGAATCCAAGTATTCTCTTCTGTGCTAGACGCGTTATTCTCTACATAAAACGCTAACATATCTGCACCTTCTTGTTGAAGTTTCCTTGACTTAAATTTTCTTGGAGCACGACATTCTCTAGCAAAGTGTCCTCGCTTTCCACAGTTATAACATTCAAACCTGTGTTTGGTATTTTTATTTTGATTTACTCCTCTCTGCATCGGCTCACTTTGTTTTGATTTCAACTTCCATCTTTTATTAGCAACAAGGAGAGCTGTTTCTTGTTCTTCTTCGCCTACTAAACTTGCTTCTTCATCTAAGAGGCGAGCAGTTAAATTCACAATAGTCTGTTGTTTTGAATCCAATGACATCCACGCTTGGCGCAGTGATCTGTACTTAGGTGGCAATATTCCTAAAATTTTTGTTATGATGGCCATGTCACTGACAGTCTCACCACTCTCTTTTAGTTGTTTAACCAGGGATTCCACCTTTGAGATATGTTGAGCTACACTGTCACCCGGCAACATTTTATACTGATAAAACTTTTCATGGACTAGCATTTTACACAACTCACTCTTTTGTTCGTATACCGATTCAAGTTTTGTCATTATTTCCTTGGCAGTCTCACAATTCTCTATAAATGTTATTTGTTTGAAATCCATTGACGAAGTCATGATGAACATTGCCATACCATCATTTTTCAACCATTCAGCACTGTTTTGTTCCGTTCTTGGCACTCTGATATCAATTCCTTTTGCCTTTAAAACGCATTTTATATGGAATTTCCACTGGCGAAAATTATTTCCATCAAATTTCTCGAGATTCATTGACCGCGTGGTATCCATTTTTAGGTTATTTGTCAATGAATATTCCGTACTATTCCGTAGCTGTTGTAATGTGTTTCTTTAGCATTCCTTTCTATTAACAGTGTCCTGGGCCCATAACCTATTAGGATTATGGGTTTGGATTCTCAATAAAATGTTTTCTTGATAATAAATCTTTTATTTAGTATCTATGCACATTCACGGTAAGAAGTTCTACAGTTCTACAAAGCAACAACGCCATCTGGCTGCCAATAAAAAAAATATAAATGAATGCGTTCAGATTTAAATTTTCTTTTTCTAAATTTAACAGTAAATTTCAATTATTTTGCAGTTTAAAACTGCTTGTTGCGTCAGGGTGCAATTGATTGTGTAATTGTATAACCATAACTTTTACATTCACAACCATAACTTTTAAATTCCATATGAAGACTAGTCGTAGGGATAAATAAACACATAAATTAAATAAACGTTGGCAATGTCTTAAGAATTCGCGTAGCCCGCAGATAGCGGGCTATACTACAATACCTAATAATTTACAGCACTTGTCTAAATATCTAACTTATCTACTTAACCTACTATTTTGCCACTTTGATTCGAATTCACAGCTAAAATAACCCAAATAACTGGTTCGATTCTCCGGTAATGAAAAAATACTTAAATGAAATGTAACAAACGTTAGAGTCATGCGGTTTTATTCATCCTAGAACCTAAAAGAAATTAAGAGTATGTGTGCAAATAATGTTGTTACAGGTTTGGAAATTAATGACAATGATAAAAACAATTTTGTATGTGAGGCATGTGCATACGGAAAGCAGTGCAGGTTTCCATTTCACAAATCTGTACGAGGAGAACTACAACCTGGAGACTTAGTGTACAGTGATGTCTGTGGACCAATGTCTTGCACATCAGTTCAAGGAATGATATATTTTGTCTTGTTCAAAGATGCAGTAACTAGTTACAGGCATGTATATTTCATAAAAAACAAAAGTGATGTTATGGAAATGTTTAAGAAATATAATAGTATTGTGAAGAATAAATACATGCACAGTATAAGAATATTACATACTGATAATGGTAGAGAGTATGTAAACAAAGTTTTCAAGGAATATTTGGACAAAGAGGGGATAGTACATGAGCTAACTGCTCCTTATTCACCAGAACAAAATGGACGAGCAGAAAGAGAAAATAGAACCATAGTAGAAAGTGCTCGCTCCATGTTGTATGCAAGACATGTTCCACTGGAGCTGTGGTCTGAAGCGGTGAACTGTGCAGTTTACATATTGAACAGAACTTCTTCAAGCCAGACTCCGGGTAAAACACCATATGAATTATGGAATGGTATCAAACCACAATTAGGTCATTTGAAGGTGTTCGGCAGCGTTGGATATGTACATGTTCCAGATCAATTGAGAACTAAATTAGAAAAGAAGAGTAAAAAAAAATTATGCTTGTTGGCTATGATAATACCAATTACAGAATGTATGATGCAAATAATAAGTCAATCAAAATTTCAAGAAATGTGATTTTTGATGAACATCAAACTCCAGCAATAAGAAAGAATATTAATCAGATATGTATAATTGATGAAAATGACGATAAGATAGAAAATGACGAAACTGAAGCAAGAAATGTGGATGAAACACTAATGGAAACTGTAGCATTAAAACCTGATGACAGCTTATTGAGTTGCAACAGTGATGATCCTACATATGAACCGTCTCAAGAAATAGAAGATGTGCCACAGTATAACATAAATTTGAGGCCAAGAAATAATAGACGTTTTGAAGCTAACCTTGTTGAATTGTCATTGCCTCAGACATATGATGAAGCCATACAAAGTCCACAGAAAAATGAATGGTCTCAAGCCATTAGGGAAGAATTATCTGCACATGAAGAGAACAACACATGGAGTGCGGTAACAAGAGCTGGTCAGCGGACCCTAACTACCAAGTGGGTCTTCGCAATCAAGAAGAATGAAGATAATCAGACACGGTACAAGGCTCGTCTGTGTGCACGAGGGTTTACTCAGATTAAAGATGTGGACTACCAAAAACTATTTTCTCCAACTACTAGGTATGACTGTATAAGAATTATTCTTTCTATTGCAGCAAAGTATAAGTTAGAAATTCAACAGTTTGATGTAAAGACTGCTTTTCTTAATGGGTATCTTGAGGAAAATATTTTATAGAAGTGCCTGAGGGTGTAATTTTGGATAAAAGTTATGTGTTAAAATTAAATAAATCTTTGTATGGATTGAAACAGGCCTCTCGTTGTTGGAACAAAAGGTTCACTGAGTTTTTAATGAAATATGGTTTTGTACAATCTCAGGCTGGTAATTGTATTTTTATAGGGGTTTTCAATAAGATTAAAGTAATTTTAATTATTTATGTTGATGATGCCCTTGTAATATCTTCTAGTAAACAACTGATCCAAGAAATTATAGAATATTTAAAACAAGCTTTTAAAATAAAAGTGATGCCATTGAGATATTTTGTTGGTATGGAAATTGAGAGAATAAATAATTGTATCCATATTCACCAAAGAGATTATATAGAACAAATTATTGAGAGATTTTGTATGACAAATGCAACTCCAACTAGTACTCCAGCAGATGTCAATGTAATTATGACAAAGAATGAGGATGAAAACATTATTAATTTTCCATATAGGGAACTTATTGGTTCTTTATTATTTTTGTGTTCTGTTTCTAGACCTGACATATCATTTGCTGTGAATGTATTAAGCAGATATGTAAACAATCCTAGTCAGCAACATGTAAATGCTGTCAAACGTATAGTTAGATACTTAATTAATACTAAAGATTTGTGTATAAAGTATGGAGAAAGTGATGGCTTAATAGGTTACTCTGATTCAGATTATGCAAGTGATGTCGATACACGAGGGTCAACAACAGGCTATATTTTTATGATAAACGGTGGACCAATTACTTGGTCCAGCCAAAAACAAAAGACCATTGCTCTCTCCACTACTAAGGCAGAATTTGTAGCTGCATGTGAAGCAGCAAAAGAAATGATATGGCTGCGGCAATTAATGTTAGATTGTAAATGTGTAACTATGTTTATTGATAATCAAAGTGCGATAAAACTAATAAATAATCCTGTTTATCATAAAAGAATGAAGCACATAGATGTTAAATACTATTTTATTAGAGAAAAAGTTGAGTTGTGCATGATTAATATTAATTATGTTCCTAGTAAAGATCAATTAGCAAATATATTGACTAAGGCATTGCCCACTCAAACTTTTACTTATATAAGGGAGCAGATAATTAGTTAAAAGATTTAAATTTTAGTGGGAGTGTTAAATTTAGGAAAAGAAAATTTAAATCTGAACGCATTCATTTATATTTTTTTATTGGCAGCCAGATGGCGTTGTTGCTTTGTAGAACTGTAGAACTTCTTACTGTGAATGTGCATAGATACTAAATAAAAGATTTATTATCAAGAAAACATTTTATTGAGAATCCAAACCCATAATCCTAATATGTACAAAGGCACCTATTTAAGTACTCAGTACTCACACAATTATAAACACTATTTCATCGTTATCTTTGATTTTGTATTAGAAAACAGAAATGAAAAATGAATCTAAAAAATTAAACTTCGTACCATCAATTTGATCGATAAATCGCTCAGTGCCCAGGTTCAAGGCTAACGTTTTTACGTGACGGGACCTATAATAGTTCGGCACCCGCGAGGATATTGACGCTATTGTAAGCTGATGTTCTTTTAAGTTTCACTGCTGGTTTTTTGTTTAATACAATACAAACACAAATTCTTTGTTTGCTCTTGCAAATAAAGAATTTGTGTTTGTATTGTATTAAACAAAAAACACACAGTTGATAGGGTTTTAAGTTAAATATATATAATTTACATGTGCTTAGTCTGCTCACAGACGTGTAAATATTATTTCTTTTTGTTTTAAATTCTTAAGTAATGTGTTATACAATAATATGCTCATATTATATACATTTCTCTTATATATATTTTTATGACAGGGAGGTTGATATATTAGGTCTGCATATTTACTTCTTAAACGCCTTGTTGTAGTATCTTGGTGGTTTTTAAAATACTTAGGGAATGATTTGACAAAAAGACAGGCTTCTTTGATGTATACACAAGGTAATGCAAGAATATTCTATTTTTTAAATAAGGTTTACAACTATCTAAATACCAAATGTTGCTTAAGGCACGGATGCATCGTTTTTGAACTAAAAGTGCTCTTTCTACCTTAATAGAGTTACCCCAAAGCAATATCCCATAGTGAAGCACCGATGATACGTAGCCATGGTACGCGGTGAGAGCAGCCTCAACTGATATACTCGTATTTTGCGTAACATCTTTTAAAGCAAAAGCGAACCGTTGAAGCTTTTTACAAACGATACTAGTATGCTCCTTCCAGTTCAGATGTGTATCAATATTTACTCCTAAAAATTTATAGTTGTCTACTTCATTAATTTTGTTTTTGTCGTATAGAATATTAAAGTGTTGTTCAGATGTATTTGCAAGCGAATCTAATGAAATATTACCATCACTTTTAATTATTATAGTAGTATCGTCTGCAAAAAGAATACATTTGTGTAAAGTGGCATTGGGAAGGTCATTGATATACAATAGAAATAATAAAGGACCGATTATACTACCCTGTGCTACGCTTGTTTTTTTTTTTGTATAATAATTGAGAATGATGAGTTTCTTTAATTAAAATTTTATTTTTTGTGACATTTTTGTTATTTCTGTACCCTCATCATCATCATTATTACAGCCTTTCATAAGTCCACTGCTGAACATAGGCCTCCCCCAAGGAATGCCACAAAGCACGGTCCTGAGCCACCTGCACCCATCGACTTCCTGCATGTCTTACCAGGTCTTCACTCCATCTCGTGGGGGGTCGACCTACACTTCGCCTACCGGTACGAGGCTGCCACTCGAGAACCTTTCTTCCCCATCGGTTGTCGGATCTTCGAGCTATATGGCCGGCCCACTGCCACTTCAGCTTACTAATCCGTTGGGCTATGTCGGTAACTCTGGTTCCACAGCGGATATACTCATTTCTAAGTTTATCACGCAGAGAAACCCCGAGCATAGCCCTCTCCATAGCTCGCTGAGCGACCTTGAACTTCCTCATACGGCTAGCAATGAAGGACTACGTCTCAGATCCGTAAGTCATCACTGGCAACACGCACTGGTTGTACAATTTCGTTTTAAGGTTTTAAGGTTTTGAGGTATGTCTGACGAGAAGATGTATCGTAGTTTCTCGAATGCTGCTCAGCCGAGTTGAATCCGTCGATTGACCTCTCGGTCGAAGTTGGACTTACCTAGTCAGACTATTTGTCCCAGGTAAACATACTCATCAACAACTTCGAGCTTAGTGCTCCCAACAACTACCGGCATAGGTGTGACATGGACATTAAACATAATCTTTGTTTTGTCCATGTTCATCACTAGACACTATTGAGTTCATTGAGCATGGTGCTTAGGTCCTCCAGCGATTCTGCCATAAGGACTATATCGTCGGTAAATCGAAGGTGAGTGATGTACTCGCCATTGATGTTAATACCGTATCCTTTCCAGTCCAGAAGCTTGAAAACGTCTTCCAATGCAGTGGTGAAGAGTTTCGGGGATATAAAGTCACCCTGTCTTACACCTCTCTGCAATCCAATTGCAGAGAGGTGTAAGACAGGGTGACTTTATATCTGGTTTCGTACTCTGGTTCTGTACTCGGATAGCCACCGTAGCTCTACTGTACAAACACTTTAGCACTTCGATATACCGACAGTCAACTTGGCACCGCTGAAGGGACTGCAGCACCGCCCAAATTTCGATGGAATCAAAAGCTTTCTCATAGTCCACATACGCCAGACATAGTGGCAAATTGTACTCTTCGGACTGCTGTACAATTTTCCTAAGGGTATGTATGTGGTCCTAAGTGCTAAAGCGCTTTCGGGAAACCGGCTTGTTCGGGAGGCTGGAAGTCGTCGAGTCTGCGCGCAAGACGATTCGTAATGACTCTCAAAAACAGCACGTAGACGCGGCTCAGAAGGGAAATCGGTCTGTAGTTCTTCAAGAGAGCGTTGTCACCTTTCTTGAAGAACAAGACCACCGCACTTCTTCTCTACGCCTCCGGTGTAATGTACCATAGAGGACGGAATTAAAGAGCCTCTGAAGGACTTCAAGAACCGGTCTTCCACCCGCTTTCAGAAACTCCGCTGTAATTCAAACCTCGCCTGGGGCCTTGCCGTTTTTAAGGTGCTGGAGAGCCATTCTAATCTCGCTCAGACTGACGTCTGGGATATCTAAGGATATCAGCTTTGACAGTTGGCTTCTTCTGGCAGACAGATCTCTGGCAAAGACTTTGGAGCCTTGGTTCCGCTCGATCGCTTCTTCAATACAAGCTGTATTGAAGTTGCGTAAGTCACGCCGCATGCATTTGGAGATCTGTCTGTTCAGTTGCCTGTATGCTGTCAAATCTGTTGAAGAATGTAGCTTCATCTCCCGTCTAACAGCCATGAGATTAAGAGTGTGATCGGAGAGTTTTTGTGTTCTTCTGCGGCGGGTCTTGCAGAACTTAGCTCCGACCGCATGGACAGTTTCCACGAGCTTGTCGTTCAAATCGTCCACTTTATTGCAGTCTTCTAGGCACTGAAAACGGTTTTGTAGATCAGGCTGAAAATTTTCGGGACTTTGGAAGAGAGCACGAGGGGGACCGAGCGTTGACTTCATTAGACGAGACCTCTCCAACTTAAAGTTTAGGTTCAGTGTGCCTCTAACTATTCGGTGATCGCTACCAGTTTCCATTCTCGCGATCACGCAGATATCACTGAACAGTTGGCATCTGGTCGTCATATTGAAGTCAATCTAATTTTTTGTGGAACCGTCGGGGTTCGACCAGGTCCACTTCTGTACCGCTTCTGGAAGAATAGAATAGAATAGAATAGAATGATTTTATACAATATGGATTATTACATAATACTTATTGAAAGTCATTATTTTATTAAGCACTGGTTCGGAAAATACCTCTGTCCTGGGAAGAACCAGCAAGAAACCCAGCGGGACTTTTTTTTAAACATAATTTCACTTAACAATAATTTTGTTTATACAATTTTAAATGAATTTTCATAGAACCAGCATGGTGGCGATCACCTTATTCCCAGGGGTTATTTTCATTCATGTATTCCTTGATATTATAATAACCCTTTTTGTACAGTTTTTCTTTAATAAAACTTTTAAACTTGTTTATTGACAAACTTTGAACATGTTCTGGGATTCTGTTGTAAAAGCGTATACATTGCCCCATAAATGAATTACTAATTCTGTGGAGTCTAATAAGTGGCATTACAAGCTTATGTTTGTTCCTAGTGTTTAAGGTATGAACATCCTTATTCTTATTAAAGCTATTTTTTTTTTATGTACATACATTACATTTTCATAAATATATTGCGATGCCAAAGTTAATATGTTTATTTCTTAAAATTTCTCTCTGCGAGACTATTTACAATTTAGATTATAAATCGCCCGTACGGCTCTCTTTTGCAAAACAAATATAGCTATAATATCAGTCGCATTACCCCATAGCAAAATTCCATAGACATTACGCTATGAAAGTAACTAAAATACACTAACCTAGCTGTCTCAACATCTGTGAGACTTCTAATCTTTCTTACAGCATATGCTGCAGAACTAAGTCTGCTTGCTAATTTAGATATATGGGGGCCCCATTGAAGTTTCGCGTCAATAGTAATACCGAGAAAAACAGTGGTATCCACAAGACTCAACTCCTCCCCATTAAAGAGCACATTGGTTTTCGAATGTTTTACATTAGGTATTGTAAATTTAATACATTTTGTCTTATTGCCGTTTAAGAGCAAATTGTTGGCGTTAAACCAATGTACTAGTTTCGATAGAGCATTATTTACATCGTCATATTTAATTGACTGCCGTTTCAGTTTGAAAATTAAAGAGGTATCGTCAGCAAATAATACTATATCGTGATTGTCCCCTACAAGATAAGGTAAGTCATTAATATAGATTAAGAACAGAAATGGGCCAAGAATCGAGCCCTGAGGAACGCCCATTGATACTACCGATCCGGAGGAACATTTACCATTAATGACGACTTTTTGAGTTCTGTTACTTAAATATGAAGTAATAAGTTTAAGCGCCAAATTTTTTACACCGTAATGTTGTAGTTTCCTGATTAATGTATCATGATGAACACAATCGGAAGCCTTGGAAAGGTCACAGAAAATACCTAAGGCATCTTGTGAATTCTCCCAGGCATTAAAAATATATTTCATAAGCTCAACACCGGCGTCAGACGTCGAGCGACCCCTTGTAAAACCAAATTGATTTTTATGAAGTAATTTATTTGTATTAAAAAAAATTAACAATTGATCCAAAATTATTTTTTCAAAAATTTCACTGAGAGTTGGTAGTACAGAAATAGGTCTATAATTAGCGGGGTCCAATGTACTACCAGATTTAAATAAAGGTATTACTTTACTATATACCAGGATTGATACAAGTATTAAAAATAATAGCAAGATGAGGTGCAATTAAATCATTATGGACGCAATCACTGTAACGGGAATCCCCTACAAATCTGAAGAAAGAGAGTCTGTGAAGAAAGAGTTCATCACAAAGAGTCCCTCTTTCTCCAAGAAGTCGGCTAGCTGCTGGCCCCATGGGTTCCGTTGCCCTATTCCAAAGTTCCCTACTTTCAGCTCACCGTTCTCTCTTGTGCCTAGTTTTGCATTGAAGTCTCCCATTAACACCGTATATTGCGTTTTGGAGGAATGCATGGCTCTAGATATATCCTTATACATTTCCTCCAACTCCATCGGGGTGTGCCGAGGTTGGTGCGTAAACCTGTATGACCTTAAGCGAATATCGTTTAGTGATTCTAAGTATAAGGTACGCAACCCTCGTCGATACACTCTCAATCTTTACAACGTTGTTAACGAGAGACTTGTGGACGATAAATCAGAAACACCTCCTTGGGACAGATGGTCGCCCTCCCGGTGAAAGAGCAAGTTGCCGGATTCGAGGATTACAGTGTCCTCCCGCTCTCTTCGGACTTCGGATCATCCTATAATGCCAGCGTAACTTGTCTATCTCTTCTTCCAGCTCCACGATCTTCTCATCAGTCCTTAGGGTGCATGCGTTGTAAGTTGCCAGGTCGAGTCGTCTGAGGTGGCAACCGAACCTCCACCGGAGATTCTTAGCACCCCCTGCCCCACCGTTACCATGGTCGCCACCTTAGCCAGGAATAGCGGGGCCGCCGGGGACTGGGGGCCGTTTCTTTGTTACTCTCATCATAGGGGGATTTTGCGGGTTGGCAACCGCAGCTTTTTTAATGTAAGTTTGTTGTTATCAGGAAGACAATGCTGCCCATCTATTGCCTGTTTCCCTTTGTCGCCTTTTACGACACCCACGGGAAGATATGGGGTAGTGGATATTCTTAACCGCCACTACACGGCAAACATAATATATAACATAATATAAAGTAATTATTATCTATGACATAACAGCCGTTTCTTTTACTTGTTTTGTTACTTAGATAACTATTTCCGACATGAAATTTGTATAAAAATAAGCTTATTCCTGTTACATATATTTTGTTTTGTCACTTATAATCACTGTAAAGCAGATTTTGAGTGGCTGTTAGTAGCAAAATATCATTTAGTTTCACCGGACTGTCGCATAGGCAACCTAATATGCAAGTTCCTACTGAATCATTTTAATGTATTCTTTTATGTGTTACAGTAGCACGTGTGATGTGATTACATGTGCGCGAGCAAGAGGTGAGTGTGTGGCTTGCTAGTCGAACGGACAGCCAGGTCCAGCTGTAGCATGGCTTGGTTTCGGCAGACGCGTATAGGCGTATACGCGGGGGCCGTCCCGGAGCGGACGTATGTTGTACATGGCGGTGCCTCGGAAGTCGTACAAAATGTGTGCGCCAAAATCATGTACTCTGTATGCACGGAAGTCATACACTCTGTGTGCGCGGAAGTCGTATACTCTGTGTGTCCAGTAGTGTTTTCTGAACATGTATCAGGCACTGTCCTGGCAGGCACCGTCCTGGTTCAAGTTTTTAACGTGGTTAACGTGGGATCTCGCAAGTTCAAGTATGAGTATGTTTGAGATACTTCGTATGGAGATGTATGCATACTTGTGAGAGCGGAGTGCTTTATTATAGTCTACGGTATGAGAGCGTATTTCTCTTTGAGGACCTCGTATGCGTGATGGATGAGTGAATAGGCAACTGTATATGTTGTCCTGTTAATTAACACCTTGTTTTCTTTTATAGGATAGGGTGACAAACGAGCACACAGTCCACCTGATGGTAAGTGGTTGCTGTGGCCCATAGACATCTACATCTATCCTCGTTTGCGAATCAAAATGCAGATGCGTTGTCACCGTTGTCGTTGTCAGGACTAAGATGGAATGCCTCTTTTCTAGTATAAAGGGTTTCCGGTTATCTATACTCACCATACGAGACACAGCAGTGTTAAGCTGCTATTTGACGCTGGTATTCTGTGAGAGCGTGGTCCTTCCCCAGTCGAGCCGACCCATTTGTGCTACAACTATACTACTAATATAGCTGCAGCATGGCTCTACCACGTTCAACGCAGATTCTCACGCAGATCACGATAATGACAACCCTGAGGATGCTTGTGAACCCTCAGGTGCTCCTGCTGCTCACGTTGACGCTTCGAATGCGTGGTGCAGCGCAGAGTTTCGCTGGCGCTGGTGCGGTGCCACGGCTCGCTGTGAGAGTGCGGCACGCCCTGTGCTGTTGTTTTGACCACGTAAGCTTGCTTCTGGTAGCTAACTTGGCGTGTGCTGGTTTTTTTTAATAGCCACGTGTGCCTGCCTTATGCCTGTCGCAACGGCGAGCAGTGAGCGACGTGTTGACGTTTGCTATGCCAGCAATCCCAGCGGTATGCTGATAAATAATGGTGAGTCGTACCCATTTTATTATGATTCTGGTGCCTAATCCTCTCTCATCAAAGATTGTGTTGCGCCAAAATTTAACGGCAAAAGCGTGAATAATATTGTAAATTTAACCGGAAGAGTTCCTGTTAGTGTGCATAGTACCCTACAAATATCCCCATGATCATGTGAGGATCGTTGGTGCGATTTTGGCATATGTGGTGGCAGATATGTAAAGAATCGTTGGTGCGTTTCTGGCCTGTGTTGGTGCACATAGCCCCTCATGTGTTGTAGCATATGTGGCGGCGGATATGTGGAGAATTGTTGGTGTGATTCTGGCATATGTGACAGAAAATATGTAAAGAATCGTTGGAGCGATCCTGGCCTGTGTTGGTTCATTGATTTCAATGAAAGTTTCACGAGTTAAATATGCATTGCTTATGAATTATGGTAAAAAGTAACAAGATCGTTAGAATTACTGTGTTGTAACTTATTAATTATACCTTTCACAATGATGTTGTGCAGGAAGTACTGTGTAAGAAGCCTTAATAACAGGGCATTGCAATTATGACAGTTGACTTTTGTACTTAGAATTAGGAGAAGTAAAGTACCATTTGGAATCGACCTTGTTACTATTGGCAGGGTAGCCGAGCTAGATTAATCTCTGAGCATATTATGTAAACACTGCAACCAAAGACAGGTGCTAGTCAGGGATGACCGTGTCGTGAATTGATGGCGCCATAGGGCAACAAGCAGCGCCATCTAACAATTAGTTTTGCGAACTCATAATATGCATCTACTCGTCTCAGGACGGACGAGCGGTCAAATTGGTGCCTTAAGTGTTTGTTGCAGAAATGCATGAAGATACACGCCCGAGGACGGTCGTATGTCAGGATGGCCGTGTCGAAGCGTCTACAAAATATCACTTGGATCAAGGTGGACGTGAGGGTATATCGAGAAACTCCCACTTGTTTGTTCAGTATAAAGTTCACTGTAGGTGCCGTGTGCAAGAGATTCCGCCTAAGTCATTCAACGATCGACTCGATCAAATCTCAATCGAGAACTTCATTCTACTAGTGCTAAGATAGTGTCGTGGTTCTGTTCGTTGTTGCAATTCTTCTAGTGCAGGCAAGGAGTATTAGTGTTACTGAGGGGCTTCCCTGTGTTACATTGTGATAAGTAGTGTTGCTGTTGGTTTATATATTTTGGTGTTATCATGTAATTACGTACCTCACGTTACACTGGTGTGTGATTGTGGCGGAGACGTGTGACGGTGTGGTCGAACTGTAATTTCACTGTACTAATGTATAGTGCGTTACGTTGTCTTATTACTGATAATGATTAACTGCGTAAGCAAGAGAGCAAGTTGAACATCCGCTCTCACACTTTTACTATTATTTAATAATTAACGCTATTCTGATGTATTTCCGAGATCAAAATTGTGATCCTTTATTGTAATCTCCGACAAATACATAAATTGCACTTGGACAAAAACCTAGAAACAAAACAATTACTTGTCCATACAATCTCCTGTGCAGGAATCGATCTCGTGATCCGTAGCGCCACCGTTTCCAAACGCTTTGAACTTGCACGATGAACTACGAACTAACAGAACACTTGATGGTAAACGGCAACCTCAGTCCATGGTCTTTAACGAAGAAGAACTTTAAGCGAAGAAAGCTACAGATGCATTGTCACCGCTGAGTACTGAGATATAATGCCTCAGAGCTGTCAATACACTAGCTGTCTATAGCCTTCAGAACCGACACACAACTGATATAAGGCGGCAGAAATAGATAACTAAAGTGAGTAACTCTGGAGAAATATTTTGCCTGTACAATGTGAGCTGATAAGCTAATATAATTAGGAACTAAAGATTTTTCTTATTGGTCGTAATGTTTATTTCAATAAAAAATTTAGATCTAAATCATATATCTTGACGTAAAAAATGTTGTCGACAATTTTAAGATGTAAATGTAAGTATGACATACGATAAGATCAATCTTTGCAATTAAAATGTACTATTTATTGCTATAAAAAATCTTAATTTAATCCATTGAAACTAAAATTTGGTCTATTAAAAATCACAGGAAGTACTTAACAAAGTCTGCAAAAAAGACACAGCGCAAACCTAAAGATTCAAGGAACTGCTAAGCAATCTAACACATGTCTTTTAGGAAGACAAGTATAACATTTCCCGTTCCTCTGACTGAAGGCATAGAGCAGTCCTGCAGATTCAAGGACGTTTTTATAGGAGAGAGGGCAAACGAGCATGCGGCTTACCTGATGGAAAGTAACTACCGCCGCCCATGAACAACTGTAACACCAGGGGAATGGCAGATATGTTGCCAGCCTTTTAAAAAGGAATAGATTCTTTTCTTGAACGTCTCTAAGTCGTAAATGTTCGGAAAAATCGCTGGTGGTAATCGTTTCCACAAGAAGGTTGTGCGAGGAAGAAAATTTTTTCTAAATCGCAAAGTGGTGCACCGCCAATCATTCAGATGGTATGGATGGTATCGCGAATTTTGTCGCAATGTGTTATGGTGAAATTGAGCGGTTGAAATTAGTCTGAACAATTCCTCAGAGCACACCCCGTGATAGATGTAATAAAATACGCAAAGATATGCAACATCTCTACGCAGTGCCAGTGAGTCAAGCTGATTGAAAAGAATTCGGTCGTCAACGATTCGAACCGTTTTGCACTGTATGTAGTCAAGTGGAAGGAGCTGACACTGGGGAGCCTCTGCCCAGAGATGGAACAGTATTCCATGTGAGGCCGAACCTGCGCCTTGTAAAGTTGCCTTCATGAAATAGGCCAATTTGGCCTTCTCTTCCAAGTGACCACGAAACTACACTTCACTTGATTTGTCAACACTGAGGATTTCGATACTCGCTAAGGCAAAACGGTGAGTCCTTGAAACTGAGGAGATATGAGAAAGGGGTTTTTTTTAAGCGGTAAACGTTCTGTGGATTGAACTGGATTATATTTAGTCGCCCCCAGTCTGACACTTTGTACAACAAAGTCTCGGCTACAGACACAAGTTTGTTCCGGTACTTGGCGACATTTTCCCGAGAAATATTAGCACGGCCGGTGTATAAAGCATCACCAGTGCTGTCGTCTGCATAGCAACGAATGTTACCGGTTTGCAACATATTATTAATATGCAGAAGAAACAGCGTTGGTGATAGCACGCAGCCTTGTAGAACACCAGCGTTAATGGGCTTGTAATCAGAGCATGCACCGTCTACTACGACCTTAATACTCCGATCTGCAAGAAAACTGATGATAATGATGACAATCGCACAATTTCTCGGTAAGCCCATAGGAAGGGAGCTTCGAAAGAAGCACTTTGTGCTAAACCGGATAGAACGTCTTCGCTTTGTCCAAACTAACGGCCAACTACTCATACTTGGACTCCACTGCCTCCGCCCTCGACCTCGACGGAACCTTACTGGTGGTCACTAATCAGCTGGTGATCCTCAAGGTACCATATGATCTGGCAGTGAATAATAGTTTCGATTATTTTGGAGAACATGGAGGTGATAGCGATGGGCCTGTAGTTGGACGAATCTGAGCGGTCACCTTTTTTAGGGATCGGGTGCACCAAAACTGTTTTCCATGAGTTTGAAACTACGCCTAGGAAGTAAGAGTACCGGAAAAGACGCGTTAAAACCGGAGCCAACTCCGGAGCACACATCTTCAGCATAAAAGTTGGGACTCCATCAGGCCCACTCGACTTGTTGACGTCCAGGGAGAGGAGTGCTTTCCTCACCAAGCGCTGTGTAAGCAGCAATTCCTGCATGAAGCACTCACACCGCGGGATGGTCGGCGATGTATTCCCCCCATCATCTAGAGTCGAGTTGGAAGCAAAGAGAGAGCCTAGCAGATCGCCTTTTTCCTATGCGGCATGGGCCAGTGAATCGTCCACCCTGTGCAGAGATGGCAGAGATGGCTGACAGAAGTTCCCTTGGATAGTTTGGGCGAGAAACCAGATTGCACGTTTTCCCGAAGGGAGGTGACCTGTGCCTGCAGTCTCGACATAGTTATCGATCTTATAACAACCAATATCAGTTGTTAAGTCATAACAATCCTAATATAACAATATTTGGTAGTCTCTACTGTTAAAGTTATCAATTTAATAACGTTACCGTAACCACATTATTGAAAACTTTACAATTTATTGTTAAGTTAGGAAATATTTTATCAACCATTTTTGACAGCCCGATAAGTGTTCCTTACGATCGCAAGCTGTTGAATTGATGTTTTAACATTTATTCAAATCTATATTTAGCATAGAAT
Source organism: Parnassius mnemosyne (assembly GCA_963668995.1). NCBI lineage: Eukaryota > Metazoa > Arthropoda > Insecta > Lepidoptera > Papilionidae > Parnassius > Parnassius mnemosyne. The sequence goes on from CAVLGL010000085.1 coordinate 38,442,353, forward strand.
TTGTCAGTGTACGAACATTGGCATGTTATCAGGCGTAGGACAGTTGCCTTGAACCACAAAAATTTAATGGATGGTGGCGCCATCCATAACTTGTTTCCAAAAATAATTTGTTTATAGTTGGTCTTATGGCTTCACAGATGTCGCTACTTTGGAAAAATAAAATGAAATTTACTTACAAAATAAAAATAAGTGCACCAAAAAATTATTGGTGATTTTATTTATAAAAAATTATAATTTTAACATAAAAACACGTAATAATTATCGAATCAATCGATAAATATGACAATTATGATACTGGCAACCAGCATTTTATAATAAAAAATAAAAATAAAAAATGAAATAATTGTCATATTAAATTGTCATTCCTGTAACATCGCAAATACCCTTTTTATATATTATTATCTCACAAATACAAGTGTACTTATTGAAACTATTTACCTACTTTTAATATTAAAAGTATAAATTATTTTACAAAAAAAAGTAAAAATTGTTTCAGTAAGTATGCGAATTAAAGAACATAATAGTTAAATTAATATGATGTACATAATATAGCTATATATAGCGAATTAGTTCGGATTCAATTTGTAGGAGACGCTAGTAGTTCAATTTTGTCTGCAATAAAATATCGTCAGAGGGCTCTCTTTTCCTGTATATACTTATTATACTCTTTGCATGTTATGGTGAAACGAACGCGGAACGCGTAGTGTTTCTATATAGTTTGTGGGTTATACGTCGGCAAATAGCACGAAACCGGCGCGATAGTGAAAATCCCTTGGATTTAGAGGATAGTCAATGTCTATACCTTTACAGAATTATAAAAGATATGTTTAACGAGCTTGTAGGTGAACTTGGACCATCTCTTCAAGAACAACAGCCGTACGGACATTCTGTGGATTCTCCAGTGTCATCATGTAATTGTCTATACCTTTAAAAAACTAACACTATTTGTCGATTCTATTAACTTTTACTTTCATTTCCTTCTTAATAGGTACCTACTGACGGCACTTCTATTTTATGGTAGTGGGTACTATCAGCTGGCATGCTGTAGGGTTGCAGCATGAGCCAAAAATCTGTTAGTCGAGTAATACATGTTGTAAATCATAAATTATACATAATATGAAATTCCCTATGACCCATGAAGAGCGGCGAGCAGTTAAAGAAAAAAATTAATATGCCCAACAGCAATTCCCAGATGCATTTGGAGCCATAGACTACGTAGCTCCAAAACTGCATAACCTCTTTATGCAGTTTTGGAGCTAAGTAACTAATGTAAGTAAGTAATGTACTAACAAATGTAAGTGTTCAACATGAGGGCCATTCATTAAATATACAAGCTGTAAGTTTATCTTCAGTAGTTATTATTACCTATTTCTTTGCTTGAACATATGAACAAAGTATCTTTCCCGTATTATTGACAATAAGAAAAGTTTTATTGAAAAAACATTTCACTCAGTAGTTTAGGTCAAATTTAAATAATACATAAAAAAAATAACTTACTTAAGTAGTCTTAAGGGCTTACATTATAATTTTAATACAAGTACCAAGTTCCACTCTGGAACATCATTAATAATTAATATATTTATTTACTTATTTAGCACAAATAGTTACATCTAATTAAGTATACTTTAGGTGTGTGACAAAACTTATTAATTTTAAACATCAACACTAAATGGCCAGGAGCTAGACACAACGCTCTCATTTGGGCAAATTCACTTATATGCTCAACCATGAGGTGATATTTTGACAATGGGGATTACCGTACATAAAGTTGATTTGGAAGAAAATGTCTATAAGGCTTCCAAATACAATTTCAATGTTTAATCTTTTAAGTGATGATGGATATCCTCCATGGTTGATGACCTCAATGAAAAATCAATGCCTTGGGAGCCAGACACATAAAAATATTCTTTGGTAAACTAGTTTGTTAATAGGTGTCTATCTCATAAACGCTAGTTAATGTATGAGCCATACACTGCTGTCCTAATAGTCAATGCATATGCAGTGCTACACATCATGCATATTAAATTCAGATTGATGGAACCATATTTCACCATATCCACAGAAATAATTGTTCATAGCTTCAATGATAATGGCCTAGAAGATATATGTGATCATGTTGTTTGAGACATATTAGATTAGACTATTTTGTCTTTATTGTATTAAAATAATCTTAACATTTTATGTTTTTATCACAGGACAAATGACTGGTACTGGGCAAGCTGTTGCAGAATGTGTACAAAGATGACTCATAAATACTGTTTTTACTTCATTATCTATAGTAATAATGTGTGAATTGAAACAAAACATTAAACATCTCAATTTATTTATTATTTTTATTTCACAATACAATTAATGCATCTCTTATTTTACTGCCCAAATAAAAGAGACAGACGCCTCAGCTTGCACTTTGGTTGCCTCCGCCTGCATTTTGGCAGCCAGCATCTGTAACGAAAAATATAGATAGAATAAATGCTTGTAAATTTTTTAGCATGCTGGTTTACAGATTTTTGTTCTTACTTAATCATGCTATAACGGCAGAAGAGATTCATATGAAAGGAGGATGGCAAGAATGCATGTATTTTGGGACCCACTGATAGGAGTAGCGTTCATCATGGAAACTTATTAATAGTTGTAGATCGTGACAAAACTAACAAAAAAGCAAATGGGATGAAAGTCTAAAAAAGTGGGAGAAAAAAGATATACTTGAAAATAGCAAATAACCTAAAACTAGAAAATAACCTAAAATTGTTATTCAAAAAGGATCAGGATTATGCCAAATGGAAGTCCGGAGTCTCAACCTACCCCTCTGGGTGACAGGCCTGACTGTTTGTGTGTATTATTCAAAAAACACCCATTATGGTTATATGTTATTGCTCAATTGTATCTGAATATTATTTGTATTGAAAAGTACATATAAGTACCTATAATAAGTACTTTTATATGTAGGTGACATGGAAGTACTAAAGTTTATTCCATAGTCAATGGTATTTTGTTAGTAATCAAACTCTTAACACATAATTATTTATGTTGTCTTTACTTAATTACCGCTTGCTAGAAGAGAGATGTAAAAGGTTGACCAGCTGTGGGACAATTTCGATTATTGAAGAAAAGGTACCTACTTTTACTTTGAATACATACTAGTTACAATGAGGAAAGCAATAACAATAAAAGCATTATAAGGGCTGTCATGTCAAAAAATGTCTGGTGAACAAAGTATATGTAATCACTACATTAATTGGCAAATAATGTTCTGCTAATGTAAGATAACCTATTTTTTAATAAATTAAATAATTTAATTCTTGTGACTCCCGTATTCTAGTCCAAATATTTTTTAGATAAACTTATAATTACTCGTATAATTAATATAACATTTGCATAGATACATTGCTTCGTTAATTTTAAAATATGTAGATCCATTTTTGTCATTGTCCTTTGGCACATAATATATAGAGCATATCCTGGATTAACACAGGATACTTCCAATCTCTGATATAGTAGATAAAACAGAAGAGCACAGAAATATATAATGTAAGTAGGCATTAAATGAATAACAAAGCTCATACTTACTTATTTGTGGTGCTGGTGACTGCATTATTATTTCATGCACCTGTTGTTCAGTGGTAATGCCTCGAATGCCAGTCTTTATCCTTTCTTTCCTTAACTTTGTTGCTTTAGTAAGCCCCGGCTTTTAGTCTCTACATACATACAAAATAAATTATTATGTATTCAAGTAAATATTAGTTACACTAGTGCTGCACGATGTGCTGGCTGATTTATGTATACGCCATTAGAAGAAAATCTAGAAAATTCTTTAATAGAAACTTAACTGTTATCCACTACTCTGGCGTTTTGAAAGGGGGAGCTGGTTGAAGTCGTCGGCTACTTTCTTCCAGCCCATTTTAAAATTCTTCTTGCCCTGCAGGCCGGTAAAGTTTCTTATAAACAAAAATGAACGAGCTGCTGACTTTGACAGAAGTGGCTCAATCTGCCACCTTGTTACGCGTGGTGTGCGTTTACGTCTGAAAAATACATAGAAGTATATTCAAAATGTAAACATTACATAGTCTTTTAACAAAGCATTCAATATAGGTACAACGATAGATTCGAAATAAGGTGTTGTAGGTTGTACTTACGTGCAGCTCGAAACCGGGCCTGCGCCTGCATAACTGTTCCCCTTAAGACCATTGAATATATCACGAACATGATACAAAAAAGAACATCATACGTACTAAGAATTAATTATTTTTGCAATCAACAAGAAGTTAACATTGAGACATTGTCAACTTTAATTTTGTTTTGTACTGAGTACTGACTGATTTTGACATTAATACAGTGTTGCAAGGAGTCAAACTTTTATGTCCTTTGATATTTAAAAAGTTTAGTTAAATTCTTACAAACGGTAAAAGCTGCTGGTAAGTTGCAATGAAAATTATTTTTATAAAATAATGTTTGTACTGTTTCTGTACAATTTTCAAAGAAAAGCAATTATTTTTATAAAATTATGTCTACCAATTTTCCCTGTGATTCAAAGAGATTTTTTAACAGCCAATATTTTTTTAAGAAAACACCGCACTATGAATACGTTTTTTCTTAGCGTAACAACATCATAAAGTGAAGATATGTCAGAATTTTGTTCGGTATCTCGGCTGTAGAGACTTGCATTTATCGTAAGCATCGTTATGGCAAACATTTTTTTACGTTATTATTTAGCAATCGGCAGTTAGCAATGGCGTTACTATTTATGTCGAGACTGCAGGCACTGGTTTCTCGCCAATTCTGCTGATGTGATCTGACTTTGCCTTGGCAATGACACTTTTGAAGGACCTGGACGCGGAATTATACTTTTTTCAGCCTTTATAAGTACATAAGATTTGAAGCCACGGAAATATCCGCCGCGCTGCTTTAATGCATGTAGGCAAACTTAACTTGTCTTTCAAATTCGACGGCTCCGTGGCGCAGTAGCTTAGCAATCAGTTGTAGCGCTGGGGGCCGCGGGTTCGAATCCCGCACGGAACAAGTATTTGTATGGCCTACAAATAATTGTTCCGGGTCTGGATGTTTGTCCTTGTGCAATTTATGTTTGTAAACTGCCTCCACGACACAGGAGAAAATCCTAGTTTGGGGGTAACGTTTTTTAAAAGGAAAAAAAAAAACATTATTTTTTTAATTTTTTTTAATTTAATTTATTTGCTTCCAATTCTAAGTACATAATACATACAATCACAATCTGCCAAACTGTGAACACAGTTTGTCGGCAGCAGTTCTCGTGGATACACATATTTATGTACTACTTTTATAAGGAGCACAAAATAAGGAAAAATAAAATACAATAAACAAAACTCATTAACTACACTACAACTAAAAAGTAAAAAAAATTACACATTAACTACAACTAAAAAGTAAAAAAAAAATTAACAATAAATTAAACAAAGCATATTGAAGTTCTTAACCGGTATACGACTATGGACATAGAGACAAGTAGTGCTTTCTCAGAGTATTTTTTAAGTTATTTTTACTTTCTATATTCTTTATTAAATCATGAGGTAGCTGATTAATAAATACGGGCGTTATCCATCGTCTTTCACGTTTTCCATAAAAAAATTTGACATTTGGAACACACAGCTTGTGTGTTCTAGATAGTCGTGTTGGGTACCTATACTCTCTTTCCTGTTTATATTCAATATTGTTATATTGTTCAATTGAGATAGACATTTTGACTTTTAATTCTATAGGCAGTATACCACATATTTTACAGAGTTTATTATAATCTTTATTACTTGAGTTTATGGTTTTTTTATCTACTAACAATTTTAGAATTCCCATTTGCTAATATTTAATTTTATTTAGGTGAACAGGAAAAGTGAGACCATACGCGCCCAACCCGTAAGATATTACTGCATCAACTAATGCGTAATAAAGTACGTACATTATACTTCTGGGTATTATAAACTTTAAATTTTGTAATTTACAGTAAATTGATCTTAATTTGTTACATACTGAATCTACATGAATGTTCCATCCAAAATGACTATCTACATTTACTCCTAAGTATTTATAGGAAGGCACAGTTTGGAGGTTAGGACATTTACAATTAATTTTATTTTGATGCAGACATTCGTATGTGTGTCCTATTATTTTTATGACAATAAATTTATTTTTAATGTAGGGAGATAGAATAGACATACATTTTGTTTTATCTATATTGATTATTATCCCATTGTCATGGGTCCAAGAAACTACTTTGTCGAAGTCGTTTTGCATTACTTCCTGTATTGTGTTCTGGTTCGTATCGCTATATAATATGCATGTATCGTCGGCATACATATACGATCTACATTTTTTTATAACAGGCATACTATTTACATGCATTATGTATCCAACCGGACCATAAACCGAGCCAGTCGGAACACCAAATTTAATATATTCAGTCTTGCTCTCAGTTCCACATATACGTACTTTCAGCTGTCTATTATTTAAATATTCCCTAAACCATGCGTTCATTGGCCCTCTTATGCCGCACTCCTGCATGGACTGCAATAAGCCATCATGATCAAGAGTATCGAAAGCTTTTTTGAAGTCGATGAATAAAGCCAATACTATTTCTTGTTTATTAATTAACGAGCTATTTATATCATCAGTAAATTTAGACAAAACTGTAGCTGTACTTCTATTTGGGCGAAAACCGTGCTGAGCATCGTTGATAACTTTGTTATTTTCAAGAAAAGCTGTAATTTGACCTACTATTATTTTTTCTACTATTTTATTTAATATATTTAAAATGGCTATCGGCCTATAATTTGAAAATTCCGTATGAAGACCTTGTTTATATATTGGCTTAATTAGCTCACTTCAACTCCTCAGGATAAATAACCTTTTTTTATGCTTAGATTTATAATATGTGCAATTACTGGGGCAATTTTATTCTTAATTTCTTTTAGATCCTTTATTCGAATACTATCCGATCCCGGCGCCTTATTGCAGTCCATATTGTCAATTACTTTTACTACATGCTCAGGTAGTACTTTTATAAATCTAAAACTAGCATCACTTTCAGAAACATACGATTTCCGTTCAAGTTACAAATTGTTACAAATGTGCTTATTTTTAATGTCCTCTATCTCCCGGGTAAAAGTATTACAAAAGCCATCACATACATTTGTCTTATTTTTTGTTTTTAACATGTACTTTTCAATGACACTATCCACAGATAATTTATTTCGCCCTAACCAAGAATTTACAGTACTCCATATTTTTTTCATATCCCCTTTAAAGTCTATTAGGCATCTTTGATAAATATATGATAAAATATATTTTTATTGCTCAGACATGCAGGTTTTCTCATGAGATTTTCTTTCAAGGCCAAGCATGTGGTAAATTTGCGCTTAAAATTGCAATTAACAATTTCATTGGTGCTGGTGGGGATCGAACCCGGGGTGCTCCTGAGCTACCATGGCTTATCGTCTTATTATATTTTCGAACATTAAATGTATTTAAACGAGAACAAAAATTGTTTTATTAAAAATAGTGACGTACATTCTGTAATAATAGGAATTACAAACTTCGAATTAACAGTACACATGATGGTAAGTGGCATGTGCAGTCATGGTCGCCTGCAGCCAACTCTAAGCGAAGAAGGCTGTAGGTGCATTGTCACCACTGAGTACTGAGATGTAAAGCCGCAGAGGTTGTCAATACACTAGCTTCCTATATCCTTCAGAATAGGCACAAAAGTGATATAAGGCGGCAGAAATAGGTAAGGAGATGGTGCCCACCCAGACAATATTCTAGGCAGGAAATTAGTTAACATAAAGAACCAAAGGCATTTTGGAACTACATAAAATCTCAAAGGGGTAGTGGACACTCACGATCGATTTTACGTGGGGAGGCGTTAACGGGTCAACAAAGTGTTGAAGAAGGCAGTACGAAACAGGCAGACTTAGAAGTGAACGCGAGTATCATTAATGCTGGTGGAGGTAACAGTGGTGCACGCGTGCATCTAGACCGCTTAAAACCAGAAGAAGTTATAGGTGCGCTACAGCGGTTAAAGCGTAAGTCTGCCATAGGACCCGATGGCATAACTTCCTACGTAATTAGGGACTGTAGGGAAGTGTTGGCTGAAACTCTACTTCACATGTATAACCTTTGCATAGAGTCGGCGGTGTTTACCGAGAGGTGGAAAATAACACGAGTCGTGCTCGTGCCTACGAAAGGTTTATCAATTAATGTAGAAGGATACAGACCTGTAGCTGTCCTATCAAAACCGGCGAAAGTGTTTCTATACATAAGAATGTACTCTCACTTGTAAACACCCAGCTGACAGATGCTCAGCTTGGCTTTAGACCAGTACGGAGTACCGCAAGCAACCTTCTGAACTACATGGCTGATATCGTGCCGGTAGTGGACAGTGGAGTGCAAGTGGACGTCGCTTATTTTGATTTCAAAAAGCCTTCGACTTGGTCGATAACAACTTATTACTTAAAAAGTTAGCAAACATTGGTTTTACTCCACACTTACTACAATTTTTCGCCAGTTACATGAGGAACAGGCAACAATATGTGGAATACGCTGATTTCGTATCGAAATCATATTACACTCGATCTGGTGTGAGTCAGGGCAACAATCTCGGTCCTCTCTAGTTTACATTAATGATAAACGATCTGCCGGAGTTGTGATTGACGCTAAATGTTTGCTGTTCGCTGACGACCTCAAGCTGTATCTATGGATCAGGGAACCGGAGGACTGTGAGAGGTTACAACGCGACATTGACAGGGTGGTAGCGTGGTGTGAGGATAATAAGTTGCAGTTTATTTCATCTAAGTGTGTAACGATAACATTTACTTGCGCACGCAATCCTATGTTCTATGCGTATGCACTGATTGGAGTAGCTATGCACTAGCACGCTAGCACGAATGAGTGAGGTTAAGTATTTGGGTGTTCGTTTCACCTCAGTACTTAATTTTCAAAATCATATAGCGGACATCTGTAAGAAAGCGTATCGCAACTTAGGTTGTATACTGCGCAGGGCTCGTCGTTTCACTAACATTAAATCCATTATAGCACTGTATAACGGCCTTAGATAGGAGCCAGCTTGATTGCAACGCAGTTATCTGGGCTTCACATGAAACTAAATATAGTCTCATGCTGGAGAGAATTCAAAACAAATTTGTTAGGTTTTTATATTTCAAGCAGTATGGCGTATATCCTTTTTACCCACTTAAATATCCAACCTTATTCGTTTTAGGTATGGTGGGATATAATGAACTCCGTGTTAGGCGGGACCTCGCACTGGTATCATATATTCACCAAGTAATAAGAGGAAAGATAGACAATCCTTATTTCTTGGAGGGCATAAATGGGAATCTCCCAGAGAAATACGTGTGGCGAAGGCAGCGGCCGCGGCTGCTGGCGGTGCCGCGCGCTCGCACTAACTTGCTGCGAGAGGCGCCGCGCACCCGCGCCACCAGACTGCTTACCCTTATCCATGAGGAAGTTGTCATATTTGTATGTTCTGTGAGTAAATTCACAAGTTTACTGTTTTCACTAGCGCATTAGGTCATTAGATCCTGTAATGTTAGTGATAAGTTTGGCCTAATAAATAAATAAATTTTGCATGTCTTACCGGTAGTGTGATTGGGTAACTCTGGGGCAATATTTTGCCTGTGGGTATAACTATTCAACGGTATTATTTTTTTATTATTGTAATATTTTGTAACAAAATACTAAATAAAACACCAAACAAACTCTCGAATCAAACACACGTATTAGGTATTCTAGCTAGAGTTGTTACTGTTACAGGATGTGTTTATAAAAATAAAGTTTAAAATTTAGTTAAATATACAAGGCATGTTGGGCAAAGAATTGGAAGTTGAATTGTTTTTAAATAGTAACAATATACACATCTTTGTATTACTGAACATTGGCTAAAAGATTATAATTTCATGTATAATTTCAGAAATCACCAGGTGGTCAGTTCCTTCAATAGAGAAAAAAGTTTACGTGGTGGCTCCTTAATATTAGCAGATAAATCATTATTATTTAAAGAACGTAAGGACATTGTGAGCCTCTCTGTTGAACGAACTGTAGAAATGGCTTGTGTAGAGCTCGAGCACCTCATTGTTGTAAGTGTTTACAGACTGTGCTACTTATGACCATTTTGAAAGGATTGTGGAAGAAGTTTTACTCAAACTTAGTAAACAGAACAAGTCTGTTGTAATGTGTGGAGACTTTAATATCAATCTCCTTGAAACTTCTTCCATTAGTATTAAGTTTTGCTCATTGTTTAAGTCGTATAATCTTGTGAATTTATTCTTAGAACCAACACGTATTGCTGGGCCTAGTGCGACCTGTATAGATAATATTTTTACAGATGTTAAGCCCTTGCATAAATCAATTATTCAAAATTTAAGTTCAGATCACTGTGGACAGTTAGTATCACTACCTTACATACACAAAAAAACAAAAAAATAAGAAAGTTGTTTTTGTTCCAATAAATGAACATCGCTTGGAGAGGTTTAGAAGTAATATAATAAAAAGACTTCCATCACTTTCGTTTAAAAATAGTGCTAATTATTTGTATGCTACATTATTTGAAATTATAGGTTGTGAATTTAGTAGGATATTTACTTCTAAAACTTTCTCTTTTAACAGTCGCAAATCAATTAATGAATGGGCGACAGTAGGAATTTATAAAAGTAGGCGAAGGTTATACGAGCTTTATGATGAAAGTTCATATAATAGTAGTGTGATATTTAGAGATTATGTAAAACCATATTCTAAAATATTTAAAAAGTGTGCTCCACTGCTAAGGCTTTACATTTAAGCAACAAAATTAAAACTGCATCCGACAAAATTAAAATGACCTGGAGAATAATAAATAGTGAAACGGGCAAGGTCAAACTGCGCAACTCGGATTTTCAATTGAATATTAACAATAATTTAACGCGATATGATCAAGAAGTTGCTATGGCTTTTGAGAAACATTTTACTGATGATCCTTTTTTGACAACAAAATCATTAAATTCTTCTCCTACTGTCGCCGAATCATTGCTCAAACAAAATGTAAAGGCTTGTTCAAATACTTTTAAATTCCATAGAGTACTGCCAAAAGATATCGTTAAATATTTTAAAACTATTGGTGTTAAGAAAACGGCGGACTTATGGGGGATTTCCGTTAAAGTTATTTTATCTATAATAGATATATTAGCACCTTATCTAGCCACTATATTTAATATAAGCGTCGAATCTGGTGTGTTTCCTGATTTAATGAAATATAGTAAAGTCATACCTATATTTAAATCTGGTAGTACATTAGACCCCGCCAATTTTAGACCAATTTCTGTACTACCAACATTAAGTAAATTTTTTGAAAAAATTGTTTTAGATCAGATGTTAAGTTTCTTTAATATTAATAAATTGCTACATAAAAATCAATTCGGTTTTACAAGGGGTCGCTCGACAACTGACGCTGGAGTTGAGCTTATTAAACATATTTTTTGTGCATGGGAGAATTCAGAGGATGGGTTGGGTATATTTTGTGACCTTTCCAAGGCGTTTGACTGTGTTCACCATGAGAAATTAATCAGGAAGCTACAGTACTATGGTGTCTAAAATACAGCGCTTAAACTTATTATTTCATATTTAAGTAATAGAAAACAGAAGGTTATTATCAATGGTAAAAGTTCTTCCGGGTCACCTGTACTAATGGGTGGGTGTTCCTCAGGGCTCGATTCTCGGCTCATTTCTGTTTCTGGTGTATATTAATGACTTACCTCACCTTGTAGGGGATAGTCATGATATAGTATTATTTGCTGATGATACTTCCTTGATTTTTAAACTTAAACGTCAATCATTTAAATGTGACGAAGTGAATAATGCTATATCAAAATTAGTGCATTGGTTTAACGTTAATAATCTGCATTTGAACGGAAATAAAACTAATTGTGTTAAATTTACAACAAGGAATATTAAAAATCTGAATACCAATGTGTTTTTAAATGGAGAGGAATTGAGCCCTGTTGTATCCACTGTTTTTCTTGGCATTATTCTTGACGCAAAGCTCCAGTGGGGCCCCCATATATCCTAATTAGCAAGCAGACTAAGTTTTGCAGCCTATGCTGTAAAAAAGATTGGAGGTCTCACTAGTGTCGAGACAGCTAAATTAGTTTATTTTAGTTATTTCCATAGCATAATGTCGTATGGGATTTTGCTATGGGGAAATGCGGCTGATTCAGAAATAATTTTTGTTTTACAGAAGAGGGCCATTAGATCTATTTACAATCTAAAACCGAGAGAGTCTCTTAGAGATAAATTTAAAGAAATTAATATATTAACTTTGGCCTCTCAGTATATTTACGAAAATTTAATGTATGTTCACAAAAACAAAGATAGTTTTAGTAAAAAAAGTGGTATACATTCTGTAAACACTAGGAACAAACACAAGCTACTGATGCCAGTTTCTCGACTCCATAGAGTCAGCAATTCATTCTTGGGGCAATGTATACGCTATTACAACAAGGTCCCGGAAAGTGTACAGGTTCTCTCTATTACCAAGTTGAAATGTTTTATTAAGCTGAAACTGTATAAAAAGGGTTATTATAGTATAAATGAATACATGGTTGATAATAACCCCTGGGAATGAGGTGGTCGCTTCCAAGCAGTTTCTAAAATAAATTTTGTAAATAGTTCGTAATCATTTATATTGTAATATTTATTTTAAAAAAAAGTCCCGCTGGGTTTCTTGCTGGTTCTTCCCAGGACAGAGGGTTTTTTTCGAACCAGTGGTAAAGTAAAAAATGACTTTCAATAAGAATTACACATGTAATTTATATTAAATTAAAAAAAAATATTCCATTCTATTATAAAGTCTATTCATTATAAACTAATTGTTAAAAGGTGAATCTATACAAAATTTAAAAAAATACGCTGATTATTTTTGATAAAATTTATTCATACAATGAGAAGCACGATTTACAATACTAAGCAATATTAAGGGCATACATTATTTTAAATAATTTTGACATAACGACTTGCACTGTGTAGTGGTAGTGTTAGAATAGCCACTACCCATTATCGTCCCGTGGGTGTCGTAAGAGGCGACAGAGGAAAACTGAAACAGGAGGTGGACATCAGCATCAAAGTGACTGAAATGGCAGCTAATGGATTATCCACCCATAATAGCCTATAATAGTCCACTGCCGAACATAAGCCGCCGCCAGAAACTGCATCATAGGGGCGATTTTGCCACGCTCGGCAGGCGGGTTGACAACTGCAGTTTTTATAACTTTGATTTGTTATCAGGAAGGTGCTGCTTCCCATCTCCTACTTCAGTGTCCCTATATCATCTAGTTGGGGTAGTTGACATTACTACACAGTCACTACCTTCTATTACAAAATAAAATAATAAAAATACGGTTGCCAACCCACCTGAAAACCATGCAACTATGGGCAAGAACTATATTCAACAGTAGAATATGATAGGATGTAATTATGATAATGATAAATAAAAACCTATTTTAAGTGCAACACTCACATATTAATAACTATTGATTTTATGTTATTTAGAGATTTATATTTTAAATATTACTATCTCCGTTTGCATTAGATGCGTTAAAAATATTATAACCATTGTAATCTAGAGATAAAAAATAAACAAATTATACATTTATAACAACGGACATTTGTTAATTGAATAAGTGTGACATGCTGTTACAAAGTCCATCTAATGGTTGGTGGATGCTGCGGCAAATAGACATCTTAATCTATCCTAAAGTAAAATCAAACTACCATCTGTATTTTAAGTTTTCGTTGCTACCCCGGAGGAGGAAGCTGGAATGCCTTGTTACCATCAAAAAGGGTCTCCGGTTCTCTACACTCCTGAGCTCAAATATACTATTCGACTTCTGTTTACATTTTTTATAGGAGAGGGCAAATGAGCATGCGGCTCACCTGATTTTAAGTGATTACTGCCGCCCATGAACAACTGCAACACCAGTGGAATTGCAGATACGTTGCCGGCCTTTTAAAAAGGAATAGACTCTTTTATTGAAGGTCCCTAATTCGTATCGGAAAAATCGCTGGTGGTAATCGATTCAACAAGGAAGTTATGCGAGGAAGAAAACTTCTTCTTAATCGCACAGTGGTGGACCGCCAATCATCCAGATGGTATGGATGGTATCGCGAGTTTTGTCGCGATATGCGATGGTGAAATTGAACGGCTGGAATTAGTCCGAACAATTCCTCAGATCACTCCCCGCGATAGATGCAATAAAATACACAAAGATATGCAACATCTCTACGCAGTATAAGTGAGTCAAGCCGATCGGAAAGAATTCGGTCGTCGACGATTCGAACATCTCTGCGCTGGGGAACTACTGCTCAGAGATGGGAACAGTATTCCATGTGAGGCTGAACCTGCGCCTTGTAAAGTTGCAAGCGGTGTGCTGGCATGAAATACTTTCCCGCTCTGCTGAGTACGCCAAGCACTTTAGGGGCCAATTTGGCCTTCTCTTCCAAGTGATCACGAAACTGCACGTTACTCGATATGTCGACACCGAGGATTCCGATACTGGCTGAGGTAACAAGATGAGTGCCTTCAAACCGAGGAGATACAATAAAGGGGTTTTTTTTGCGGTAAACACGCAAACTTGTGTCTTCTGTGGATTGAACTGGACTAGATTTATTCGCCCCCAGTCTGAGACTTTCTTCAACAAGGTCCGGCTACAGACACAAGTTTAATCCGGTACTCGGCGACGTTTTCCCGAGAAATATTGGCAAGGCCGGTGTATAAAGCATTACCAGTGCTGTCGTCTGCATAGCAATGACTGTTACCGGTTTGCAACATATCATTGATATGCAGAAGAAACAGCGTTGGTGTGAGCATGCATCCTTGTGAAACACCAGCGTTAATGGGCTTGTAATCGGAGCACCGTCTACTACGACCTTGATGCTCCGATCTGCAAGAAAACTAGTGATCCAATTGCACATTTTTAAATTCTGTCTCGTGAACTACTTTCAGAACATGCTTTTCACGCTTACTTATTATTAAAACTAACAGAATATTCGTTTATAAAAATTAAGATACGTTTCATTACTATACACTAAAATTTGTGGTGGTACGTACAAAAAGAAATAAATAGTCTTCTTTAACTGTAACTCTTGAAATTATTAACATTCCTGTATGATGTGATACTGTTTAACAAAGACTATAAATCCAACTAAGGCACTCATTACCTAAAATGTGAAAATTTTGTTTTAGATAATTATCAAACGAAGGGTATTTGTGTTTTGTATGAAGTCAGTCTTAACTTTTTAAACGAAGGCAGTAAAGACTTGTAATCTGCTGTATTTGAATTTGAAACCGTTTGACCAAAATATTACTTTTAAATTTCTGAAAATAGGGATAATCTTCACATCATATATTTTAACATGTACATTTGATTATTTTATTAATTTTCAAAACTATACATTTTTTTATAGAATATGGGTGACAGTTGAGCACACAGTTCACCTGAATCAAAACGCAGATGTGTCATCACCCCTGAGGACTAGGATAGAATGTATCGTATCCAGTAAAAAGGGTCTCCAGTTCTCTACACTCACCATACAAATCACAGCAGTATTAAGCTGTTGTTGTACGCTGGTATTCTGTGAAAGCCTGGGCCTTCCCCGGACGAGCCGATCCATTCGTGCTGCAACTATAATATACCTGCACTATGACTCTACTACGAAAGAACTATTACTTTGAAAATGAGCGGGGAAGGGAATAGCATATTAGCAGCATCCCATGCTACGCCACTGTTAAAATGGCTTCCCATAAATACCCAGTATTTTACATTAGTGGTCTCAATGATGAATGCTCTCCTGCAACGGTGACTCTCACAATGACATTCATAGTAAGACAAGAGGTGACAGATTCCCTTAAATTATCACAACATGGCGAAAATTATATTATGTAATATTTTATCGTCGAACAGATTTACATAGCATGCTCCGCGCGGAATTAGAACTCGCGATCTTGCAGTGCCGCGACCAACCGCTAGTCCCTTGCGCTACGGAAAATCCATATTAACGTCAAAATCTATATTATCCAATAAAATCATATTTAACATTATATTAGAAATATCTTAATAATCAACAGTCGCACAGCATAAGATGCTGCCAAAATGCCATTCCCTTCCCCGTTAATTTTCAAAGTGAAAGTCTTTACGTAGTAGAGCCATACTGAAGCTATATTATGGGTGCAGCACGAATAGGTAGGCTTGAGCCGGGCAGGATAGCATTACTACATAATACCTGTGTAATATAGCAGCATCATGCTATATTTCCTATGGTGAGTGTAGAGACTCTTTTAACTTGTAACAAGCTTTCTATAGTCCTCAGGGTTGACAAAGCACTAACATTTTGATTCTTAATCGAAAATACGTGTAGGTGGACTATGTGCTCGTTCGTTGTCTTTATTTTATAAAACGTATGAAAGTATAATAAAAAATTATATAAGCAAAAGACCGAACACGAACACGAAGGTGGGAAAAGAGGCCTTGGCTCAGCCGTGGGACGTTTACAGGCTACACGGCTCGAGATGACCCGCACGGTTGTCGCCGTTCCCGTCGCAGGTCTGTGTATTTCACATCTGGTGTAAACGAGATAGTAATATCGTCATCTTTTGGAAGTAATGAGAGCTTTCTAGGATTTCCCGTAGAAGTGAAATACCGCCAACTTTCTTACACTGGTAACCTTTTGGATAGAAAAACGCAATAACTGATTATGGCCTGGCCTTGGATTCGAAACCGGGACAACATGATAAGCAGTGAGCGTTTACGACCTTAAAACCAACGAGCCAGTCACGGCACTGAATAAAATAGATAATAATAACAAAGTATATAATATATCAAGGAATTTACCGTAGCAATCAGAGATCTGTGAAGTATATATATACTTAGCGGTGAAAAGGTGGTCTTGCAGAGGATGACTTGCATATGTAATATGTCCAACTCCACCGCCACTGGACAACCAATTGGTGTCAGGTGATACGTCACTTTGTTCAACACAACGTTGGTTTTTTCCATCTGTATTAAATATTACAACACATTTTAAACTAGCAACAGCAATGATTCTTTCAGAAGAGCGGAGAACACCCAATATTCTATGGAACTGTGTGGAAATAATTGCTTTGCCTGCCCCCAGGGTTCAGCATGTACGAACGTAGTGGTGACGTTTTATAAACGATTTCATTTATTACAACTGGTGCCATAACACATTCCTGCTGTGCTCACGTCAGTAAGCCTAGAGTATTGTTCCATGCGTTAATGTCAGCACGTATTTGAGATTGGTGTGCTCCGTTCTTTACCTTTTTAATTCAAAAATACATCAATGTATTAATATATGTTCACGTCCTGAGTTGCCCCGGCAAAGGTCGATTGGGCTAGGGCCCATAGTAGCCTCCTCGACGGACAACAGAGGACGGGGCTCAAATGGCCTATGGATAATTATTCTACACAATAGATATAAGGCTAGGTAAATAAATAGGACGTACCTGGTTCCGAAACTAAAACTGACCACAAGGCTCGGTCAGGCGGTAGGTAGGTTGTAAGTTTGTGTTAGAAGGTGAATATGTGTGTGACCTGACTTAACCGAGGTGATCGGGCAGCGGCCTGGTCCGATGCTGCCCCACGATGTGGTATCACTCCAACTAACGTCACCAATTGAAAACTGCTGACTTCATTTCACTATTTCAGTTTATCAACTTTATTGTTCACTATTTCAATTTATTAACTTTATTGTACATTTAATTAACTTCAAACACAACTAAATCCCCGTTAATCGTAATCAAATACGTAACACACGGCACAACTAATGAAAGGTGGATCAAAGTTCAACATCCGTTTTCACTTAGCAACAAATTATTTCTAGAAACCGAACGCGACCTTCTCTCGGTTCACAAAGTTCCGCGTTCCACACAACAAACTAAGATTATTTCGTACGATATTAACAGGCCACTCAAGCAAATTAAATATTGCAAATGCGCTTCAAAATGCAATCACTCACGAGTCTAGCGAAAAAACTGCAATAGTAAATTCCACACGCATCAAAGACCGGACGTTGATCGCAATCAATATTAACTTCCAAAACAATTAATCGACCCGGCGTCCGCCTAGACAATCTATTTTTCTAGACTCAACAAAACTCCTCGTCGTTGCAAAAACTTGCTAACAAAAACCGACTCTATTTAGAGGTTATACGGTACGCGACCACGCTGTCCTAGTGACTGCACTGCATTGTTAACTTCCGACGCGCCACACCTAAAACCAACTCTGCTCGCGCGAACGTCAAACCGGTATGAATGCACCGCACCGAGCGCCATCTGGCGTCAATTCTTAAAATTAGCGTTTGGCGCGAACAATATATATAAATCTGAAGTTTCTATTTGCAATATTCACTGACCTCTCCTTTTGTCTATATACAATGGTAATATCGAAATAACTAAAAAATTGATGAATGATTGAAGGCCGGGGAATTTTGCCAGTAAGAAGTAAATACAGAAAAAGAAGACAAGATAACATTTAATTAATTAAAATGTTTGTAAAGTTAAATAAAATACCCTTGGAACAATAACTAAAGAATAGAATTAACCAATATTTAATAATTCTTTAATATAGTATAATAATTATTAATATACTGTATATTAATATTTTTTGTATCTGAAGTGGGCGTGACTTGTGCAAGCCAGAGCACCCGTTTTTGGCCGTATTTTCATCCCCCTGGAAAATTTCCTTTTCTTTTTGAATCTATTTTTAGATTTGAAGAATATCAATTAGTTTTTGAGATATTCGCAAAAAAACTAAACCCCTTTTTTCGTTTTTGTTAATTGTTTATAACTATTGCAATTATTGTAACCGAAAATTTATAAGTAATATTAAAATTTGACCAATATGGCACTTGTTGACTAGACACCATGGTTATTATGATATTATAATAATAATATTTTTTTCGTTATGTTGCACAAATTATTTGTATTTGGTCGTGCTATAATTGCACTACACTAAATGTATAGTGAGTTACACTGTCTTATAACTAAACTTAAAAATAATGATAATGATTAATTGTGTAAGCAACAGAGCAAGTTGAAAATCTGTTCTCACACTTTTACTATTTTTAACAATTAATGGTGTCCTAATGTATTTCCGCGATCAGAATGAGGATCTCCTGTTGTATTTCCTACAGAATTGGCCTTATGCTGTTATATTGCCGTAAGCTCCTTGTATATAACCGATAAATATATTGGTCTGCAATGATTTCTTGAAATAATATTATATAGCAAAAACGAAATTATTTTGAAATAAATATACTCTGCGATATGCAGATGCTTTATTTAAAAATTTACCAAAACCGTGAGAATCCTAATGTTTCTTATTCTGTTTTTTTTTCAATGACTTTCATTAAATAAGATCCTTCGCATTTTACCTCATTTTTAAGAGAAATATGAGAACAATTCATCGGACGTTTCTGAACAGCCCTGAAGTTAGCTGTTTGATTGCGCATTTGATTGCGCATTTCATTGCTTAGGTTATATATTGTATATTGCGCAGCCAAAAGTGTAAACTACAGTGTGACTAAGAAATGTCAGCCAAACTGTTGTGAGTAATTACTTTGTTACACTTAACGCTTCTGGTTGTGCCTACTGAAAGGGCTAGGTATAACGTAATAAATATTTATCATAAAAAACCGAATGTTCCACACACGTTTATCAGTAAATTCATAAATCATATGAATATAATTGCATAATTATTAATTGTCGCAACGAAGTACAAACTGTATACTATACATTCTTAATGTAAAACACTATGTATCGGTGATATACAAAGTATTTTATGCTAAGCTGACATTCAAAGAAGCTGTATAATATCTAGCAACTTACCAACGTGCGTAGTTGAAATGTAGCGAGAAGATGTTAAGAGGAGCACCTTGTGAGGCAATCTATGAGGCAGACCTATGTTCAGCAGCTGAATTTTGATGTACTGTAATGATTTTGATGCTAATAATGATAAGCGGGTATAAACAGAAAGAAAGAATAAGTACGCACCTCTTCATGTGTTCGATGGCAGGGCTCAACCAAAAGAAATATTTTGGTGAAGTACATCACAATCGCGACAGCTAGCGAAATTGTTGTGTGCAATCGATTTACTATGGTTCCTAAATCTGTACAGAACATGCGCTAATTAAACCAAATGTTTTAAAAAATATAAGTGATGACCCGGAGAAAGGGGAAAAAGGAAGCGAGGAGAAGGTAAGTAAAACAAAGCCCGAATTTTAACATAGAACCTTAAGGCTCGTTGGAACTTAACTATATCCGGCGTGGTAAGTGTTAAGCGTTTTCACAATTCATCATCATCATCATTACAGCCATTCACAAGTCCACTGCTGTGAACATAGGAAAATTGTGCGCACCGTCAGGATGGCGTTTGCTGGGACAAATATCAGTTTGTCCCAGCAGGATATAACGCAAAAACTGACAGAGCGCATAGACGACCTGAAGCAGAGAATCGCTGCTTGGGGGAAGCGGATTCGGCGACATACCAAGAGGTCGACACGGTTCAACCAGAATCGTCTTATATTCGTATACCTTTGGCATACTCAGGTGGACTCGGACCGAACTGAACGCTCTGGACAGAAAAGTCCGCACTATAATGACGTCCCACAGAATGCATCATCCGAGATCGTCGGTAATGACGCTGTACTTGCTGCGGAAGCATGGTGGGCGCGGCTTTTTAAGCGCGCTTACCCTACATAGTCGCGAAGTGTGCAGACTCCGTAATTATTTTCTGGCGAGAGCGGGTGATCCATTCTATAGGGACGTTATTTTTTGTGATAAAGGACTTACCCCTCTATACTTAGCCAACGAGCAATGGCAAGACCCGGCAGTACGGTGCATTTCCGACCGGGAGACCGTATGGAAGGAGAAGGAGCTCCACGGGAGGTTCTACAAGGCTCTACATGAGCCGTTCGTAGGCACAGTTGCCTCCCTCCACTGGCTACGTTTTGGTGACCTCTTCGGGGAAATCGAGGGTTTTGTCTGTGCAATACAGGATCAGGTTATTAAGACCAACAACTATCGGAGATATATCCTAAGTGATGGCACCGTCGACATTTGTCGAGCTTGTCGCCATCCCGGTGAATCACTTATGCATGACATCTCCGGTTGTTCGGCGCTTTCTAACTCTGAGTACTTGCATAGGCACAACCTAGTAGCCAGGATTCTACACCAGGAGCTGCTCTGAAATACGGTCTCGTGGATCGGAAACTGCCTTATTATATGTACATGCCGGAAGCCGTGCTCGAAAATGACCGCCCCAGGCTCAACTGGGACCGGGCCATCATCACAGACAGGACCATTCTTGCGAATAAGCCTGATATTGTGCTGATGGACCGGGCACAGCCACGGATATTTTTGGTCGACATTACCACTCCGTATGACGAGAACCTCGTGAAAGCCGAAACAGATAAGCGAACAAAATATCTGGACCTGGCTCACGAGGTGACCGACATGTGGGGTGGACTGCCGGCCGAAATTATACCTGTGGTTGTTTCTGCGAACGGGTTAATCCCAGTCAGCCTCTCGGGTCATCTGAGGCGACTGGGACTCCGTGACGGACCGCTCCAAGCTCAAATGCAGAAGGCAGTGCTCCTCGATATCGCCCGCATCGCCCGCCGGTTTCTTTCCCTTTCCCCCTAACCCTCGGCCGTTTGGTCTCCCCTGCCGAGGGCTTCCATCTGGTTGGGGATTTTATTTATTTATGTATTTTTTATTGTTGATATTTATGTATGTTTATCATTTGCATTTACACATATATATTTAAACAGCCCATCCAGATGAGTAAACTATATAGATGCCTCAAATAATAATAATAATTTTATTTCAGATACAAGCTCCATACTTTGTTAGTAATAAGTAACATAAATTTAAAATTAATGTAAGTAAATATACAACTTAAAACAACAATACTTATTTTATATTAAACATAACAGCTCTCGACCCCATATGCTCAGTGTTCGAGTGCCGCACAACCGGACAATCAAGCCTTCCTAATACAGTACATAGGAGTCCGTTGGCACTGTCTCGTACGCGTTGCATCAGGGAGGCCACTCTTTTCCGCACTATTGTATCAAAGCTGTCCGTGTTAGCCTCAACAAACATATCTAATGCGCTGCAATATCGAGACAGCCCCATCAGCATCCTAAAACCATTATTGTACTGAACACGTAGAGCATTTACTGATCGGCGAGTATACTTGACCCACAGGCTGCAGGTGTAAAACTTTTGGCAGTACGCCTTAAAAAGGGTTATCTTGACAGCTTTTGTACACCTTGCAAACCTGCGAGCGAGCACGTTGCACCTCACTGCTAATGCTCTTTCTCGTTCAATATCCATGTCATCAGAGAGGTCATCTGTAACCCAGTGCCCCAGGAATTTAAATTTGGTGACTCTATTTAAAGGTACTCCTCCAAGCCTGACCAGTGGGATAGCATTGGGTTCTTTGTTCCCTGCCTTGAAAACAAGTAGTTCACTATTTTTGGAGTTATACCTGAGGCCATGAAGTTCTGCATATCTCTCACATAAATGTATTAATACCTCGAGTGCTCCATTTATATACAGGTTAAAGAGCCTCGGTGAAGTTAACCGTCCTTGTCTCACTCCGCACTCCAACCTTTATTCAGTCGAGTATGAGCATGCCCACCTTACATTATTTGATTGATTGTGGTACCAATACCTTAATATATCGACTATCTCGGGAGTGCTCGTTTCCCTCCGAAGCTTATCCCATAATAGGTTGTACGAGACCAGGTCAAATGCCTTCGACAAGTCCAAAAAACAGGCGTAGACGGACGTTTTTCTCGTAACATAATACTCGACGGTATGCTTGAGTCGTAAGATTGCAGTTTCAGTGGACAGTTCAGGTCTAAACCCAAACTGTGCCTCATGTACATGTATATGTTTATTGTCGGCAGCATCCCCAGTCTTTTT
Organism: Parnassius mnemosyne; assembly: GCA_963668995.1. Classification (NCBI taxonomy): domain Eukaryota; kingdom Metazoa; phylum Arthropoda; class Insecta; order Lepidoptera; family Papilionidae; genus Parnassius; species Parnassius mnemosyne. The sequence goes on from CAVLGL010000085.1 coordinate 38,465,370, forward strand.
CTTTAGAATTGGTACCACTATGGTCGTGATAAGTTCCTGAGGTAAGTATTCATGCCCTATACACACATTAAAGAGCATAGTCAGTATCCAATGCAGATGAACTCCCGCGTACTGCAGGTGCTCAATACTTAGGTCATCATAGCCAGGTGATTTACCACGTGTCATGTTATTTATGACATTTGCGACTTCTTTACCGCAGTAAATCTGGCAAATTCATTGCATGATTTCTCTTCAATTTCAAACACCCGCTGCACCGGTTCCAATGGAGATTCCACTTTAAAGTGTTCCCTAAAAACTTCTGCAATATGATGGGGTTCACTCTTACCATCGACACTCACAGGTAAGCATGAAGCAGTTTCCAGCTTCTTAGTTTGTTTCCAAAAACTTTTAAAATCTTTTTCTTTGTGGTGAGTAGCCAATATATCCATTTTTATTTGGTTCTCATTGTCTTGACACCACTCAAGCTTTGGCTTAAAGCACCTCCTAGCTTCTCGCATTCTCTCTTAGACATAACCCGCATTGGGCTTACCATACAGCAACCACATTTGGAAACTGCATCGTGCCTCCTGATGGACCTCCCTTACATACCTATTCCACCCAACAACTAGTTTGTGTTTACTACGCTTTCTTATCTCATAGCTAGTTTCAGAAGCTTCTCTTAAGATATAAACAATATTTTTATATAACCTATCAATAACTATCCTATGATCTACATTTTTACACACTTTATCCGCACAATACCTAGATTCTAGTGGAAAATCAACATTTCTTAAATTATTATGACATATTTTACTATATATTTTAATCTGATCGACGCCCCTCTCACCCCACTTCACCTTGTTACAACATTTTTCCTTATATTGCATTTTAAATGGCAGCTTACCTGTGCTAAAATCTACTTCCAGTGGAAAATGATCTGATCCATAAACATCAAAGCATACCTTATAATTTAATACACATTGCCAAGCTGCCTCTGTTACTAAACAGTGATTAAGCCATCTTCGGCAGTCCTTTTTAATGTCACTTATATAAGTGTATGTATCTGATGTTATTTTTAAACGGACCACGTCTGCACAGAGTCACCTCCGCTCCTCACAGAAATCGGATAACTTATTATAAAATAATTCTCCGAGATGCGCATTAAAATCACCAAGAATAATAGCAGATTCAATTTCGCAACTCTCAATTACAGCGTCTATTTCACTTAATACCTCTGTAAACTCAATTAAATTATCTTGACTGTCTGTAGGCATATACACCGAAAAAAAAACAAGAAAAAACGGTTATTCGCACATACTTTAATAGCTGCCAGTCTAACACTATTACACGGAACGATTGAAACTTACGAAAACACACATTATCGCCAGCCCACCATAGGGTCGCCCACGGAGTATGCTGGCTGATGTGTCACTCAAGCCCGTAGCAGGTAATTTCCTGTCATTAAAATTAATAAATCGCCGAAACGAGATTACCTTCAGGCCAAAGATTCTTCTCCAGGAACATTTCCGTCATATGCCTGGGAACAAACACTTTATAAGACTTATAATCTTTTTGACGTTTCATTTTAATTTCCACCAGTAGTACAGCAACATTCGTTTTGCATGAAATATAATCGGCAATGTCCTGGGTTGAAGTCTCTTTATCAACATTGTTTATAAACAATGCTATTTTTATATTTTCTGCCTTAAATTTACCCCTAGGATCATTCACCTACCCCTGTAATCCAATAAATCTGTTCCTAAGTCTTTTCCTCTGCACCATAATCCATTCTTCGTCCCTTTTATGTAGAAATTCGTCCCCTTCCCGCGCTACTTGTGAGAATGTACTTCGTTCGTTAAGCTTACTCATTGGCGCAGTACCGCTCACTCGTTCCGCTACACCTGTAGTTGAGGCCACCAGCGTTTGCGCACACGCATTTGTTTCGGACTGCGTCTGTGTGGAAACCGCGGTACTCGTAGAGGCCTCCACGCGCTCGCCCTCGTCTATTTTGTTCGCTTTAGTTGCTGTTGGTTGCTCGACTGGGACAGGTGCATCCGTAATTGCATGCTGACTCTTCGACATTGTGAGTCACGCTGAGTTACTGTATTATTCTCAGCTGTTGTAAATGCCGTTTGATTTGAAGTAGCCGTTTTTTCTACCTCCAAGTCTATAAAACCAAATGGCCCGCTATCCGATCCAAGGTTATCGTAAAATACTAAATTACTCGTGCCTCTTTTCTTATTTAAGGTATGTTTCACTTGGTAATTATTTAACAGTGACCCTTGTTTCATATTATCAATCTCCATTTCTAATTTGTTAATATGCTCAACCGTAGCGTACTGCTCTGTTATGACTTGAACCTGATCTTTTAGGATAATTATGTCTTTCATTAATCTCGTTACATCAACATGGTCAAATGTAACCGGTGGTAGTTTTCGTAGCTCTCGGGCTACGAATATGGGGATTAGTTCTGGTGAAGTACACTTGATAAGGGAGATAATGTCCTCGAGATCCCGCTGTATTTTTCCATCTGCTTTACCCTTTCTCTTTATCTTTTTCCCTGAAGTTTGCACTGATTGATAGAGTAAGTCTTTTGTAGCCGCAATCTCTTCAAGAGAAAACGCAGTTGCACACAGACGAACTATGCTTTCTTCATTCATCACATCTATTTGATTCTGAATAAATGTCAAGACTTCACTAATGACAATTATTTACAGCTATTACATTTTACTAAATTCACAGACATTGTGTAGAATGCTACACAACTCTTTCACGATAAACACGTATTATCGCGGCAACGTAAGAGACAAGACTCGTAAAGCCAGATTAAAAATAAATAGCGCTCGGTTTATTTTTAGGTTATTGTGATATTCATATTTTAATTTTTAATTTCTCAGTATTCCCGTTAGATGCGATAAAACTAATATTAATTTTGTAATCTATAGATTATAAGGATAAATCGACATACATTTCATTAAGTGTCCCTAAAATTTGTAGTGGGCCCATTCTCCATACAAAAAGAAATTGTCTCCTTTATCTCTAAGAGACTCTGAGGGAGGCCTATATTCAGCAGTGGACTTTTGATAACATAAAACGGTATTGTATTTGTATAATCAAATTAGTATTCATAAATTCATTGTTTGATTATCTGCAGCAAGCGCCGTTCACGCGCGCGCTGCGTGTAATCAACACCATGTCGGAGCGAAATGATTTATTTTCATGTTCGCTGATTGAGCTCAGTCAAATGGCATATCATACTGTATCGTTGGCTACATTTTCGAATTGGGGTGCTTAACCTGTAATGATTGTGTATGTTGTACGTGTGTGTAAATAAATAAAAAAAATTCACGTAAGTCTTCATGTATACATATTATATATTACTGGCCTATTTATGTTTTGCGTTTGGAGTAAAACTAATTTTGCGGATTTTAATTAAGTATAATTAGTTTTATTTCATGGGTAGCATTCCTTATATTTAATAAGAAATTATTATTTTGCACCTGTAATAATATTTACCTGGTGAGCATAATGTTAATAACAAATGGTAACTGGCTATAAATAAGTACGTTGTTGGAGCTGCAAATATTAGGAACATCATAAAGCCATTTTCTTTATTAAAATCTCTCACCACGCTGCATAATCGGACGTAAGACTTAGAAATATCACGTAAAGATCTTCTAGCTGAAAAATATTGGACTTGAGGGAAAACAAAGTAGATTTACGCAAAGTATAATTTAATTTTAAAACTTCTTACTACTATAGTAAGAAGAATAAAATTATTTCACATTCTGAATTCGGTGCCAAGACAATGTTTATAGGAGAATTAAAGCTGCAACTTAATAACGAGAAATATTTTTATTCTTTTTTAGTGTTTTGAATTCGGCTTTTACTTTTATTAAAATACTAAACACTATGCATGCACGTGTGAATGAGTATCGATACGTTTATAGATTAATACTTTAAACATCAAAACATGATATATTATGGTATTTATTTAGTTTTAAGTTAGAAATCGAAGAAGAGAAAAATTAAACGGAAATTATTATACAAACTGTTAAGCGTCTGGATGTCCCTGAGCTCTCCAAGGCGGTTGTTTATTTGTTTAAACGCAGACCGTAGTCGAACAACAAAACAAGCAACCTGCATAAGAAGAAGCAGAGCCATGCTGTTCTCGATAGGATACAATCCATATATCATTAATACTATCGCTGTAATAATTTAACTTTGTTAGTGTACACAGATTAATTACTTCAAAATGTGTTATTTGTAACCAACCCACTTTTTTCTATTGTTGAATAACTATATAATCCAAAATTTATAAGCAGACTTATATATGAAGTAACTAAAATACCAATCACTCCAGCGCTTAACATTTTGTCATGAAACTGTTGCGTAAGATCACAGCGCATGTCTCTGTTCACCTGAAATATTTAAAGCTAATTACAAAAAAATGTTTTCTTAAAATTTGAGTGACAACCGCCTTTACAATTGGTAACTGGCTACCACTGCCCTCGCATACCTGCATCCAACTTTCTACAAAGAAGACACAGAGTTCCTTACAGCCTGTAAATATTCTGGTTCTCATAACCTTCAAACCAGGAAGCAACAGTGTTACTTGTGCTAGTGTTAACAGAAATAGAAAAGCGTGGCTCCAACCCAGACGGCCACCTGGGCATAAAAAGAGTCCTACACCTATACTGTCGGTACATGTACAAATTACTTTGTACTAAGTTCGTAATCGCATGATTAATTCATAAAAAACTAACTGAGTCTGCGATATTACAAAGGTAAATGCTATAACTTCCTATCAGGCCTAAATGACAAACGTACGTAATCAAACAGCGTAGCGAACATATTGCTCCACAATCCTCTCAGAAATAAGAGAAGGCTCGTGCGCAATAGTAGGCCGCATGTAGGCTATAACTTCACTTCTTTAAATATACGTTTAATAAAATCGTCTTACGTAAATGGACATAAAATCATATTTAAATCGAAAGATCCATTGAACCAATACAGATAAAGTAATTTAGGTACTAGTAGCACAAATATCTAAACAATATTCTTTAAATTTCTGGGGTAGGGTTGACTAGAAACTCGCTGAAATTGATAAACATTGCGGTGCCAGAAGAAAAGTATCTGCAATCGTCAAAAAGATACTTGAACTCTTTTTAGTTTCTACTTCTAGTTATTATATAAAACTGGACATACATTTTAGAGAACCGGAAACCCTTTTTACTGGAAAGCAGGCATTCCATCTTAGTCCTCATGGTTGACAACGCATCTGCATTTTGATTCGCATACGAGGATAGATGTAGATGTGTACGGGCCACAGGAACCACTTATCATCAGATGTACTATGTGCTCGCTTGTCAACTTTATGCTATAAAAAATACATCCATCAGATATTAGCGCTGTAATTGGTAACACACAATAGAGCCACATAGAGCTATCCGTTTGAAAATCAGATGATACTTAAATCTACACCGATCACACTCATTATCTGCCCCAGCGCCTTTAGCACCATTACAGCCAACGTTTTATTATAAAACACTATTTTCACGTATATTCAATCGTTTGGTACACCGTTTGCTTGGCACGCCGAAAATTCAGCCTAGCAGCGTTTTCTTCCCAACTTTGCAGGCGTCACATCGACCGCGTGCGAGAGGCATTTATTTTTCCGTGTATTTTTATTTTTATCGATTTAAATGAAACAAACAGTAAATCTTAGCGACAGCTTATCTCAATACATCACTGAACACAAATTAGTTTAGGTATAGTGGAGATTAGTGTGCACAAACGTAGACAAACCGACAAAAATCTGTTTACGGTTTTAAGTATGGATCTGATGACAGTATTAAATGGTGTGATTTAGAAAATTGATCACGAAAATGAATGTTGAAAAAATAAAAATAAATTTAAGAGTTAGGATACCATTAGCTATACTAAACCTTTTCTATTTGCTTCAAATATCGTAACAAATTTTTCATACGTGTTCGCCCGTTGTATAACCCAAAAACAATTATGGTCTTTGTCATCGCAATTTCACTGATCCATATGAGTGCATATGACACATTACTAAATCCTACAGAATCGCTCGTACCATAAGACTGCAAGTCTATGATAATTCCAACAAAACCTGTAACAGCTACAAAAAATCCCGTTAACTAGTTAATATTAATCAATTCCTGGTCGAACATAGCATTTAATATCAGTGTAAGAATATTCACTACCCGATATTATCCCGTCGGGGCCATAAGAGACGACAGAAAGAAATGAAACAGGAAGATGGTCAGCAGCATCTTCCTGATAACTATCTCTCAAAATAATAAAAAAACTGCAGATGTTAACCCACCTGCCAAGCATGGCAACTATAGTGAATTTGCCCCACGAGGCAATATATGGGGTAGGTCTATATTCAGCAGTGGACTTTTGACAGGCTGTGATGATAGTGATGATGAATCAAGGTCACTGACATAGCCTTACGTAACTTTAATTCTTTAAGTATTTTGTTTAATTTTAAATTTAAAATTTACAACGTTTATAAATTATAGGATCCTAAGAAAATGGTAGCTTGGGATCCTATAATTAATAACATTATATCCAAACCCAAGCATATCACTGCAAGACTTTAAGATACTGTAAGCTCGTTCTGCGTAAATCGGAACAAGAATTAATATTCAATAACTTAAAGTAGCCGGGCGCTCAAAAACCTAAATCTCTCCGTAGACATAGGGTGCTGTAACGCGCCTCAAAATTAACGGGAAATAAAAAGTTAAAATTAAATACGATAAAGTCCGTAATATTAGTTTAATTCAATGTGTAGTATTCGCGTAAATATAAGAAATCATTAGTCTCCAGAGGTGGCAACGCATTTGTAGGCCTCTTTGTTTGAAGTCGCTGGAGGTATCTACTGACTGCAGTTTTAACAGTGGTAGAGCCAGGTGGCGGCTCTTGCTGTCGCACGGAAGGGCCGGCTCGAACCGGGGTGGTACCACGACCTCACAGAATACCAGCGTGAAGTAGAGGTGTACCTCTGCGTTTCGCTTGGTGAGTTCAGTTGGCCGGAGGCCCTTTTTACTGGAAATGAGGCATTCCATATTAGTCCTGACGGGTGAAAACGCATCTGCATTTTGATTTGTAATAGAGGATAGATGTAGATGTCTATGGGCCGCAGCAACCACTTACCATCAGGTGGATTGTGTGCTCGTTTATCACCGTTATCCTATAAAAAAGGAGCCACTTACTACCAGGTGTGGCTGTGGTCAGTAAGTTCGTAAGTCACCTCAGTTTTATAAATAAATCGTTACTCCACGAATGTTCACCGCTGGACAAGTGCCTGTCTCGTTGCAGGGGTACACTTGGCAAGCGGATCGACGATTGCAGCACCAGATGTCTCATGCCTTTGACGCTGTTGCCCGTCGCCGGTCTGAGTTTTGTCAGTTTAAGTATAAGTAAGGTGGTTATACCACCATATATCCGAAGCCATTTCTGTACATATATCGGATTTTTCTGGCATTTCCCAAAGTCGCCTGTTACTTCACGCACGGAACGAAATGGGGTGATGTAACCTTAATGAAATATTGTACAAGGTAATGTTTTTAAAGTCAACTTGGACCGTGTAGCGCAGAAACGATGCAACCCACAAACTGACCAAGTAAATGATCCAGAGGCTCTTTATTTCAATTTATTTTCAAAATGATAAATGCTTTTATCTTTACAATCTGAATAACTTTATATTTTTGTTGATTGAAACATTTCTGCACAACACCGTGTAATTATGATATTATAATGACACTTACTAAGGCATGTGAAAAGAATCCAGCTATATAAAACTCCTGAGTTAGAGATTCGAGCAACGTAATAATTGCCAACCGGTATAAAATCTAAAGCAGCGACACCATGAAAACGGGATAAACGTAACGCCGTATATAAAGACCCGCCCACTAAACATGACTCTTCATCGTGAGCCATTTTTTAATTTAGCTTAATACACTTTTTGTGACAATTTACTTAATCTGATTTATCCGATTATTAGTTGATACTAACAAAATTATATTGAAAGGAATTTAAGTTTTAGTTATATATACGTCCTCTCTGCTCAAGCGTAGTGATTGTATAATATTTTTCTTTGTTACGAGCCGCTTTGTCGTAGTAATGAGAGTTGTGAAATGGCTGTACATGGAACGTGATCGATTTACAACTTTAAGCGTGATTTCAGACATTTCCGAGACGTCAATTCCGAGTGAGCGTATTTGATGTTATATCAATCCAGGCGGTATTATTTTTAATTAGGAAAACGTTTAACGCTATACACATTACAAATATTTGCTTTATTTACTGCAACTTAGTTCAAAATCATTGTGTAGACAAGAAGTAATTATGACAGCAGTCGATTGACGGATTAGAATCCATGACATTTAAGTTAGGCACTACGAAACAATCGGCATTAACAAGTCTTAACCATGCTACTGTTACTTCTTTCTATTTTAATTATTTAAAAAAAGTCTATCGATTATTTATTTATTCTTGTTCACCTTGGCAATTTTGCCAACAACTTGAATTTTTTTATGGTTGAAAACGAACACACATTCCAATTGATGGTAAGCGGATGCTGTGAAATCTAAATCTATCCACCTATTAGTTTGTCCCCCTAAGGATTATATGGAATGATTTATTTTCAGTAAAAAGGGTCTTCGATTCTCTACACTCACCATATGAAACATAACAGCATTAATTTGCTATTTACGCTGTTCTTTGAGAACGTGGTCCTGCCCCGTTCGACCCATGAGTGCTACAACCATAATATTAATATAATATTGCTCCAAACATATTAATTGTGCAACTACAACTTTAATTGTGAGGTAACTTGCATGATTAAATAATAAATAAATATTTGGAAATCAAGAATTTCGCCAACATAAATTGGGCTAATACTGTGGACTCGTCCGATAACTCTTAGAATTGACGTATGTCTCTTTTTCCTTGAAACGGTTTCCACATAACAATTTTTTATACAAATGCTATCGTTATCCTCACTCTGGCATTAGAACTCGAATCATGTTTTCATTCAAAAACGACGGATTTAAATTTCATATGCTGGTAATATAGTACGATATCACCAGTGTATCAGCTCTGTATTCATCCACCCGACTGCCAAGTGTATTGGCCAACTATTACAGCAACAATAACAACTTAAGTTGACAGTTTTGAAAAGATAAGTATTTTCCAAGATTCATCAAGTAATAGTTAGAGGATGTTAAAGGAGAAGATTAAAATAAATAATAAAGTAAATAAAATATCTACGACAATTAAAGGTTCTCGTAGGATAATAATGTAAGAAGATTAGAAAAATTTTGCAATATTATTTATAAAGCAAAATATTCATCTATTTAATTTTGTTTTATTTACCTTTGTAATGTACACATAAGACCTGTAAAACACTCACCTGGGTAATTTCTGAGCTGCCCGACGATTACTGGGCGCGGTGTTATGTATCTTCTGGCCAAATGTGTCTACTATTTTCTTTTATCCACAGATCAGGTATGAAAAACTGCCATAGTATTCGATGGAGCATGGAAATGAGATCTTATCTACTGCTGGTAATGGAACGCGCACGTAATGTGTACCGCAAAAGCGTTAGTGCTTGCGTTGACGAGGAAGTTGGCCGTTACTCGTGGTCGTTGCGGGTGTAGTTGAAAAAAGGGTTGCCTGCTTCAAAGTTAAAGAGTGCTTGCCAGTAAGAAAAAATATTTATTCGAAATGTTATACGTAAGACAAAATGTTTTCCTTTCAAATTGCACTATTTTTAGTTATAAAATTATACCAAAACATTAATGAAAAAAAAAAATTAGATATCAAATACGGAACAACCTTTAATTTGCAATTGTTTTACATTTATATTTTTCTGAGTAACAGTTAATTTATTTTCAGATCTATTCATTCATTATAAGTGGTCTCATCGTACACTTCAATAATTATTCGAAATCGAGATATGAACTTCACGGTCAAAACTCGTTCCCTAGAAGCATATGGTGAACGTATGAATCGCTTCTTTAAATTCGTTACTTGTATAAGCACTGTTTATTATTCTTATTACTCAGTATTAGGCTGAATTTTTAACTTGACCTAATATATTTTTGTGGTTTTATAAATGTAAAATATATCTGTGTCCGAAATATGAATGAAAAATTTGAGAAGATATGAGATAGATACAATTGATCATAACAAGCAACTGGGTACTCATTATTTTAGAGTTATTCTTTTTTGTAAAAACAGTAAAATTCCACACTGAAAACGGTCAATATATTTAAAATTTTATGTTTCTTAGAGTATTTTTCTACATAATACGTTAAGCATTTTATTTGTTTTCAGAACTAGTTATATCTGTATACTGCGTGCTTTGCTTGGCACATTTTATATTGTTTCTTCTCGAGGTGCAGACAATGTGCAAAGTTTTGATTTTGCATGCAGTATAGCAGTGGGTTAACAGAGAAATAGCAGGATTGCATACTACAGTGGATACAAATCTTTTGTAGTTTTATTGTATTGTTTTTTAAATTTAATCAGGAAATTCGGTGTATTTTAAAAAAAATCCTGCATACAAGAAACACAATCTACTTTGCTTGAATTTATATTAAACTCCCCACATTTTGAGTACCCAGCAGTATCTGAATTGATGTTGACATTTTTACATGTAATGAATCTTAAACTAATCGACATGATTCAGGAAGTGGTAAAATTAAAAATTTTGTACAATCGTCTTCAACATAAATTATTTAAAAGCTTTTACAAAAATTTACTTCGCAAATATCCGCGTTATAAAATAAAATGATGTGTCTTACCTAGTACGAAGAGCACCTCCCGCCCTCCCTCAATTGCGTGCACTATCCCCGTCACCACTAATCCCTGCACCGCTACTTCCAACACCACTACACTAGGCAAGACACACCACTGACGATAATACGACACGTGTTTCGCCTCTACACGAGGCATCCTCAGGTGATATAGACTCTACGGTGGCTAACCGCTAAGTGAGCAGCGAGCCAAAACAAGTGCCTTTTATATAGACCGATGATGCAACCGCTCTCTACCTAAGGAGCGAGCGATTGCGTCATGCGATAAAACATGCGACCAATCACCGCTGGACTTACGCAGCCGTTTGTAAAATTAAAAACAAACCGCCGCGCAACACCCACCCTCCAACCACGCAACCAATCGCCGATCACCGTGAGGGTGACAAACGACCATATTGCGAGGCTCTCTATTATTAGACAACAGGCTTGAAGATATTTAAGAGAGGTGAGTTAGTAACATTTGTTTGTTCATTCAGCAATGCAACGGTATTATTATTACTTTTTGATATCTCTAACTATTCCAGCACACACAGCCGCAGCCCTTTATTACACGTATGTAAGACTTTAAAGGAGTGGTCGTTGGCTAGGTTGTGTCCGGTGTCCAAAAGATGAAAGTAATAATAATACCGTTGCATTGCTGAATGAACAAACAAATGTTACTAACTCACCTCTCTTAAATATCTTCAAGCCTGCTCTCTAATAATAGAGAGCCTCGCAATATGGTCGTTTGTCACCCTCACGGTGATCGGCGATTGGTTGCGTGGTTGGAGGGTGGGCGTTGCGCGGCGGTTTGTTTTTAATTTTACATACGGCTGCGTAAGTCCAGCGGTGATTGGTCGCATGTTTTATCGCATGACGCAATCGCTCGCTCCTTAGGTAGAGAGCGGTTGCATCATCGGTCTGTATAAAAGGCACTTGTTTTATCTCGCCGCTCACTTAGTGGTTAGCCACCGTAGAGTCTATATCACCTGAGGATGCCTCGTGTAGAGGCGAAACACGTGTCGTATTATCGTCAGTGGTGTGTCTTGCCTAGTGTAGTGGTGTTGGAAGTAGCGGTGCTGGGATTAGTGGTGACGGGGATAGTGCACGCAATTGAGGGAGGGCGGGAGGTGCTCTTCGTACTAGGTATGACACATCATTTTATTTTATAACGCGGATATTTGCGAAGTAAATGTTTGTAAAAGCTTTTATATAATGGATTTCCGCAAAGTAAGTAACGCCTGATTCTATTAAATATAAATTATTTAGTATAAGGTCGTCACTTTGATCTGAAATATTTCCTATTTGGTTACGAATTCCAAATTCAAATTTATAAATTCATTTAGCTGGTACATTGGAGTTTTGAATACAGTCATTTATTTGTTTTTTCCTTATTATTTTTTTCTTTGGTGTCGCCCATTACCGCACAATGGAAAACATGAAATATCGGTATATTTACGAGTGCGAGTTCTACCGTGGCACCAGTGTTGCAGAAACAGCTCGAAGGATTAATTATGTATACGGCGCTGGTGTCGGAAAATAAATCACGGTACGTTTTTGGTTTCAACGTTTTCGTTCTGGAAATTTCGACTTTCAGAACCAACCCCGTGGACGGCCGGATACCAAAGTGGAAAATGAAGAATTAAAAGCTATTGAGGAAGCAGATCCATCACAAAGCAAATCAGAGATAGCTTCAGATTTCGGAGTAAGTGATAAAACTGTATTAATCCACTTGAAACAAATCGGGAAAGTAAAAAACTTGAAAGATGGACTTGCGAACACGCGTCGACTGCTTTTTTTTTAATAGGATCGGGTGACAAAAGAGCACACAGTTAACCTGATGGTAAGTGGTTACTGTGACCCATAAACATCTATATCTATCCTCAATAAAGACTCAAGATGCAGATGCGTTGTCACCCATGAAGACTAAGATGGAATGCCTCTTTGCCAGTAAAAAGGATCTCCGGATCTCTACACTCACCATACGAAACACAGCAGCGTTAAGTTGCTATTTTACGCTGGTTTTCTGCGAAAGCGTGGTCCTTCCCCGGTCGAGCCAACCCATTCGTGCTACAACCATAATATTGCTGCAGCATGGCTCTACCAGCTCTGCTGTGTTTCTTTGCTCAACCGACACAATAATGATGGGATTTTAAATCGAATCATCACTGCAAGAGATTCGCGAAGTTTTTTTAAATGTCGGCTCAAGTGATGTCAGAATAATGAAACTCAAATAAAAATGGATATTCTTGGATCACAGCATGTCACTAAAAACATAAGAAATATGAATGAAAAATTTGAGAAGATATGAGATAGATACAATTGATCATAACAAGCAACTGGGTACTGTCACTAAAAACATTAGTAAATTTGGAAGGAGACCAATAACAAATCCGTAGCCGAGTGTTTCATTTAGTGTAGAGGGGGTTGGTGACGCCAAACAAGTTGCCAATTTATTGAAGGAGTATTTCGGGTGCATTCTACATTGCGACCTATGAAGACCGCGATAGAGGAAGGAGGACAGAGTTAAGAGGATTTATTTGGCGAAACCGGTATTTCGAATCAGTTTCGCAAACTGGTTGCTCAAGTAGTGAGGGACATGAAGCGAGGAAAATCCCCTGGCCATGACCCACTTGGCATAGAACACTAGCAGAATGCAGGTGTCCATATATCGAGGATGCTCACCGTGTTGTTTACTTTCTGCATGAGCAATTTTTACCTGCCCGAAGCTATGACGAAAACAGTAGCTGTTCCTATAATGAAGAACAATACGGAAGATGCGTCCAAATTAAGTAATTATAGGCCTATTTCACTCGCATCAGTCATTGCTAATGTTCTGGACTGTCCAATTGACATTAATTTAAGACATCTTCAGTTCCATGAAGCGCAGTTTGGATAACGCCCTAGTTATCAACCGAAATGGCTATTTTCAATCTCAAGAAAACCGTCCATTACTACACTGACAGAAACACACCTGTGTGTATGCCTGTTTCTTAGCTCTATCTAAAATATTTGACACTGGCAAAAGTTGTCGAGTGATATCGGGCGGCTCCAACAGCTAACTGCAACTGTTCGCCTGGCAGATGGATCTGCTTTGCATTATAATGCGATAATGGACCATGGTGCATGTTGAGCAAAGCTTAGATTATGTAAACCTAAGTTTAGATTATGCTAGTACTGTGTATCTGTTATGTTGTGTTTGTGTATTTTATGTGAATTTAAATAATTGTAAAATTTAATTTAAATGAAATATTTTTATGTATGTTTATGCCCAAAAATGGACATTTTGAGACTATTAGGTATAAGGATACGTCAAGTTTCCATATGTCCACTAGGCCCCGGACCCTCGGCTACCCGTCGAGCAGGCTACTATGGGCCCTAGCCAAGGCGACCTTTGCAGGACCAGCTATGGGCCGTAACAATCTAATTGATATAAAATTGACCAATATAACTTAGATTTAATATTTTACTTTCGATGTGTATCTATGAGTTGTTATATGGACTAGTTTCAAAATAATTAATACAAAAAGTTAATTATTTATTTAAATACAAAAAGCAAAACATTAAAAGTAGATAGGTTTTTTAGATAGCGCCGCTGTTTTTATTTTGTTTGTTCTTGAAACGTATATTTATTAACAAACAACGCGTAATTACATTGTAATTAAAGCGTATAACTACTCACGAATATGTCTGATTCTATCTTTAAAGGACTTTCGTATATAATTAGACGCCATATTGTAAAAAAAATAACCTACTCAACACTTAACAGCTCACGAATCAATCTGTATTTATCATAAATGGGACAACCTAAAACGTTTTATTTTTCTATAGTTTTTTTTTTTTAAATACTTTCTGCACTAACCCGATTATTGAACCCAGTATCATATGGTCAGCAGTTGCGCTTACGATCGCTAGATCAACGAGGAAGTCAACAACAAGAGTCAATGAGTAACGTCAACAGTCAGTAACCGTATATCACATCGCAAAGGCACTTTGGCTTTGTTTTTATTCCAAATTGCTACACCTACGTCAAATTCTCCCCACTACACAGGTTAATTGGTAGAGAATGCCTCAAGACATTAAGTCCGCCCTTTGTATTCTTTTGTTTTGTGGAAAGCAATAAAGAATAAATAAAAATTAGTATATATTTGTAAAGAACTGTTTTTATGATAAAGCTTCTTATTTATCGGCTCCGAAAATAATGGTTTTATCCCGTCGTAGATAGAGCTTCCCTTTATCGTAACGCTTGGCTGAATGATGGCGTTGCATATATTTCAGTTTTCACATAAGACACCCCACATGACCGTTTATGTAACTTTTTAGGCGTGACCAATTAAGGGTTAAAAGTTAGTTGCTTGCGGCGGAGTCGGGTGACGTGTCGTCCGCTTCCCTTCAATATAAACAAGGGGGGCGATGGTAGCACATGCATCATACTTGTCGCCAAGCGTGAACAGGTCAGCTCAGTAAATTTATTACTATTAATTTAGCATATTATTTGGTGTTTCATTTTATCATAGAACATGCTTTAATTATTTATGGGTCTGTTTTTTTGTTAATTTTGAACAGTATTTTGTTCTATTGGACTTTAAGAATGACGAAAAAAGATACCTTTAAAGTTTCTTCCATTTCTTCGCCGGACACTTTTTTTTTTATAAAAGTGTTATGCAAATAAACCCGTATAATTTTGGACATAATATGCCAGTATTCAATTTGAATGCGTGTTCTTGTAATGCTTTGGTGTACATGAAAGATACTTGTAATATCTATATGTTTCTTAATTTTATATTAATCCTTTTTAATAGTTTTATTAACAATAAGGAAAATATAAAAATGTTGTATAGTATAAAACAACATGTGTATTATTTATAACTTATATAAATGTAACAACATAATATCTATTAATTGTTCAAAGTTAAGAGCTGTTTCGTATTGATTAATTTTAAATAATAGCGATGTATCATCAGCAAACAAACTATCCCAAAGCGAAAACATACTATACCATTACAAATGACTGACTTTAAACAATTTTTAGGTATTGTTTTTTAGGATTTTTATTATTTCTCTTAATCGTGTTGTAAAAACTGAATATAATAAAGAGTTTCTCAAAATATTCGACCGTGAAACAATCGCATGACATCTCCAACCCTCAATTTTCAATTTTTGTTTCATATTTTATTTCCAATATTTTCTATTTTTGACTCATATTTAAAATATTCTTGGTATTTTCTTTCTAATAAATCAATTTAATTAAAAAAGTCATCTGTCCGGTATTTAAGGAACCCAGTCTGTACATTAGCGCCGTTAAAATCTTTATATATGTGAATATTGATTCTCTGCTCATATTTATAGCATTTTCTGATCTATTAACATATGATTTCGATCTTTCGCAGTTGAGTCATTTCCTTCACAAATAACCGGTACCATAAACGACAGGATTTGATTCTGGTAAATCGAATTTATAATCGTTAGTCTCCGCAGGAAGTATAAGAAAATTTTCGTTTTCTTCCGTTTGAAAAGAAGCTTCGTAAAATGTGCCGCAGTCCTCGACTTTCATGAGTAAACTAACATAATCTTCTTCACAATTAGTACGCTGTATTTTTTTAAATGTTGCTTATAACCTTTTTTTAAAGCATTACTGGTTTGTCGACAAGTTAGCTCTTGACAGTTTTCACCTGCCTGCAGTATTTTCACAAAAAACTTTAATACAGTCATGATTTAAACATCTAGTGTACAAAAAATTTAATCCTTGTGACTTTAAATCGACGAAAAGCTGTAATACAGAGTTGATGGTGATTTTTTTTATCTGATTTCTTTTTTTTTAAAAAAACGTAACCTCCACACTAAGATTCTCTCCTGTATCGTGGGGGGTTTACAAACATAAATTGCACAAGGACAAACATCCAGACTCACTCACAACTCAATCGCTGCGCCACGGAGCCGTCAACTACAACAATTAAACATTAACTAAAACAATTAATTTGAAACATAAAATCAATTGTTTTAGTTGCGTCCACTCCTGTATATCACCAGGGGTACCTGAGACGAGAGAAGTGTCTACGTAAGTAGCATCCCGCACTAGGGCTTTACTTATCTCCCAAGGGACCAATGTCATACCGTCGGGTCTCTTGCCAGTGTCTCTAAATATTCCACAAGACTCTAAAACCGAGGGCATATTTATAGAGTCAAGAGTTTTTCGGATGACATCGTTCAAAGAACCGTGCCGTGAAAACCTACCAGCACTTTTCTAACGTGAAAGTCCGTGGAGCTCAAACTTGTCGAAGCTGCTACCACAGGGGCACTGATGGGGTTGACAAATCGCCGCTCCTAGTCGGATTCCTACGGCGTTGCACAAGCTTTCCCCATCAAGTAATGTGCCAAGATTACTTGATCGTGAAGCGTGTAAACAGTGACTAGATTCCTTAGTCGAAACAGCTAGAAGGCGTGCCTTATCTTGATCACTATGGAAATTATGAAACAAATCTTTCTCACAAACCAACGGAATACCCCACTATTTTTGTTGGTTAGCTTCCAGTGAAACATTTTCACCGGAACAGAGCGTTTGCCATGTCTGTTTTAGTTGACACAGCGGAGTTAGGTGCCTTCGTCCTAAAATCAATTCAGAAATAAATTACTCTCCATAACAGTTTACTCCACAAATATCTGGCTGTTAAATGACACTTATTATTTTTAAAAGATACGAATATCTAAAAGAAAAGAAGAAAAATATCCACTTGATCATTTACATCTTGCTCTTCGACTAC
This sequence comes from Parnassius mnemosyne, assembly GCA_963668995.1. Lineage (NCBI taxonomy): Eukaryota > Metazoa > Arthropoda > Insecta > Lepidoptera > Papilionidae > Parnassius > Parnassius mnemosyne. The sequence continues at coordinate 38,482,942 of CAVLGL010000085.1, forward strand.
ACCAGAAATGCAATTATGAGAAAAATCACCACCATCGTACTGAAGTCTGTTTGTAGATCCTACATATTAAACAATATACGAGCGACAAGTTGCAAACGTATCTGTTAGTAGAATAATTTACCAGCGTCTCTCTTTCCATTCAATTATTAACCGAGTGTATTATATATTATGATAAATGACATAAAAATATGATAAACGTGCTTCTTATTAACTTGATATCTCCGAAAACAGATCGGCAATTTTATTATCTTCTTATTAATCAGCCCGTTGAAGTTTGTTGCTAGGCACAAGTTACTGGAATCGGAGAGGATTTTCATTGGTGGTGATGCTTCGTGGATGAGCGATCGCAATTCCAGACGTCTCACACCTGTGACGCTACCTAAGTATAGCAGTAAAGTAATGGCTGAAGTAAGCGAAATGGTATCACCATGGGAAACCATAAGAGCTTTTTGGAATTTCCCATAGTCGTCTCTTATAAATATTTATCTTATACACCGTCACCACCGGCTTATTGTCATTTACTTATAACATATATGTGGGAGTACTGTAAAATGACAATAAGAATAGTAGACAAAGGAGATGATAGGCTTTTTTGTAGTCTATTAGAAAAGAAAGCAGATCGATTTTGTGGCCATTTGACTCGTTTCGGTTACTCGTATCCATTTAATATCCTACTTTTCGTTCTTGACTTTCTTTTACCATACCGTAAAAAAGGTATTTTAAGTGAGCTTAGTAGAAGTAGAAGCCTAATTCGTTGATAATTTTTAAATTTATTTTTATGTAATTAAGCTTTTTAGTTTTGAAAAAAAAGCGATTAAAAATTAAAACTAAATTCATATCACGCGCAGTGCACCCTAATTTACTTGTGATATGTATCAATGCGCTTGTAACACCCGCGGTATTATATCGGTTTCCAGATCAAAAAATTACTTGTATGTGGTATTTAATGATAGATCAATTAAATAAAATGTCAATAAAAACAATAAATTTGAACCACATTTGTAAAATATCTAGCTAAAGGCTTTTAGCTCTGAGGCTTTTGCTTAGTTCACATAATAATATACTGTACTGTTCCCCGATAGGATAAAAGTCAGACAGTAACGAGTGACGAGGGTCTTACAATAGAAGCGATAATTTATAACTGTATTTTAAATTTATTATAAAGATATTTTTTCTAATTTCTAGGCTTCATAAAATTTTGAAATTGTAAAAAAGTTGGTGAAGATGGATTTTAACGAATATGATGAAGCTGAAGTGAATGGAACGCTGTTGTTTTTGATTCGAATAATGCGGGCGATGGGCATTGCTCCTGTGCTCATTCAAAAACATCTTTCTATTTATTACATCAGAGTATCAAGCTTGTTTACGAGTAAGTTCGTCGGACCGTCAATAGTGGCAGTATTATGTAAGTTAAAATTGTCGCTTTTCTGATGAATTTTTATTATTCCAATACAAACGTTCACAGTCCACTGCTGAACTTAGTCCCAAGAAATGCCTAAAGTCTTGGTCTTAGTCGTAAGTCAGCATCTATCGACTTCTTACATGTATTACCAGGTCGACAATCTATCTGAGTAGTGGAAACCTCTTTACACTTCGCTTGTCTGCTTGACGAAATGCATAAGTTGTGATTTTTTCTTCTAACTATATGGCTGGATCATTGTCACTTCAGCTGATTCATTGGGCTATGTTACTTTAATACCCTTTAGCTTGCTGAAGGACCTTATGCTTCCTGATACTCATTTTGGGTGTGTGCCACGCAGCAACCCGTCTAAAATCACTCTGTCCAAAATCCAGTCAATCTAATTAATTTAATATTAGATTTATCTACGTTGCAACTCTTTTAGAACTCACTCTATCCAGATTGCGGCAATTTTCTCATCATCATCAGCCCTTAAATGTCTACTGCTGAGCATGGACCTGTCATGTTAAAATGATGATTTGCAATGGTTACCATACATGGTGAGGTGGATTGGGGATATGATTAACAGACGTTTCAGATCTTTGACGCTGATCCTCGTTACCGGCGTGATAATTTTATGCCATCTATAAAAAAAGTTAAAGTAAATAAAGTAACAAAGAAATTTTACAAAACACTTGATTTTTTTAATAAGAGGGGAAAAAGAGCATGCAGGTCACCTTATGCTAAGGAACTTACCCCGAGTCACGCATCCATCAGCACGGCATGTCTGATACCTTGTATTTAGATTGGAGTAAAGGAGGTTTTATACGTTGTAGAGCCATGCTGCAGCTATATTAGTAGTATAGATGTAGCACGAATTGGGTCGTCTCGACCGGGAAAGGACCACGTTCTCACAGAATAGGAGCGTAAAATGGCAGCTTGACACTGCTGTTTTTCGTATGGTGAGTATAGAGAACCTGAGACCCATTTTACTGGAAATGAGGCATTCCATCTTAGTCCTCATGGGTGACGACGCATCTGCATTTTGATTCTTTATTCAGGATAAATGTAGTAGTCTATGAGTTACAGCAACCACTTACCATAAGTTGGACTGTGCTCGGTTGTCACCCTATCCTATAAAAAAAGTAAATAAGGTAGGAGGAGAAGAGAGGTTCGTCTGAGTATTTCTGTACTCTCTGTTTCCTATTTAAATATATCAAAATAACAGCTGGCATCCACGTGGAGGATGAACATCTCAGATTTGTCCTGGGGACCACCACGACCTGCACCCTCCCCCAAAACTATTCATCAGACTGCTCGCTGGAAAGGAGATCAGAATAGGTGGTAGTCTTATTAAAAAATAAAAATGTAAATTAGGAGACACTTAACCCCCGTCCAATCTTAGTTCTTATTGCCGCAGTAGAATATTACAATATGGATATCATGAAAAGCAACTAAAGAATCCAGTTATATCATTTTATTCATATTGTGAATACACAGACAATTTTTTAAGTAAAAGTTTTTTGGTATGACGGTTGTAAAGAGTTTTCTTCATTTGCTCATATAAATGTGTTTCGTTAAACGCTCTAATATGTTACACAAAATATAAAACGTTGACAATTTTCTGTACAATATGATTGATTGCGTAACACTAGGAAGTTTTTGAAAAATTTTCAAGTCAGCTTAATTCAGCCAGATAGTTGACGACGATAGACAATAGTATCACAAGACGCCTAAGCGTACAAAATAACTTAAGGTTTAAGTTAGCATCGGATCGCTTGCTGTATCGCTTTCCCTAATAGTTAAGAAAACATATGCGCTATGTCATAATACCCATTTACTTCCATGATTTAAGCGATAATAATGTCCTCCAGTCCAAATATAGCTCACGGCGGCCAGGATCAACGGAAACTAGCAATCTCCGCGTAGTAAAATTATAATTCACAAGTGCAAGCATAGGTGTACTCTCAATTGCCTCATTCTGATAGTCCGATGAAACTGCAATCAGTTGTACATAAAACTTGAGTAAAATACCCTTTTATATTGTGATATAACATATCTTTATTCAGGGTTTAACCTGAATAAAGATGTGATAACTGCTCAAAGCTTAAAATATTATATTCCTTATAAGTGATTTTTAATTCCAGGTACACTTGTAGGTGTTGGCCTGGTTTGGGACATTTACATAAAAGACTCAGAAGGGGCACTCCGCGTCAGTACACCATCTTATACTGCTTTGTGTATATTGGATCTTGGATTTACGATAACCGTATCTTGCTTAGGGGCCTTCGGTGCCTTAAAGCGGATGCAGCGTGTTATATGTTACTTGAATCACATTAAAAAGGTCAAAACATTTACATCGCTAGGATTATTTTAAATAAAAATTGCACCCATAACACCGCACGCTTTATTTAACCAAAAAAATCTCGTAACTTTCTGTTCAATTATTAACAGAATCAATATAATAAAGACAGGAAAATTTATTTTCCTAGATTAAACTTTTGATGTAAGCCATACAGGCCTACTCTGTTGTCATGTACCCGTTAAAATCATATAAAAATTAATACCTTTATACCTGACACACCTAAAAGATTTTATGATTACCTCTCAGTGTGTAGTTGTTTGTTTTGTGTACCAAACTACGTATCGTCACGCCGCTTACGCACACGTTAAGTAATTAAGTATCGCATACGAGTTTCCTATCAAAAGTCCACTGCCGAACATAGCCTTTGCACCTTGATTGCCACATAGTACGGTTCCGAGCCAACTGCCTGTTACATAAGGTCGTCACTCCATCAGTATAGGGTCGCCCTGCACTTCGCTTACAAGACTGTCATAGGAAAACCTTTCTTTCCTATCGCTTGTCGGTTTTTATTTCTATCACGAATATAAACTTTGAGGAAAACCCTCTCTATACAGCTCGCTGAGCGAACTGAAGCTTCCACGCGAAGCGAGCGGTGAAATGCCACGTTATAGATCAAGATATGTTATTATTGGCAAGACGTACAGGTTGTTCACATTTGTTTTCAAATTTTAAGTAATACGTGACAGGAAAATGTGTCCTACCTAATATTTCGAATGCTGTCCCTCTGAGTAGAATCCGTCAATTGGCCCCTCGGTTGAAGTTGGACTTACCTAGTCGGACAATTTGTCCAATATTTAATGTGTTCGGGTTATTTTTTCTGTTATGAACCTCAACTGCCCGTGAATCAGATGAAATAAAAGAACAACAGCGCTTTAGTTGTGATATCTCTGCTACAGCATCATGCTGAGTCGAATGAGTCGTAGCTGAACAACTCGAGTAATAATTTTTCTCTTGCACCCTTAGACCAAGATGGAAAGACTAATTTCCGAGTATATTTCAAGTCAAACAATATATATTTTTATAAACTATTCCACTTCTGATGTTAGAAATTATTCTCAAAATTATGTAAATAAAAGAATGTTACTCGTATTAGAATTTACTCTGAAGGTTAATTGTTAAAAATAATAAAAGTGTGAGAATCATTATCAGGAATAAGGCGGCGTACAGCACTACACATTCAGTATAGAGCAAGTACAGTTTGACCAACCGTAATATGTACCAGTCACAATCACACATTGATGTAAAGTGAAGGACACAATTACATGATAACACCAAAGTATGCAAAGCAACAGCTACACTACTCCTCCCGATGTAACACAGGACAGCCTCTCAGCAACACGAACTTCCTTACTTACACTAAAGAACTACTACCCGAATAGAACCACGTCACTTGTCTTATTTGGGGAGAATCTCAGGGTGGAGGTAATGTTTTAGCCCAACAGGCATGATAACGATATGAGACTCGTAGAATTACAGACTGACTGATCCCGCTTAGTCGACTGCGTGATACTTTATACTGCTAAAACAAGTGGGAGATTATAGTTCTACCTTCAATTTTTTTTTTAATTTCTTTTATTATTTTACCCTCATTCCTAACAATATATATATATATATATATATATATATATATATATATATATATATATATATAGGTTTTAGGTGCATATGTGTCAAGAATGCGTGTCAAGAAGTTGAGCATGATTAAATATCACTTGTAATATACTCCTAGCGTCCTTCTTTCTTTGCTGGTCTGAGCTTAAATGATACTATGTTAAGGCTATGAATAAACCATTTTTTACTCTTTCTATCTTTTAATAATTTTAACAGCTTTTATTTTTATTTTCAGATAAATATAGAAATAAGCGAAGACAATAAAATCAAACAGAAATATACAATAATTAAAAACATCCTTGTCGTGTTTAATTTGACGGTACTGTTTTGTGGTTCTTGTATGTATTTACATATTTTTCTAAGCCATGAATTGGATAATCTCACTCATAGTAAGAAATATACCTATTCCTTTCTGTTTTCTTTTCTTTATAGAAGTATGAAAATTCGTTCTATATATAATAGATATTTTACATTTTTAACAGCATATACAAGCATCCAGTCCCGGTTTAGTTATTTGTAAGCTATGCAAATAATACCTCTGTGCGGGATTCCCGTCGCGAGAGAATCCATTGCACTATATCATTATGTGGGTGTCGTAAAAGGCGACGAAGGAAATGAAGCAGGAGATGGGCAGCAGCATCTTTCTGACAACAACTCGAAAAAATAAAAAACTGCGTTTGGCTGCCAACATGCCTGCCAACTTAGGCAACTATTGCAAATATTCCCCCTGTGAGGCAATATATGGGAGAGGCCTTTGTTCAACATTGGACTTTGTTTGGTTGTAATGATGATGATGTAACACCGGAGATCGTAATTATAGTATACACATTAGCGTAATTACCATGTGGCTAATCTCCGTATAGACTGGCCGCCATGACCGAAATAAGGTCTGAAAGTCATTATTGTTATGTGCATTCTTAATTTAACATTAATTAAAAATGTAACATAAAGCACGTATTTGTTTTTAAATACAGTTCTAATTTTGCAGTGATAATAATGCTTCTTTACTCAGCAGTATACCCTGGTTACTTTATAATCTGTACATTAGCGATGCTTCTTTTTCTTATCGTGCGATTGGTAAACTCAGCACTGCATGCAGTAAACTGTGACTTGAATGATATTATTACAGATTTGGACCAAGGTAAGTTTTTTAAGCTATATACTTTCTAGTTACACAGGCTACCAACACCAATAATTACAAGTTATAAGACATGCCATGTTAGTTCTCGAAACTATCAACACATCAGAAGTCATGTTTGTTTGAAGTATATAACCATGAGGAGTAATGGCCACTTACTATCAAGTAGATTGTTATCTCGTTTGTCGCTTTTATGTTTTCTTATATAGAATGTGCCGTGAAGTGGCGGTTAAGAATATCCACTACACCATATCTTCCCGTGGGTGTCGTAAAAGGCGACAAAGGGAAACAGGCAGGAGATGGGCAGCAGCATCTTCCTGATAACAGCAAAGTTACAATTAAAATACTGCGGTTGCCAACCCGCTCGCCAAGCGTGGCAACTATGTCAAATACCCCCCAATGATGAGAGTAACAAAAAGACGGCCCTCAGTCCCCTGTGGCCCCGCTATTCCTGGTTACGGTGGGGACCATTGTAACGGCGGGGCAAGGGGTGCTAAGAATCTCCGGTGGAGGTTCGGTTGCCACCTAAGACGACTCGACCTGGCAACATACAACACACGCACCCTGAGGACTAACAAGAAGATCGTGGAGCTGGAAGAAGAGATAGACAAGTTACACTGGCATATTATAGGATTATCCGAGGTCCGAAGAGAGGACAAAGTAATCCTCGAATCCGGTAACTTGCTCTATCACTGGTAGGGCGACCATCTGTCCCAAGGTGGTGTTGGAGACAGATTCACAAGTCTCTCGTTGACAAAGTTGTAAAGATTGAGAGTGCGTCGACGAGAATTGCGTACCTAATACCCAGAATTACCAAACGGTATTTGCTGAAGGTCATACAGGTTTACGCACCAACCTCGGCACATCGCGATTAGGAGGTGGACGAAATGTATGAGGATATCTCTATAGCCATGCATTCCTCCAGAACCCACTATACGGTGTTAATGAGGGACTTCAATGCAAAACTAAGCAAAAGAGAGAACGGTGAGTTGAGAGTAGGGAAATTTGGAATAGGGCAACGGAAGCCAAAGGGTCAGCAGCTGGCCGACTTCATGAAGAAAGAGGTACCCTTTCTGATGAACTTTTTCTTCCAGAAGCGGCCCCACAGGAAGTAGACCTGGTCGAGCCCCGACGGTTTGACAAAAAATGAGATTAACTTCATTATGACGACCAGACGACAACTGTCCAGTGATGTCTCCGTGATCGCGAGGGTGAAAACTGGTAGCGATCACCGAATGGTTAGAGGCACACTGAACCTAAAAGTTAAGTTGGAGAGGTCTCGTCTAAAGAAGTTAACGATCCGTCCCCCTCGTGCTCTGTTCCAAAGTCCTGGAACCTTTCAGCTCAAGTTACAAGACCGTTTTCAGTGCCTAGAAGACTGCAATGAAGAGGACGATATGAATGACAATCTCGTGGAAACTGTCCATGCAGTCGGAGCTAAGTTCTGCAAGACCCGCCGCAGAAGAACACAAAAACTCTCCGATCACACTCTTAATCTTATGGTTGTTAGACGGTAGATGAAGCTAATTCTTCATCAGATTTGACAGCATACAGGCAACTGAACAGACAGATCTCCAAATGCATGCGGCGCGACTTACGCAACTTCAATACCGCTTGTATTGAAGAAGCGATCAAGCGGAACCAAGGCTCCAAAATCTTCGCCAGATATCTGTCTGCTAGAAAGAGCCGACTGTCAAAGTTGAAGACTGAGTGTAGTAGCATCGTTTCCAGGACACCTGAGATTTTGAGTGAGATTGAGAGGTTCTATGGGCAGCTGTACACGTCATCATTGGAACCACACGAAAGTGTGAGTAACGATCCAAGAGCGAGTCTTATACGACACTATTCTGAAGATATCCCGGACGTCAGACTGAGCGAGATTAGAATGGCTCTCCAGCACCTTAAAACCGGCAAAGCCCCATGGAGGATGGAATTACAGCGGAGCTTCTGAAGCGGGTGGAAAACCGGTACGTGAAGTCATACAGAAGCTCTTTAATTCCGTCCTCCATGGTAGCACTACTCCGGAGGCGTGGAGCAGATGTGCGGTGGTCTTGTTCTTCAAGAAAGGTGACAACGCTCTCTTGAAGAACTACAGACCGATTTCCCTTCTGAGCCGCGTCTACGTGCTGTTTTTGAGAGTCATTACGAATCGTCTCGCACGCAAACTTGACGACTTCTACTCGTAGCCGCCCGAACAAGCCGGCTTCTGAAAAGGCTTTATTAGTACAATGGACCACATACACACCCTTCGGCAAATTGTACAGAAGACAGAGGAGTATAATCTGCCACTTTGCCTTGCGTATGTGTACTATGAGAAGCCTTTGATTCCGTCAAAATTTGGGCGGTGCTGCAGTCCCTTCAGCGGTACCAAGTTGACTGTCAATATATTGAAGTGCTACAATGTTTGTACAGTAGAGCTACGATGGCTATCCCAGTAAAGAATCAGAGTACGAAACCTATCCAACTGAAGAGAGGTGTAAGACAGGGTGAACTTATATACCCGAAACTCTTCACAGCTGCATTGGAAGAAGTTTTCAAGCTACTGGACTGGAAATGATGCGGTATTAGCATCAATGGTGAGTAAGACAAATAGTCCGACTAGGTAAATCCAACTTCGACCGAGAGGTCAATCGACGGATTCAACTCTGCTGGGCAGCGTTCGAGAAACTACGACATATCTACTCGTTAGACATACCTCAAAACCTGAAAACGAATTTGTACAACCAGTGCGTGACTTACGGATCTGAGACGTGGTACTTTATTGCTGGCCGTATGAGGAACTCAAGGTCTCAAGTACTCAAGGTCGCTCAGTAAGCTATGGAGAGGGCTATGCTTGGGGTGTCTCTGCGTGATAAATTTAGAAATGAGGATATCCCCAGCAGAACCAGAGTAACCGACATAGCCCTACGGATTTGTAAGCTGAAGTGGCAGTGGGCCGGCTATATAGCTCGAAGAACCGACAACCGATGGGAAAGAAAGGTTCTCGAGTGGCAGCCTCGTACCGGTAGGAAAAGTATAGGGCAACCTCCCACTAGATGGAGTGACGACCTGGTAAGACATGCATGAAGTCAATGGATGCAGGTGGCTCAGGACCGTACTTTGTGGCATCCCTTGGGGGAGGCCTATGTTCAGCAGTGGACTTATGAAAGGCTGTAATGATGATGATGATGATAATATAGAATGACTGTGACAAATAAGCACAGAGTCCAACTGATGATTGAGAGTGATGATCTGCTTATGTCCGGTAACTATGAGAATGGAGACGACAGCACATTTGTAGAGTGTTACCAGCCGAATAATTGGGCCAGTTGGAACCGAACTCAGTCTCACTGCAGACAGTCTCCAAATGGGACAATGCCATTCTCGTGAGGTTCAGCGCCTACAAAATACAAGTCTCTTATTATCTCTTTCTATCTTTATTTTTAAAAGATGCTCATCCTGGCTCCTAGTTTCTGGAATGTACACTTAACGCTTTCAGTTGTTATGGGATAAAATTTATCCGAATCTCAACTTTAGGTAGTTCGTTGAGTCCAGGGCCAAAGCAGCCGCAAGTAAACCATGTGTCCTAGCAAGAGTGCCGCGGTATTTAAAGCCGGAGCAGTTTCATTCTTTATATAAAGCGCAAGTCCAGTCGTGCATAGAATACTGCTTTTCCTTTTGGGCTAGTGCTGCATACTGCAATCTAGCAGAGTTGGACTCGGTGGAGAGACACTGTAAGAAACCTTGTCAGCCTCGAGCACATGCACAGAGTAGCCAGCCTCTTGATATTCTAAAGGTTGTGTTCGGTGTTCCTTTACTTTTCACCATTGGACAACCAGACGGTCGACTAGTCTTCACTTCACCCCTTTGTTGTCGATATTCCATATATTAAAACCAAACGGTTTTCTTCGTCTTTGTTAATACACCATTTACCAACAGGTAGGATTGTAATCATGCACTGGCTTAAATAAGTAAAAAATGGTGGATACTGTTGCCCGTATACATCTACATCTAACCTCGATAAAGAAGAAAAATGCAGATGTGGTGTCACCTCGCAAGGACTAACATAGAATGCCTCGTTTCTTGTCAATAGGGTCTCCGGTTCTCTACACTAACTATAAAAATCACATCACAATTAAACTGCTAATTAACGCTAGTATTCTGTAAGGGAGTGGTCCTTCCCTGGTCGGACCGATCCATTAGTGCTATAACTATAATATACCTATCACTAGCATGGCTCGACCACGTTATTTCTTTATTATTGTATTATAGAAATGCAAGATCTAAATTCGATATTTATTTTAAAGAGAATTTTGAGTTTTCAAGAGAAAATGAGAGTAATGACATATCTAACAAAATATCCTTGAAGTCAATTAATAAAGTTATTGATCATCTTGGAGTACTAGAGGAAGTACGACCTGGTTAGTACAAATATTTTAATTTATTTTTATAGAATAAGTATATTTTAAATAAACAAGAAACTAGTTTTTCGCGAGGCTTTGTTGGCGTTAACATCACTTTATCCAAATAATAAGTGTTTTATGCTAAAACCAGCAAAATGGAGCACTTGTTACTTTGTCTGTCTGTCTGTTGTTTGTCTGTCTGTTGGCTGAACGTTTTGCTCAATGAATTTAAAAAAAAATTATTTTTTTTATAATAAAGCGGAAGGGTTTGTTTTATAAGCTTTAACATCAAATCCAATCTCTGGAACTAATATTCTGATTAAAAAAAGTAGTTTTGCATATCTATCTAGCATTAGGAGCCCTCTCAGCTAGCCTTAAATATTGAAAAAACGAATCCATACTGCTTTATCTGCGTGCGCTTGCTCAATGGTTAAGTCAATACAGTGTTCTAGAAACACATCGATCTGTTCTCCGTGTAAATAAATGTCCGCGATACCATATGCATACTTCTCAGGCATAAGCCGCTACAAGGTATTTTGTAAAATGGTTACCGTAATGTGCGTTACCAGAATCTGTACTCAAACGTATAAAATTAAATTTACTTCAGTTGTTGTTGAAAGAGTTACGAAGAGACGGCCCCCAGTCCCCAGCTGCCCCGCTACGCCTGGCTACGAAGGTGACCATGGCAACAGTGGTAGAGGTTCGGTTACAACCTAAGGCATCTCGACTTGGCAAACTATCAGATAGTTGTTAGTTTTCGGATTTATTGTCCACAAGTCTCTCGTAACAACGTTGTAAAGATTGGGAGTGTGTAGATGATGGTTGCGTACCTTATACTCTGAATCACCAAACGGTCTTCTCTGAAGGTCATACAGGTTTACGCACCAACCTCGGCATATCCTGACGAGCAGGTGAAGGAAATGTATGAGGATATATCTAGATTTATCCTCCAAAACTTACTATACGGCGTTAATGGGGGGCTTTAACGCAAAATTAGGCACAAGAGACAACGGTCAGCTGAAGGTAGAGAAATTTGGAATAGGGCAACGGTACCTAAGAGGCCAGCAGGTGGCCGAATTCATGGAAAATCAGGGACTCTTTATGATAAAATCTTTCTTCCAGAAGCGGCCCACAGGAAGTGGACCTGGTCAAACCTCGACGGTTCGAAAAAAATGAGATTGAATTCATTGTGATGCAAAGACGGAATGTTCAATGTGGTCTCAATGATCGTGGGGGTAAAAGCTGATAGCGCTCACCGAATGGTTAGCGGTACACTTTTTTTTTACATCGGGAAATGCCTACGCAAACCCGCCTCGCGGGGGCAAGGACGGGTTATGTTGGACTCGCACCGACTAAAACCCTATAGTGTTTCACCTTCGTCGCATATTGGCAGGGCCACGGGAACGCTTTCGCGCACATGCGCGGCCCCACCAGCGCCGGCCGCCCCATAGCCGACCCTTCTCGGGGGAGGACCTCTCCTGTCCATTCTTCTTATTAGGCAAGACGCACCAGGAACACAAAGCACGCCTCCCTCCACGGCCTCCAACTCTACCTGCGTATCAGACCCCCCCCCCCCCCCCGAGTCCGATACGTGGAGGCCATGGGGCCAGGAAAATCAAACGCTTAGCCCAGCGGCAGATCTAGTCTCTGGCTCCGCCGCTAACCAAGTTTCGACCACGGAGGGTAGGGAGAGCGGCACCTCGCAATACCGACACTCCTCTCTCCCCACGGCCCCACCACGGTGCGGCCCTATCAGAGTCGCAGAGGATAGGGCGAGTGGCGCATCGCCATACCAACACTGCTTTTCCTTCGCGACTCCACCTCAACTGCAGCGGTAGGGGGAGATGACACCCCTCTCACTGCAGCCCACCGACACACATCCGAAGTGGGCTTGTCAAGCCCACTCAGAGTGGCCACCTCGGGCTAGTCCTACGCCACGGGACAGCCAAGGGGTTCCTCTTTGTTTTTTGCGAATGACCAAGCCAAGGCTACTAAGCCCCTCCGCCATGACAAAGCGGGAACCCGTTCGGGGGGGAGGGTACACGAATCCTAAACGTAAAGTTGAAGACGTCTCGTCTAGTGAAGTCAACGCTCCATGTCCCTCCCTATCCCTATCCAGAGCCCCGAAACCTTTCAGCTAGAGCTAAAAACCGTTTTCAGTGGCCAGAAGATTGCAATGCAGTAGACGATAGGAATGATAAGCTCGTGGAAACTGTTCATGCGGTCAGAGCTGTTCTGCAAGACCCGCCGCAGAAAACAAAAAATCTCTAATCACACTTATAATCTCATGGCTGTTAGACGGGAAATGAAGCTGCAGTATTCAGCAGATTTGATAGCGTACAGGCAACTGAGCAGACAAATCTTCAAACGCATGCGGCAGGACTTAAGCAACTTCAATACAGTTTGTATTGTAAAAGCGATCGAGAGGAAACAGGGCTCCAAAGTCTTTACTGGAGATCTGTCTGCCAGAAAGTGCCAATTGTCGAAGCTGAAGGCCAAGTATGGCAGCGTCGTTTCCGGGACACCTGAGATTTTGAGTGAGATTGAGAGGTTTTATGGGCAGCTGTACCACACCTGTGTAGCCACATGCAAGTGTGAGTAACGATCCAAGAGCAAGACTTATCCAACACTATTCCTATGATATTCTGGACGTCTGGCCCTAGGCGTAGAACCTGGCACCTGATGGTAAGTTACTACCGCCACCCATGAACAACTGCAAGACCAGGGCAATTGGTATTTATTGGTAGCTAGAGTTTTGTTGCGATGTGCGTTCGTAAATTTGGCGGCTGAAATTAATCTAAACAATTTCGTGCAACATCCCTTTACACCGCCAGTAAGTCGGACCGATCAGAAATAACGTGGTCTTTGATGATTTACTCTGCGCTGGATGGCGGTCAAGTGGAAGGACCTGGCTTGAGGTGCTCCAGCTCAGAGATGAGAACAGTATTCCATGTTAGGCCGAACTTACGTGATAAGCACGTCAAGCATATTCGAAGGAAGGGAAGGCCAATTTAGTCTTCCCTTCCAAATGACCACGATTCCGCTACTATGTTGATGAGGAGGGGGAGGGTTGTTGGGCCTCCGGCCACGTGCAATTACTTGACCGAAGCGCGGCAGTAAGGCTTTAACTCCTCACTGGTATTGTATGTAGTCGTGGTGTCTTCTCGGTTCGAGCAAATTCTTGTACATTGTTCAGATATTATATTCAGATAAAATATTTTGCTTTTTAGATCCCAAAAATTAAAAGAATTTACTCGCACGCACGCGCACGCTAAGCTGATAATACTCCTTGCTCTTCATCACCAGTCAGTAATATAAGCACATATCCGTTTTATTTAATAATATTTTAAAAAATGTAAATCAACCAGAAAGAGTTGCGAAAACTTACACAGTTTTTTGTATAAGTACACTCTAGAAAATGAATTTATTAAAATTATACCTCTAATATTGAACAAATTTTACCCCTCAACCACTTACCTGATCTAATTTAATAAGTCACAAATAATTGTAATACTTTAAGGGTAATTAAATTGGTAAGGAATCTTTTTATAGGATAAGGGTGACAAACGAGCACACAGTCCACCTGATGGTAAGTGGTGATTGCTGTGGCTCATAGACATCTACATCTATCTTCGATTAAGAATCAAAATGCAGATGCGTTGTCACCCTCACGGACTAAGATGGAATGTCTCGTTTCCAGTAAAAAGGGTCTCCGGTTCTCTACACTCACCAAACGAAACACAGCAGCGTTAAGCTGATATTTTACGCTGGTATTCTGTGAGAGCGTGGTCCTTCCCCGATCGAGCGGACCCATTCGTGCTACAACCATAATATAGCTGCAGCATGGCTCTACCACGTAAGAAATTTATAATACTTTTTAATACAAGTATTTTATTTCATCACTATAGTATCTAATCTTTCAATGGAGAATGAAATTAAGCTACATCGATTGCTGAGTCAGTATATTCGTATCAGTGATACTGTAGCTATGATAAACGAGTCTGAAGGAACACTGATGTTGATAATTTTGATGTCCTTGACATTTTACTTCGTGAACTCATCCTACGAATTAGTAGCAACTATAATGCTCTCAGGTAAATTTATTTTAATTGCATGTTATTTTTATAACAAATTAAAAGTAAAAAATATTAGTTAAATTATTTATTTAAATAACCATACACTTATGGACATATTTAGAAGAACACAAAAAAAAAGTTTCAATTTCTCCTGTTGTAATCATCGTGTGTACTGGCCTGCTATAAAATGCTATAAAAAACGTTGTGGAACTGTTTTTGTATTTTATTTGCTTTTATATAGTTTTTTTTTGCGTAATTATGTGTTTTTTCATTCAGCGAAAAATTGTGCATACTTTTGAATTTGAATTTATATTTGGGTTTTGTTTAAATTTTTACTTTAACTGCCTTGTTTATTGTATTAAGTGCAAATAAACAAAGAATGCCAGATCCAAACGCCACGCCAAAGTGGTTCAAACATTACGAATATCAAAATCTATGGTACACCGAGTTGTCACGAGGTATCAGCAGACCAGACGTATATGAGACTCACAGGACAGGGACCTAAACGTAATAATAGGTCGAGGAAAAAGTTTCTTCTTAATTTGTTTGTATAAAATCGAAGAAGATATCTTCAGTTGTACAGTTTTCAACTAGCTGACTTTAGTAACCATACATGTTATGTTAAAACTACCGTATCGTATATCTTTTAGTAATGTTGTCCAGTGACAAACAATTTTGTAATATCGCATGCCAGGGTCCTGAGATACAAGCTGCGCTTAGTTTAGAACCCGCAGTTACCTGTGTTTTTTATACTTATGTTGTTAAATAACCAAATAATAAAAAAAAAGTAGGACATTAAGAAAAAGACAAATTAAAAGATAAAAACACTTTCCCGTTATTTTTCATTTGTTTTCTGTCCGCAAAAATGAATGAATCTAACAAAGGAATTCGATAGATACTAAATGGGAACAATGCGACTCAAGCTACAAAATATTATGACGTTTATAGCCCTCATGCTGTGTCAGTAAGAGTAGCATCACGGAATATAAAAATCAAGAGGAAGTAGCAAAACGCATCATTTGTAGCAGAACCAATGTCGCCAAACTCACACATACGCAAGAAAGAAATGTGTACCGACAATTGTGCACCATTTCAGTCATTTTCACGTGTTTGGCTATTAAAATCTTAAAGAGAAATGCATTATGTTACTTACCATTCACTTGAGTACGTACCATAAATCCTTAAAAATAGAGATCATATTACTTTCATCAACGAAGTTTCTAGAATTAACAAGGAAATTTAGCAGGCACAATGCTAATAGATATAACGTTGACATTGCCCTACCTAACTTGTACTGCTACGTGAATGATATCAGTGAGGTAGTTACCCTCCCTGAATGTGATCTGGCTTATATCAATATTTAATTGAATTAAATTGACTGAAGAAACTAAATTAATACAAAATCATAAAATGAGTAAAATAGCGAAATTTATTGGAAATTTCCTTGATTTACTACGTATATGCCCGTAATTCATATATCAAAATCATTATCATTACAGCCTTTCACAAGTCCACTGCTGAACATAGGTCTCCCCCAAGGAATGCCACAAAGCACGGTCCTGAGCCACCTGCATCCATCGACTTCCTGCATATCTTACCAGGTCGTCACTCAATCTCGTGGGGGGTCACCCTACACTTCGCCTACCGGTACGAGGCTGCAACTCAAGAACCTTTCTTCCCCATAGTTGTCGGTTCTTCGAGCTGTATGGCCGGCCCACGGCCTCTTCATCTTACTAATCCGTTGGGCTGTGTCGGTTACTCTGGTTCTATTTAATTTCTAAGTTTATCACGCAGAGAAACTCCTAGCATAGCCATGTCCATAGCTCGCTGAGCGACCTTGAGCTTACTCATATGGCCAGCAGTGAAGGACCACGTCTCAGATCCGTAAGTCATCAATGGCAACACGCACTGGTTGTACAATTTCGTTTTAAGGTTTTGAGGTATGTCTGACGAAAAGATGTGTCGTAGTTTCCCGAACGCTGCCCTAGAATCCGTCGATTGACCTCTCGGTCGAAGTTGGACTTACGTAGTCGGACTATTTGTCCCAGGTAAACATACTCGTCAACAACTTCGAGATTAGTGCTCCTAACAACTACCGGCATAGGTGTGACATGGACATTAAACATGATCTTTGTTTTGTCCATGTTCATTTTAAGACCTATCCGCAGGGAGACACTATTGAGGTCATTGAGCATGGTGCTTAGGTCTTTCAGCGATTCTGCCATAAGGACTATATCGTCGGCAAATCGAAGGTGAGTGACGTACTCGCCATTGATATTAATACCGTATCCTTTCCAGTCCAGAAGCTTGAAAACGTCTTCAAATGCAGCGGTGAAGAGTTTCGGGGATATTACAACAGCCTGTTTTACAACTCTCTGCAATTGGATAGGTTGCGTACTCTGGTTCTGTACTCGAATAGCCATCGCAGCTCTTCTGTACAAACACTTTAGCACTTCGATATACCGACAGTCAACTTGGCAGCGCTGAAGGGACAGCAGCGCCGCCCAAACTTCGACGGAATCAAAGGCTTTCTCATAGTCCACATACGCCAGACATAGTGGCAAATTGTACTCTTCAGACTTCTGTACAATTTGCCGAAGGGTATGTATGTGGTCTATAGTGCTAAAGCCCTTTCGGAAACCGGCTTGTTCGGGAGGCTGGAAGTCGTCAAGTCTGCGCGTGAGACGATTCGTAATGACTCTCGAAAACAGCACGTAGACGCGGCTCAGAAGGGAAATCGGTCTGTAGTTCTTCAAGAGAGCGTTGTCGCCTTTCTTGAAGAACAAGTCCACCGCACTTCTGCTCCACGCCTCCGGTGTAATAACCATGGAGGACGGAATTAAAGAGCTTCTGAAGGACTTCAAGTACCGTTTTTCCACCCGCTTTCAGAAGCTCCGATGTAATTCCATCCTCGCCTGGGGCCTTGCCGCTTTTAAGGTGCTGGAGAGCCATTCTAATCTCGCTCAGACTGACGTCCGGGATATCATCGGAATAATGTCGGATAAGACTCGCTCTTGGATCGTTACTCACACTTGCGTGTGGCTCCAACGATGACGTGTACAGCTGCCCATAGAACCTCTCAATCTCACTCAAAATCTCAGGTGCCCCGGAAACGATGCTGCCACATTTGGTCTTCAGCTTTCACAGTTGGCTCTTTCTGGCAGACAAATCTCTGGCAAAGACTTTGGAACCTTGGTTGCGCTCGATCGCTTCTTCAAAACAAGCTGTATTGAAGTTGCGTAAGTCCCGCCGCATGCATTTGGAGATCTCTCTGTTCAGTTGCCTGTATGCTGTCAAATCTGTTGAAGAATGTAGCTTCATCTCCCGTCTTGTTAGACGGGAGATGAAGCTACATGGCTGTTGCCATGAGATTGAGAGTATGATCGGAGAGTTTTTGTGTTCTTCTGCGGCGGGTATTGCAGAACTTAGCTCCAACCGCATGGACAGTTTCCACGAGCTTGTCATTCATATCGTCCACTTCATTGCAGTTTTCTAGGCCCTGAAAACGGTTTCGTAACTCGAGCTGAAAGGTTTCAGGACTTTGGAATAGAGCACGAGGGGGGCGGAGCGTTGACTTCATTAGACGAGACCTCTCCAACTAAACGTATAGGTTCAGTGTGCCTCTAAACATTCGGTGATTGCTACCAGCTTTCCCCCTCGCGATCACGGACACATCACTGAACAGTTGTCGTTTGGTCGTCATAATGAAGTCAATCTCATTTTTTGTGGAACCGTCGGGGCTTGCCCAGGTCCACTTCTTGTGGGGCCGCTTCTGGAAGAAAGAGTTCATCATGAAGAGTCGTTCTTTCTCAATGAAGTCGGCCAGCTGCTGGCCCCTTGGCTTCCATTGCCCTATTCCAAATTTCCCTACTTTCAGCTAACCGTTCTCTCTTGTACCTAGTTTTTCATTGAAGTCTAAGGTACGCAACCCTCGTCGACACACTCCCGATTTTTACAACGTTGTTAACGAGAGACTTGTGGACGATGAATCCGACACTTCCTTGTGACAGATGGTCGCCCTCCCGGTGATGGAGCAAGTTACCGGATTCGAGGATTACCTTGTCCTAATTCATATAACCAGCATATAATTAATTGTCTTTAATGGAATTTTATTGAGAGCTAAATTATTATTTATAAAATGGAAACAAGGAAAATAATAAAAAACAATAATTTTGCAATTGTTTATTGTCAATGACATAATACATATTTGTTAAAAATATCGTTTTCACACTTTAATATTTAGACGATAATGAATTTGGATACTAATGTAGATCATGATATTAAGATCCCTTTTATTTCAGCTTCTTTCCAAAAGTCATGAGTACTACTAAACTACTTACTTACTTCTCTGGCTTAGCAACCCTAACAAATGGTCATTCATAGGGTATCACCCTATAATTGCGTATATTTCCATAGACATCCAATATTTGCAAATTTTCATTAATATGTTAGGGAATGAACAGGACTGTAATAAAATTTTATCGAAAACTTTAATATCGGTGTAGTCACAACACTATCGCAGCTATTTTTATTCAAAATTTATTTACAGATGAACCTTAGTTTAACTAAATAAAGTTGAATATTACTTGTAATAAAGGCAATTTGACATTTTCTTCATGTTTAGTCAAATTTATATCCAAAAAAGAAAATATTATACGTACTTTTGGTACGAATCACCTCCATTCAAAATATTTCTCTATTTACTTTCGTTTTTACGCCAATATTGTACAAAATGGTATATTTTCGCATATATCACTTAAGCAGCGATCCGTCAGTTTACAACAATTTGAGCGTGTGACTGACAGTCAATTACGCTCTACTGTCACTAATTGTGACACGCTTTCCCCGCGCACTTTGAATTCCTCTTGTTTTTTTTATATTCCGTGAGTAGCACTATGTTGGTTCAAGCGTTTTCAGTCCGGGAATTTCGATGTCAAACATGCAGGTCGCTATGGTCGCCCTCATACGTATAAAGTCAATGGCATTTTTAAAAAGTGGAGCAAGATCAGCACATTAGTATTTAGATATAGCTGAGGAATTCAGAAATGACCACAAAACAGTTTTGACCCCTTTGAAAAAGACTGGCTATCCAAAAAAGCTCGATATTTGGGTACCACACGAGCTCATTGAAAAAAACCTAATGAATCGTGTACTCACTTGAGATTCTCTATTAAAAAGTAATAAAACCGAAGCATTTTTGAAAAGATTGATCACTTGTGATGGAAAGTAGATCACATGAGAAATTGTTCGGATTAATCCCAGCCGCCAAATTTCACGAACGCACATCGCGGCAGAACTCCCGATACCATCCACACCATTTGGATGATTGGCGGTCCACCACTGTGCGATTTAGAAGATGTTTTCTTCCTCGCATGACTTCCTTGTGGAATCGATTACCATCAGCGATTTTTCCGGACCGATACGACTTAGGGACCTTCAAGAAAAGAGCCTACTCCTTTTTAAAAGGCCGGCAACGCATCTGCAATTCCCTCCCTGGTGTTGCAGTTGTTCATGGGCGGCGGTAGTCACTTACCATCAGGTGAGCCGCATGCTCGTTTGCCCCCTCTCCTTTATAAAAAAAAACATACAATAAGAAGAACGTGTAAGAAAAATCATGGTCGTCAGTGAAGTCAAGCTCCACATACTGTAGTAAAACCCGGATTAACTGTGTGTATGGTAGGATTGGAAGGGCATCGTTTATTATGAGCTTTTACCACCGGGCAAATCCATCGATTCAGATATCTACTGCCAACAACTAATGAGACTTAAGCAATAAATTGAGGAAAAACTGCCGTAAAGCCGAAAAGGAGTGGTCTCTCATTGTGATAACGCCAGACCACACACATCTTTGACTACCCAGCAAATTGAGAGAGCTTGTTACGGAAGTGTAAATGTATTCGCCATATAGTGCTGACCTTAAGTCCTCAGTTTTTCACCTGTTAGGTGTCTACAGAATTCTTTGGATACTGTTGTTAACATCAAGAGCCGTCAAAACTACTTGTCGTATTTTTTGATCAAAAATCCCAAGATTTCTACAGCAACGGGATTATGTTACTACTTACAAGATGCCAACAATCTATTCAACAATATGGCACATATTTAAAATTACATGTTAAACACATACATGTATTAAACCTTAAAAAAATGTCTTGATTTTGTATATAAAATACGAAGAAACTTTTTCCCAGCCCTATTATGTGGCCAAAGATAATCGGTTCATCGTTACTAGCAAGCTAAAAAATCGGGCCTTAACGTATCCTCTTTCTGAAAAGTTCACTGAGTTGGCCGGAATAAATTCACACTTGTCTGCTAAATACCCCTTTTTTCCACATGCCGTCGAGTAGCTCGTGATAATTTTGCTCGCAATCACAAACACTGGAATGACGAATCTTGTAGTCAAGTTTCACATTCACAGATGATTCCAGAGGTTACTTTATGCCAGATGATAGATTGACTAAAGTGTGGAATTGGAGGAGGAGGTAGGTCTGCTCAGTGCAACGTCATTGGAGAATAGGCTTATGGTGGATCAGTAATGGTATAGGGAGCTATTTGTATGGGGTCACGTACAGAACTCCATGTCATTGAGACGATATAAAACTGAGAGTTTGGAAGAAATTGTAGTGCCGTTTGTCCTTTTTATAGAAAATACATATGATTTACGCATGATAATGCACGCCCTCATACTGCGGCCATAATAATTGTCGAATACCTTGGAGACGTTGAAATAAATGCTACGTGGTGGCCAGCGCGCTTGGCAGACTTAAACCTCATAGAGCATGTATGGGATATACATGGAAAACAAATTAAGAAAAGAAATCCTACCCTCACTAATTTGATCGATCTTAAGAATGCAATCTCTCAAAATTTTTCTGATAACTTGATTAGGATCATGCAAGTACACTGTAAGCAGTTCAAAAAGGTGGGGGGAGGGGGTGGCAACACTAAGTACTGGTTATAGTCCACGATATAAAGCGTCAATCAGTTCGATCAATCATGACGTTTGCATGATAGAGTAATTTCGACATTACACGCTTATGCTGACTGATGTCAGTCAAACTCAAATTTTCGGAGGGAAAGGACGTACCTATAAACTAAGTTCATTTTCGATTCACCATTTAATTATAATTTTATATCTTGAAAACAAAAAGAAAAAAAAAGAATAGGAAAAATTTTAATATTTAACATCATTTTAACCATTTTAATTTAACGCGCGCAAATGTTAGACCTCTTGGAGTGCATAATCGATACGCGGCTTTATTTGAAACGCATTTATGAACGAAAAATAAGCTTAACTCTTACATTTATTCGTATAGGGTGGATGCCCCTATTACCAGCCTTTTAGTGCCAATTTCAATTTCCTTTTGTGTACCTAATGCCAGCATAGCATAGGGCTATGCCTTTAGAGTTTTTGGTAGGTACCTATTGTAGGTAAATTTTAGGTGCACTGAAATAAATTCATAACAATTTTTAGCCGACCATATTTGTAGTTAGGACTACTAATGAATATAATAAAAAAAAATAAAGAATGTTAATACCTGTTTAAAAGAATTTAGATTTGAAAAAGTATTACCGCATAATATTGTAAAATACTTCAAAACCATTGATGTAAAGAAAACCGCAGATTTGTGGGGGATTTCCGTTACAGTGATTACGTCCATAATAGATTTAATTGCACCTCATCTTGCTATTATTTTTAATACTTGTATCGATTCTGGTGTGTTTCCTGATTTAATGAAGTATAGTAAAGTAATACCTTTATTTAAATCTGGTAGTACATTGGACCCCGCTAATTATAGACCTATTTCTGTACTACCAACTCTCAGTAAAATTTTTGAAAAAATAATTTTGGATCAATTGTTAATTTTTTTTAATACAAATAAATTACTTCATAAAAATCAATTTGGTTTTACAAGGGGTCGCTCGACGTCTGACGCCGGTGTTGAGCTTATGAAATATATTTTTAATGCCTGGGAGAATTCACAAGATGCCTTAGGTATTTTCTGTGACCTTTCCAAGGCTTTCGATTGTGTTCATCATGATACATTAATCAGGAAACTACAACATTACGGTGTAAAAAATTTGGCGCTTAAACTTATTACTTCATATTTAAGTAACAGAACTCAAAAAGTCGTCATTAATGGTAAATGTTCCTCCGGATCGGTAGTATCAATGGGCGTTCCTCAGGGCTCGATTCTTGGCCCATTCCTGTTCTTAATCTATATTAATGACTTACCTTATCTTGTAGGGGACAATCACGATATAGTATTATTTGCTGACGATACCTCTTTAATTTTCAAACTGAAACGGCAGTCAATTAAATATGACGATGTAAATAATGCTCTATCGAAACTAGTACATTGGTTTAACTCCAACAATTTGCTCTTAAACGGCAATAAGACAAAATGTATTAAATTTACAATACCTAATGTAAAACATTCGAAAACCAATGTGCTCTTAAATGGGGAGGAGTTGAGTCTTGTGGATACCACTGTTTTTCTCGGTATTACTATTGACGCGAAACTTCAATGGGGCCCCCATATATCTAAATTAGCAAGCAGACTTAGTTCTGCAGCATATGCTGTAAGAAAGATTAGAAGTCTCACAGATGTTGAGACAGCTAGGTTAGTGTATTTTAGTTACTTTCATAGCGTAATGTCTTATGGAATTTTGCTATGGGGTAATGCGACTGATATTGAAGCTATATTTGTTTTGCAAAAGAGAGCCGTACGGGCGATTTATAATCTAAATTGTAAAGAGTCCCTTAGAGAAAAATTTAAAGAAATAAACATATTAACTTTGGCATCGCAATATATTTATGAAAATGTAATGTATGTACATAAAAACATAAATAGCTTTAATAAGAATAAGGATGTTCATACCTTAAACACTAGGAACAAACATAAGCTTGTAATGCCACTTACAAGACTCCACAGAATTAGTAATTCATTTATGGGGCAATGTATACGCTTTTACAACAGAATCCCAGAACATGTTCAAAGTTTGTCAATAAACAAGTTTAAAAGTTTTATTAAAGAAAAACTGTACAAAAAGGGTTATTATAATATCAAGGAATACATGAATGAAAATAACCCCTGGGAATAAGGTGATCGCCACCATGCTGGTTCTATGAAAATTCATTTAAAATTGTATAATCAAAATTATTGTTAAGTGAAATTATGTTTAAAATAAAAAGTCCCGCTGGGTTTTTTGCTGGTTCTTCCCAGGACAGAGGTATTTTCCGAACCAGTAGTAAATAAAATAATGACTTTCAATAAGTATTATGTAATAATCCATATTGAATAAAAATCATTCTATTCTATTCTATTCTATTCTATACTAGAAATCTTATTTACGAAGTAAAGATGCAGAAAGGCTGGAATTAGGGGCGTGGTTGTTATTAGGGGCATCCAACCTACCCGGGGTTTTTCGTGTCCCACAACTCGGGGAGAGACTGAAAATTTAAAATAAAATCTTTTTCTGGCTGAAACACATTAGGTGGGAGTGGCGACGGGCTGCGCGAGCGCGTAGAAGCAGCCTCTTCAATATATTTTGCGTCCGTCTCCATTGCTGTCTAAGCATTGACTGGCGCGTGATTGACGAAATGCCATTACATGTTCAATCAAAATTCGTGACTGATAGTTGATTGACGTAAAAATCAAAATATCCAGATATTTGTCAATCAATTTCATGCAACCGTCAATCACCGCATTACACGATAGGTTATTCGTCAATCACAACCGTGATTGTTGTAAAACTGACAGCAAAACCTACCGTGTAATGGGCGTCTAACCTTTCCTAAGCTAAACAAAATTAATAAAATGTAATAGTATAAAAAAAAATTTCCTCTAATATTTTCTTTTTCTCTTTATTTGGTTAATTTTTGTAAATTGCTCGTTTGTTTATTCAAAGGTTGCATTTTAAATTAAAAAATAATAAGCAAAATTCAAATTAATAAACATAGTTGTCACAAATATCCATAATGTTTTTTCTGTACTTACATACCTTTTTTATTTCCTTTACATTCCCCGACGATATTTATTGCCAAAATAAAATAATCCATATTATTTTCTATCACCACGAACGAATCCACTCAAATAGATGCATATATGATTTTTGATGAAGGCTGTTTGGCAATATTGGGATTTATTGTTCAGTGACAAGTTGAAAAAGGTAAATTAAAGAGACAACCTCTATTAAACCTAACACCTTGCTATGATTTTCGAAAGGGTTGATCAAAAACGTTTTCGCCTCTGCTCTAATTAGTGTTGACTTTACATGTCCGCTGTACATTTTTTTATTTTATAGATATATAACTTATAGATACATATATTATAATTTGATGGTTGCTGGCGGGGTTCAAAACCAGTTTTATGTATGCAACTCTATTTGTATAACCTATATTATAATATTATAATAATAATTGTAATATTATGTATGCAAGAAAATTAAAAAGTGCTTACATTAATACAATTTTCTTATTACTATTTTCTATTTCACAGCTGAACTAGTTAATAACTGGAAATATTTTTTGATATGTCACTTTACCTGGGTGACGTATACTTTCTTCAATATAATCTCAATTATTGAAGCCTGCTATGGGACTACAAGTGAGGTAATTTACAAAAAATTTAAAAACCCAGTAAAATTTAAATATGGCGCTATAACGCTAGATTCAACGTTTTTTCTGTACAGTTTATGCAATATATGCACTTTAATATTTAATAAAAATAATAGCGTATTATAATAGTTTTTTTAGGATAGCTTTCGGTTTATGGCCTTTCTTCATATGAGTATTAATTTAATTTTTCTTAGTCGTTCCTTTTTACACTCTTAGGAAAATTGACATCGTTGATTTTAGAGACTATTTAATGCCAACTCCATTCGGATAGTTAGTTTTTATTAGTACTATATTTGTACAAAAAAAAAACATTTTATTGTGATGGTAAGTAGATGCGGTGATCCATAGACACCATCTCTATTATATTAGGAACAAAAATTCGGATGAGTTGTCACTCCTAAAAACTAAGCTGTATACATATATACTAACTTAAAAAGAAAAAAAAATAAGCTGAAATGTTAGAGTTGAGAGGAGCCTCTTCAAACTAGGTAAGATACATCATTTCATTTTATCGAGTGGATGTACGAAAGGTAATTTTTGCTAACTTTAATATAATGGATTTCCGATAAGTAACACCTGATTCTATTAATTATCTTAACATGAAATGCATCATTACTGGATAAGGGTGGCCGGTTCTCGCCATTAACCATACAAATTAGAGCAGCATTATGTCATTATTTTACGTTTTTGCCAAAAGATATGTGTATCGTGTCTCGAAAACGTATTAAAATGTAGGTAGTCGCTCGGTAAAGTTTTGGTTGTATGGTTTTAGTAGTTTTAGATGAATTTTGCGGCATCAATTGATCATATAACCTTGTCCGTGAATCGGTGTACTTCTTGCAGATGAGATTGGTATTTGGAGAAAGAGTTAGCAAGTATAGCAATTATAAGCAAAGTCATAAACGTTCAATGTAACATAACAATACAATGTTAGAAGTAGTTGTAAAAATATAAGTTTCTTTTTTCAGATGGAACAGACTAGAGCGATTGTCGGCAACCTGCTGTGTCACGCAACGTCACACAATGACCCACTTTTTAAGGAGTTGGAAAATTCCTTTTATCAACTATATCTATTCAATTTACAGTATTCACCGATGGGAATGTTGACCATGGACCGAGGTTTAATCATTGCGGTACTGATTTAAAATTTATCACGTTGTGTCAAATATTTGTTTTTCATTGTTATCGTAATTTTATATAGATTTACTTCTGAGCCAGTTTAGTCACTTAAAGTAGGGTTAACGTTGTGAAAAACATCGCGTGTTGCGATAATCAATCCGCCGTACGAGCTTTTTTTACAGAATTTAAATTACAAACAAACTTACAGTCCACCGGTTTCCATCTTGTCGTGCCGGAGACTTAGTAGCCGTAGCTTGGTCAACAACGAGAACTAACAGGACCCCAGATGGCTGACTCGAGTTGAAGGGCCGTTCTGAGTAGATCACTCCGAATGGACTTCGGATTTGTTTTGGCGCACTGCAGCGTGAGGCGTGTCCTCTCTCTATATGGTCGTAGCTGAGGTTGAGTCGTGGAGAAAGAAGAGTATTAGTATGGCGAGTCTCGCCCTATCCTCCGCGACGTTCATGCAGTTGTGGTAGGGCCGCGGGGTAAGTGGAGTGACGGTATTGCGAAGTGCCGCTCTTCCTACCCTCCACGGCCGAATCTTGTTTCGCGGCGGAGCCATAAAACACTAGTGCTTCAAGTGCCCGTTTTTCCTGGCCTCCACGTATCAGACACAGGGGTGTCGGTCGTTCGGGTGAAGTTGGTGGCTGCGGAGGTACTCTCACCTTGTGTTGGGTTGTTGTGGAGCACCTTACCTGAGAAGGAAAAGAGGGAGGAGAATTACTCTCCCGAGAAAGGGCCACCATATGGCAGCCAGCGCTGATGGGGTCGCGGATATGTGCGAAAGCGGTCCCGTGGTCATGCCAATGTATTAGAATAGATTTTATTTCAACATAGATTAGTAATAATGATGTCCTTCAAAGAGAATCTCAATGGAGACTAGCCGTCTGCGCAGGACCAGATTATAGTCCAAATGTGTGTGGGCAAGCCCAAGTGCACAATCCTTTATTCTTGTAGTTTGATGGGACGACAATCTGACACAACTGGAAAGAGATCAGGTGCAAGGGCAAAAGTTTTCCAGAGAGCACAAAAACCTCATTGAAAAGTAATATTAAAAAGTTTTAACATACATTTGATTTTATTCTAGATAATGGGATTTGCTGCCACTTATGTACTTCTTTTGACCGATTTCGGTTTCAAGATGAGATTCACTTTTGGCTAAAATTCTTAGTTGAGAATCATCAACGCTCACAATTTTAGAAAATAAAATGCAATTACAAAATAAAACTTTATTTTTAATTCTACCTGCAGCAACGTTCCACGTCAATGTTCGTCAAAAAATTATTTAATATTTTTCTAATTAAATACTTATATTTATTATTTTTTTATTAGATGCGCTTCACAGAATTAAATTTTTGGTTAATATAAACATTTATTCTTTACAAAAAGTTGCAGTTTCCAACTTGCCTACCAAGCGTGGCAACAATGGCAAGTAACCCCCCGAAATCTATGGAGTAGGCCTATATTTGGCAGTGGATTTTTGACAGGCGGTTATGAATGAACCATAATATATGAATGCAGTGTCGTATCGGTAAGCGCAGCGTAGAGCTGTACAGGTGTAGAGCGAGATAATGAGTCGCTATACACCTGGAGCGACTCACCCACGGAGTTAGCGAATACAGATAACTCGGAACCGTTCTTTGTGGCAGAATTTAGAGTTGCCTATGATTAGCAAAGGGCTGTTAAAAGGCTGCAGTATATAATATACTCATAAAAATGTTTTAGAAGAACGCAAAAAAGTGTGCACAAACAAAATATCTATACATATAATAAAACTGTAAATAGCAGATGTCTGTACATTTTATATTTTTGTAATAAAAGTGATTGAGAGGTACTAAAAATAAGTAATTAAATACATTTCTACCATTTTTAGAATTTTCTGTCTGTCTGTCTGTCTGTCTGTCTGTCTGTTTGTTTGTTAACGTATCACGTTTAAAGTACTAATTTATATCATAAGAATTGTTAAGGAAATTATAAAGTAAACCTTCGGGTTACATTTAGTCTTTATTTCATTAAAATCGGTTCATTCCATCAAAAGTTATGATAAATATTCTGAAGTATGGGTAGGGAATTTGCTCAACGGTGGCTTTGTTTGAGTCATCAAGTTGATGTTAGCAGCGCCATCTCTCTTTAAATATATACATATAATAAAAATGATGATAACATGTTGTGTCTCTTTCTGTACATTGTATATATATATTATGGTGACTAAAATCATTATGGGGAACTAAAAATAATTAAATAAGTACATTTTTATAATTTTTAGAATTGTCTTTCTGTCTGTTTGTCTGTTTTTATATGAAAGCATCACGTCTAAAGTAAACATCTTTTTTTTTTCAAAGAAATCGTTAAGAAAATCATAAAGCGTATCTTCGAGTTACATTTAATCTTTGTTTTATTAAAATTGGTTAATTCTATCGAAAGTTATGATTATTATTTTGAAATGTAGGTTCGAATTTGTTTAATGGCACCACAAAATCTCAGAAATAGTAATAAAAAGATACGTGTGTAAAAAAAACGTTCTATTATAATATATTTATACTTAAAACACAGTAAAAAAAAATATGTTTTCCTTAAATTAAAAAAGGATGTTTTCTCACAAAGAACGTAATAGATGGCGTTGTACAAATTACAACCTTTTCTGAATTGCGGTGTTAAGATTTTTCGCAGGTGAATCGTATTGACACTCACTGAAAAAATTTATGTTCATAAGTCCGACGAAGCTGCAAGCCTGTTAGAGCCGTGTAGGCTAGCAACACAAAGCACAAACACCGGCAGAAACAGAAAAAAGAGACGTACGTACGTCGAAATTATTCAACAAAACTCGACTAAAAGTAGTAAATTTGCAATAAATGTCGTGATATTGTTTTATACCCAGAATCCCTCTAAACCTCTAATACCAAATAACTTTCCTTACAGTTTTAAGATAGGGATAATAACATCGATGATGACATCGATGTTGGCATCGATAGCTCAACATCGATGTTCGATGTTTAGGCTACTCAAAACATCGATGATGACCATTATCGATGGTTTTTGTATATGTGTAGATACTTACACATTGTTTTAAAATTATGTGGGTATACACATCAAGGGAAAAGTAACAATTAACTTGAATATCAATTTACGTAGAATAGTTATTATGCGACAACCGACAACGACACTACAAAATAAAGCGAAAGCAGTGACCATTGTGACATCACAGGTGACACTTGACAATTAAGTTTGACTCACCATACTGACATTTTTTTAGGTTAACGATGCGTTCAGGAATTCTGAATTATTCAAAATTTTTAATCTTCAGAGCAGATGCAAGATTTAGTTGATATTGATTTCGCGAGTTCGCATTGTTTGCAAGTTCCCAATTATCGATTATGGGTTCATTGACGTCGATGTTTCGATGTTTGACATGTGTCAACATCGATGTTAAAACATCGAAGTTTTAATTTTTAACATCGATGATCATCTAACATCCCTATTTTAAGTGTGTTTCCCACTCAGCGTGTGTTATGCGACGATCGTAAATAAAGCGCAAGGTCAAACTTTACGCGTTGTAGGAGTGGACCCCAGTACTGATTGTTTTGCACATGGCCAACTCTATGCCAACCTTTTTCTGTACGCCCCGGCTAAGTCTACTTCTATCGTCGTTTACACGGAAGCTCTATCATAAACGACTTAGAACTTTGAGCGTATCGATTTATTTTGTTACCACTTATTTATACAGTAATGATATAAATCGTTTAATATTCTCTTACCCTAAACGTCAAATTCTTTAAGTAAAACCTATATTCGCGAGCTACGCCGCGGGCACAGCTAGTCATGAATATTTGTGACAATTATGTTTAATTATTAGAATTTTACTTTCTACTTGTTAATTTTTACGTAGTAGAGTCATGCTGCAGCTTTATTAGTAGTATAGCTGTAGCACAACTGGGTCGGCTCGACCGGGGAGGACAACGCTCTCACAGAATACCAGCGTAAAATAGCAGCTTACCGCTGTTCTGTTTCGTATGGTGAGTGTAGGGAACTGGAGACCCTTCTGGAAACGAGGCATTCCACCTTAGTCCTCACAGGTCACAACGCATCTGCATGTTGATTCATGGTCGATGATATATGTAGATGTCTATGAGCCACAGAAACTACTTACCATCAGGTGGACTGTGTGATCGTTTGTCACCCTTATCCTATAATAAAAAAATGATTAAAATTACGACTGTCGAAAAACCAACGATCAAATGACAAAAATAACTGAATTAAGAGAAAAATAAAATATTACAGGAATTAATTGTTATTATTTAAATGTAAGTATAAAAAATGTTTAATATATATTTATATATAACAAAATAAATAGTTACTTTTGCATTCTTAAGTTCGATGAAATTAGTGGAAGTAGGATTTCTTTTCTTAATTTGTTATCCAAGTATATCCTATACATTCTCTATGAGGTTTAAGTCAGGAAAGTGCTCTGTCCATCCCGTTGTATTTATTTCAACGTCTACAAGGTATTCGACAACTACGGCCGCAGTATGGGGTGTGCATTATCATGCATAAAAACATATCTGTATCCTGAACAAATGCCACTACAATTTCTTCCAAAATCTCAGTTATTAATTGTGCCGCTTATTTGGTATTCCAATATAATACAATATATTGTAATTTATTGTAGGTATAGTAATTAATTATTCAAAATACGCAATCGTGTCTTCGGTGGTATTAGAAACGCAAGTTGGCCCGTGATTTCAAATCTCGTTACAATACTAATTACCTATGTCATACGTGTCGATGTTGAGTACAAAACTATAAAGTCAGTATGTTGTTTGAATATTTTTTTCAACAATAAATAAAATTATAAATCGGCAAGTCACCAACGTAGTCACAAAATTAATTTTACAAACATTTTCTACAATATAGTTTTGCGGGGTTACGTAAAAATACCTATTACGTATTTTGCAAACAGTTTCAGACAGACACATATTATTATTAGTTTGTTTTATTTTGTTGTAGTACCGAGCTCAAGGTCGCGTCGTATCCTTTGTTACGATCCTGGATTTTTTAGTTGGTTTGTCCTTGGATAACAGATGAAAATAATGGTTATGTATTTATTTTTAATTTTGTTTTATTATGGTTATTAGATTAATAATTATTTATTTATTAATAAAATGTTTATCAATTAAATAATTATGAATATTAAACTTTATATGAATAGAATAGAAATAAATGTAAGTATATTATTTAAAAATTGGTAAACATGTATACGAGCCGTAGTAGCTCAGATGATTAGCACTCACTGTTAATTTCATACTACGCGAGCAACCCGAGTTAGAGCCCTGCCGGCACCGATGAAATTGTTAATTGCACCGCGACGGACATTTTCTTTTCTTGCCCTAAAACTAATCTAATAAAAAAATAATCAAAAAGTCAAATGATTTTTGTTTTACTAAAAGCTTTTGTAGCTGTGTGGTCTTTGAAATTAGGAAATATTTTGTCACCTTGTTGGTAACTATCGCATACTAAATCGTGTTTTAGATTTGTTGTTATCTCTTGTTTATGAATAGTTTCTTGCGTATTATATAATGTCAAATATTCGTAATAATTGGTTATATTGCAAATCATCTGTGTTATTAGTTTTGAGTGAATAGGCATGTATGGCGTGTTACTTCAGATACTTGTTTAGATCATTATTTTCAATAGTGTAAGGTTATAAAATAAAACTGCGTTGTATTGTTCTTAGTGTTGATATAATTTATTTTCCAAGATTATTATTGAATTAAATAATTTATTTACGACTACAAATATAAGTTAAAAAGTTGAAGTTACAGCCTATATACACGTCCCACTGCTGGGCACAGGCCTCCTCTCATTTCTGAGAGGGTTTAGGGCAAGAAAAGGTCCGCCGCGCTGCCCCAATGCGTGTTGGCGAACTTCACATGTCTTCGAAATATATATATTTTTTCTTATTTGTCAGACATGCAGGTTTCCTCACGATGTTTTCTTTCACCACTGAGCACGTGGTAAATCAGCACTTAAAATTGCAATTAACAATTTCATTGGTGCCGGCGGGGATCGAACCCGGGTTTCTCGCGTACTGTGAAACTTCCTGCGAGTGCTAACCATCTTAGCTACCACGGCTCATTTTACAAATATATAATAATAGGTATTCAGTGGAATCTGGTTTGACTGGGAGCCGACCCCAATATAGTTGGGAAAAAGGCTAGGCAGATGATGAATCGTACATAATATATATCGTAGTAGGTGGCGTTCAGTAGTTCTGCCTACCCATACAGAAAAAAGGAAAAAAAATTTTTTCATTCACGCCATCTAGTGTTCAATTTACGTAAATGTAGGGTCTAAGAATTCACCAACGTATGTGTGTGTAAACGACTCTATATTCAATGACAGATGACTTTGTGTTGAATTGTGTGGATTTTGAGGCAATGATATGACCTAGTAAAATAAAGTATAATGTCCGAGTACCGCGATTGCTACTTCTAGGACTTCATAATTTTCCAATTAAACAAAAACCGAAATAAACTAAAAAATTATGACTTCAGCGCCATCTCGCGGGAATATGGCCGGGAACAGACCTTATGTTTCATCTTAAGCTGCTATTTTACGCTGGTATTCTGTGAGAGCGTGGTCCTTCCCCGGTCAAGCTGAACCATTTGTGCTACAACTACACCACTCATTAGCTACAGCATAGATCTATCATGTAAAAAAAACCAAAGAACATATAGTATAACTCAGAAGTTATAAGACCCCATACCAAGTATTGCCCCCTATGAAGCAATCTATGGAAAATACCTATATTTAGCAGTGGACTTAGGCTGTAACTCTAACTGCATGGAAATTACCTATATTTAGCTGTGGACTTAGGCTGTAACTCTTAAATACCCAGTGGCACCTGTAGGTGACAGATGTTAAGCATTTTTTTCTACCATATGATTTTTTTTTTGCATCTTACCGTTATTAGAACAAAGATAATTAGTCATTCAATTTATTGTTATTTTATTTTAACACTAACCAAACGTAATTTGCAAAATTCATTCAATTCATTCGCTCGTATTTGGAATTATCTGAGTAAGTGTGATTTCTTGCAACAAAGGATGAGAAAGAAAATGTTCACATCATAAGTATTGTTATTTTTCTTACTGAACGTGATAAATAAATATAGTAGCTATAATATTAAAGCAATTTAAAAATAAATTAACGTATACTATACTCATTACGCTCAAAATATGACGTGTCACCTGTGGGTGACACTGGGCCTTATTTATAATCGCAACTATTGATTTCTTTGGATTGCTTTGTAGTGGTGGATGGTAATTTGGAGCATCTTTACGTTTTACGGGTTGACGTTAGATAAGTTTGCTGAGGAGTTGCAAGTCAGGGCGGACCCAGGGAATATTATTTTATTTCCTCCCGATGAAGGTAAGGTAACTGACAAAGACAGTGGGGATGAAAACAAGGCAAATATTCTTTATTTTCCTAATTGTATGCTTCAGCCTCAAGTAAAACTACAAAGTAGACCTTCTGATTCTAAAAAAAATTGTGTAAATGATACCAAAGAAAAAATATAAAAAGGAAATACTGTAAAAAGGTGGTACCGTTGGTGTACCATCTTTCTACTACTTGTGGTAAAGAAGACTGTAGCGTAGACGTTTTATACACTTATAAAAGGAGATGACAGCCCTCAAGATGCAGTCAGATATGGGCCTAGGAGCTGCAGTTATTATGTAACTCCTCTCTAGTTGATCAAAAGAATTGGGACAGTAAAACTATTTTACTGGCTTACCATTACTGAAGTATTTGCGAGAGCAAAATGTTAGGAAATTATTGCAGCTAAATAAAAAGCATAACAACAGTATCACCACCATTGCACCTAACTGCCATGAATTGAGTCTTGTCACAAAGGTAGATCATATTGGAATTGTAAATAAAAAACGATCGAAAATCAGAGTGGTTTGCCCAGCGATTATCAGGATGTAATAAGAATATCGGTAGAGTAAACCATTTTGACTTCGCGGAACAAAGTGGTGGTATCCTGTTCGCTTTTGATATAGACGCTGCTTGCCAAAATAACTAGACTGTGATTTTCGCAGAAACATTGCTACTATCTACAAAATATGATAAGCCTCCAACCCGTGATTATGCCTGTGGAGATTAGGTCCAGATTAGAGTGCCTAGCCTGCAGGTATCGCCAATGACCATGTATAAGTTGTCCATTCGCAGCGGCGATGTGGATATTTTCATCAACGGACGCGAAAAATGTGCGCCAAGTACCATAATATCGTTTTGCATCTAAAGTTCCAGTATATGTTTCATGGTAATAAAACGCTTCTTTTTTATGTGTGAATAAACATTTCTTTTATAAAAGTAGACGTTTTGTCCCTACAGAAAGAAAACTTAAACTTTATGAGCCGTTTAAACAATGCTCAGTGTCACCTATAGGTGGCACCCGTATAAAAAAGTGGGGGTAGTTGCCTTATTTTTATAATTTTTTTGGTCTATACTAAATATATACCTTATAATAAAAGAAAGTATTATTTTTTGATAAACATAGGCATGGGAAATTGAAGAGTGGAAAGAATGGTGAATAGTATATATCTCAAGTTAGAATTGAAAGAAAGATATTAAAATACTTGCAAGTCATATGAAAAAATTGCATCAAAATTTATCAAAAATTTTAACTAAGAAAGATGTTGAATAAAACTTTTACGGATTCTATCGCGTTTAGTTAACTCATTTTTATTATTTCTTGAAGTTTCGAGTGCGACGGCTCCGTGGCGCAGTGGCTTAGCAATGAGTCACAACGCTAAGGGCCGCGGGTTCGAATCCCGCACGGAACAAGTATTTGTATGGCCTACAAATAATTGTTCCGGGTCTGGATGTTTGTGCTTGTGAAATTTATGTATGTAAACTGCCCCCACGATACAGATGAAAGTTCTAGTGTGGAGGTAACGTTTTTTTTTTCGATAAAAAAAGAGAAAGAAATAAAAAAATTAACTACCATGGTAACGGGGGACTCCTCCGTGACCATGGTAGATTTCCATGGTAGATTTCCGTTTATCCCGTTTACATGGTGTCGCTGCTTTAGATTTTATACCGCTTGGCAATTTTTTCGTTGCTCGAATCTCTAACTCAGGAGTTTTATATAGCTGGATTCTTTTCACATGCCTTAGTAAGTCTCATTATAATATCATAATTACACGGTGTTGTGCAGATATGTTTCAATCAACAAAAATATAAAGTTATTCAGATTGGAAAGATAAAAGCATTTATCTTGCGGTAAGCGCTATTCATTTCGAAAATAAATTGAAAAAAAGAGCCTTTGGATCATCAAATTGGTCAGTTTGTGGGTTGGATAGTTTATGCGCAACACGGTCCAAGTTGACTTTTTAAAGTCAACTTGGACCGTGTTGCATGACGTGTTGCACATTACCTCTTGGACATTACCTTGTACAATAATTCATTAAGGTCACCATCATCTCATTTCGTTCCGTGGGTGACGTAACAGGCGACAATGGAAATGCCACAAAAATCCAATATATGTACATAAATTGCTTCCGATATATGGTGGTATAACAATCTTATTAAAACTAGAACTAAAAAAACCCGACCGGCGACGGGCAGCAGCGTCAAAGGCACGGGACATCTGGTGCTGAGTTCGTCAATCCATCTGCTAAGTGTACTCCTGCAACGAGAGAGGGTCTTGTCCAGCGGTGAACATTAGTAGAGTAACGATTTTTTTGGTGAGATGAGGTGAGCTAATCTTTTCGCTTGTCTTTGAGAAGATACTTTTGAAAGGCTGGACTTACGTTTGCGAGGCATTATGAAGTAACAAAAAACCTATTTATAAAAAAACGTTAAAATACCTAAAAGGAATTAAATTTCCTTTTAAATATTTTTTTTAAAAGCAAATCCAAAATATCTAAAAGGAATAAATATTCATTTTAAATATTTTTTAAAATCAAAACAACAAAACCAATTCAAGACACAACACGAATCCGAAAACGATAGCCAAAAAAAATCGAATCAACTTAAACCAAATCACAAAACAAATCGCAGAAAACCGAAATCGAAAGCAGTAGTCAATATAAATATAACCAACGAAATAAGAAGTAAGTGTATAGGTACCGTATACACTATCTATACTATTAATATTCCTTTGAAATATTGTTAAACAACCTAAAACAACGAAAACTAATTCACGATTCTAAATAAAGAAAATCCAAAATCAAAGCCAGAGTCTAAATATGTATAAAGGAAAGTAATACCAACCAAATACACAAACACGATCCAAGATAATACACAAATCCGAAAATAAAAACCAATATAAATCCATTCAACCTTAACCAAATCACAAAGCATATAACAAACAACCGAAATCGGTAGTCAAATAAGCTGCGAAATAGAAACAATTTAAGCGTATAGGTACCGTATGCACTATAAATTGACGCGCGGCTCAATGGCGGGAGTTAAGTACATGTCAGGAAACATTTCGTTACCGCGTTTTAAAAACCTAGCAACGACATCTAACGGAATCAATTTAAACTCTCAAAAAATATTTTTCTTATAATTTTGCACAATTTTTCTTATTGTAATATCGATTCATTCATAACCAGATATAAGAACTGTATACATTTCCGTTCAATAAATATTACTAAGGCTTACTAAGAACTGTTTCTACCACAGTTAAGTAATAGTTAAGGGTGAAAGCGTGACAGGTGATGATAGTATTTCTGATCCATACTTATAATCACGCCTGTAACCCTTGCGGGGTAGGCGGAGCATAAACGGATTACTTAATATCGTCTGCGGGGTTATCGCCTATTCTGTGAATTACAATGCACCAAAACGTTTGAAGAAAATCAGCCGGTGAATTTTATGTTTTTTATCCCTCTCTTCCCGGTCCTGCGTGGAAAAATACAGATCCATACATTTTTTATCTTAATTTTGGTAAAAACACATAATAATCCAGATATTCTGACCTTCTGTGTTTGTCCATCGTACCGTCGTCCATCTTGTAAAATCACGGTGGCGCCACCTAGACGAATTTAATTTTGCAACATATTCGATTTTCCCACGGGAATGATATGTTTTTCCGCTGAAAAAAGTAGCCTATATCACTCTACAGCCACCGAACTATCCCCATACAAAAATCATGCCATGCCGACGCTCTGTTGCGACGTGAAAGATGGACAAACAAACAAACAAACACACTTTCGCATTTATAATATTAATAAAGTATGGAAGTATGGATTGCATCCATAATGTTACAGTTAAGGTGTTCATTAATTTTTACATCATTCATTTAATTTGTACTGTGATTAAAATTGGCTGGCAGAAAAGTTTTTTAATTTCTATTTAGATCAGTTTACCTACATGTCAAACATACGTTACTTCTGGATGGGTCATTTTTTTCAAACACAATTATAAAATAATGAGCTTAAGTTAATTTAATTAATTTTTACCTGTTTGTGATTTTGATGAAATTATTTCTAACCGACACTATTCCAAAAAATATTGAGAAAATTCATAATCATTAAATACCACTTTACTAAGCTATAAATATCACTGACCTCTATATACAAGTACGCTAGACTGGCTAAGCCAGTGGTCGGCAAAGTGCGGCTCCAGAGCCGCATGTGGCTCTTTGGCTCCTTAAGTGCGGCTCTGGGACAAATATCTACGGAAGGTGTAATAATATTTTCATTTAAAAAAAAACTTGGTGAGAAAAAAATTACATCTTATTTTGATAAATTAAAATTCTTCTTTAAATCGAGAACATGTATAATTTTTTGTTTAAGTTAAAAGATAGATAGGTAATTAAAATGTTACATTGTTGTAAAAATACTTAACGAACATCGAGTTTAATTTTATTAGTTTTCGTAAAGGTAAACACAAACCATGTACAAGCTACTGGCTGACATTGTTCGTATATTTTCGGCGTACTCCGGTGTGATACAAAGGTACCACAAGCATGCGCGCGCATACTTTTTCTAAGCCACTACCTTACAAATTGGCATCACAGACCAGCAGTTGCAGTGTGAACAGTTTTGTCTTTTCTACCGTGTCTGCCGTTAAACACAACAACTTTTTAATAAGACAGGACTTTTTAAAAAGTTGTTGTGTTTTTCAATCTAGCTGCACATCTTGCAGGTATTTTTATACGATTTTATTACACCTGCTATGTATGTTTGTCGTTCCTGTACAAAATTTGTAATCGATTTTTCGATAACTTCAATTTATCCAAATATTGGAAGGTTTCTTCCATTTTTGATCATATTAAAAGTTTTGTTATTCTGATGATTTTTATTTTCATCAATTTAATAACGATAATATTTTTTTTGATATTCTACTAAGACAGCGCTTATCTACTATCCCACCTGATGGTAAGTGGTGATGTAGCCTAAGATGGTGAAGCGCACTGACTTAACAAAAGCCTATTCACTCTTGCCTTGAAGACACCCACACTGTAATCGGAAGGAAATACAGATGCTGGCAACTTATTCCACTCCTTTGCTGTACGCATGATGAATGACGTGGCGAACCGTTTGGTTCGAATGTGTCGTAAGTCGAACTTCTGGTTGTCCGATGGTGGAAGGGAGAGGGAGGAATTAAATTATGCAATTTCTGCGCACACTCTCCGAAATGCATCCTGTTCAAAACCGAAAGACTGGCTACTTTGCGTCTGTGTTCGAGGCTAGTAAGATAGGTTTTAACCAAATTCTGGTCACTAATAAGCCTCTTAGCACGCCTTTCCATTGAGTCCAAAGCTGCTAGGTGGCATTTTGCAGCACCAGCCCATATATGGCAGCAATACTCCATGCACGACTGGACTTGCGCTTTATATAAAGTAAGCATCCTTTCCTCATATCCTTCAGGATATCTCAAACCCTTACAACTGAAGGCAGTCGGTATATTCCAGTAATACATTTCGGAAAGAAGCTCCTTTTTGCAGTGAAGAGACACGCTTGTGTTTTGGAGACCGCCTGTAGTGTGAGATTCACATGCTCTACCATAGCTTCTCTTTCGAACTGGATTTGATCCCGACTGGCCCGTGAACTTGGTTGGTATCTCTCCACAACTGTGCTATCATCTGCATACCCATAGATACTGGGCATAAGCGATCGTTAATATGCAGCAGGAAGAGAGTTGCGGAGAGAACGGACTCCTGAGGAACACCGGCGTTAGTCGCCATAGGATCGGATGAGAAGCCATCAACGACGACCAGGAAGAGACCATTCACTCAGAAAGTCCTTTACCCATTCAATCAGACCAAGGAATAAGCCGTACGCTTGAAGCTTACCTAAAAGGCTAGTGTGCCAAACTCTGTCAAAGGCCTTTGAGACATCAAGGGAAACAGTAAGTGCTTCCCAACTGTTCTCGAGTGCCTGAGCTGACGGATTTGGGCGAAACCCATATTGCCGGTCACTAAGGAGGTCATTTTGTTCTAGGTATGCCATTAAGCGGCCGTAGTACTGGTTGCTTTTGTTGTGTGTTGTACTGGTGATTTTAGAAAAAAGTATATTTAGAAATTTCTATAGGCACCCCAATTAACATAGCTACCACAAAAAACAAAGAAAAACGGAAGATGAAAGCCGCGAATTTAAGGTTGAGTGGACCGAGAATTTTGCGTTTATTCAAAACTTAAATGGACTTCCGATATGTCAAATTTAGAGAGACACTTTACAAGAAAGCACGCCTCATTTAGCATTAAATATCTTACCGGTGATGCAAGGAATAAAGCAGTTGAGGAACTTCAGAAGAGTCAAGAGTCGTCAACTTCTTTGTTTAATAACTGGATGCTATCTTCCAGTAATATTAATACGCCAAGTTTTGTTTTTAGCCAAGGATTGCTAAGAGAGTGAAACCGTACACAGACGGCAAATACATAAAAAATTGTTTTATAAATGCATCCGAAGAGTTATTTCGGGATTTTAAGAACAAAGCAGATATTCTGAAAAGAATTAAAGAGTTACCATTGTCTGCCAAAACCATTAAAGATAGAACAATTAAAATGTGTTCGAATATAACCCAGAATATCGAAGATCTGAAATTGGTTACGGCTTTATCAATAGCAGTTGACGAGTCTTGTGACGTAAATGATATAGCGCAAGTTTCACTTTTTGTAAGATTTATGTCTCATTCAGGCCCTAAAGAAGAACTTTTAGGATTATTACCACTCAAAGGTCAGACGCGTGGAGAAGATATCGCAAATGCTGTAATTAAGTGTATGGATTAACATCGTATTCCCCTGGATAAAATTGTGTCGATTTCAACAGATGGGGCCAAAAGTATGACCGGCGTAAGAAAAGAATTTGTTGCTATTTTGAATGAAAAAACTAATCATGAGATACGTGTTTAGCATTGTATCATTCACCAAAAAACGCTTTGAGCGCAAACATTCCCGGATGTAATTTGTAAAGTTAATGAATTAGTGATTACCATTATCAACTCCATTTTAGTTAAAGCTCTTAATCATCGCCAATTCAAAGAATTTTTATTTGAAATGGAGAGTGAGTACGCTGATGTTCTGATTCATAACAAGGTTCGTTGGTAATCAAGAGGGAACATTTTAAAACGTTTAGCGTCCATTTTTTCGGAAGTTAAAGCATTTTTCCTTGAGAAAGGCGCTCACAATTCAGAACTAACAGACGATCAGAGGATCCAAAACTTTTATTTTTACGGTAGACGTTACGTCTCATCTAAATCAGCCTAATCGTAAACTACAAAGGAAAGGAAAATTAATTTATTCGACGTTGGAAGAAGTAATAACATTCGAAAACAAATAATCCATTTTTGCTCAGGATTTTGAAAGGGAAACATTGCTTCATTTTCCGAGCCTGCTGAAGCATCGCCAAGAAAATAATTCCTCTATTTATAAACACCATATTAAAACAATAATTTTAAATAAGAGGGAAGCATTTCTCAGCAGGTTTCAGGAATTTAAAAACAGAAGAGCAACTTTAGCATTTGTTAAAAATCCTCGTAATGCTACGATAACCGAGTTGAAATTTTCTCCCTTTGAAATTGACATTGGTTGCTTTCAAATACAATTGCTGGATTTAAAAAACAAGGAGATATGGCGCTCTAAATTCGAACGTCTTTGTGTTGAATTGGAAATATTCTAGAAGAAAAAATGTGATTTTAGTTCACAACCACAAGTGATCTGCTTTGTATGACCTGGAGAAGTAAGACATGATCATTTTCATTTTCAACGCTTGGAAAAGCTCACGTTTGCTGTTTTTTTCCTTTTCGGTTTTACATGTATATTATGTGAACAATCTTTTTCAAGCATGAACATTACCGAGAGTTAACTGAGAAGTAGTCTTATTGATGAGAACTTGGAATCATGCCTAAAATTAAAAAAAAACAACATATGAACCGAACTTACTCAAACTTTCCAAGGCGATGCAAGCACATTGTTCGCATTAATTTAGTGTAATAAGAGTTTACCAAACAAGCTGATTTGGCTCCCAATTTTTTTTAAATTTTTGTAATGTTCATATTTGGCTCTTTTGCTAATAAGTTTGCCGACCACTGGGCTAAGCCATACAAAATGCTTATGCTGATTTAAAGTGCCCTCATTGTCCGTACTGGGAACTAAAATTGACATATTATGCCTAAGTCTGTTGAATTATTTAAATCATATCTCTGTATTGCATACTTTAAGCGAAAGCGCAAGGTATGTTCTACTATCGCCTAAAAATTAAAATTCTAACGTTATGTCGAATAAAATCGTATCTAGCAATCATATTTACATATAAGTGATATAAAAAGCACATTGTTAGAAAGATAAATGATTGTTGAACTTATTAATATGTCGGAGAATTACAGCAGAGGATCGTAATTTTGATCTCGGTAATACATAAGGATAGCGTTAACGGTTAAAAATAATAAAAATGTGAGAGCGGATGTTCAACTCGCTCTCTTGCTTACGCAATTTATCACTATCACTAATAAGACAACGTAACGCACTATACATTCAGTATAGTGAAATTACAGTTCGACCACACCGTAACACGTCTCCGCCACAATCACACACCAGTGTAACGTGAGGTACGTAATTACATGTTACACCAAAATATGTAAACCAACAGCAACACTACTTATCTTTTTTTATAGGACAGGGGGCAAACGAGCTTGCGGCTCACCTGATGGTAAGTGACTACCGCCGCCCATGAACAACTGCAACACCAGGGAGGGAGTTGCAGATGCGTTGCCGGCCTTTTAAAAAGGAATACGCTCTTTTCTTGAAGGTCCCTAAGTCGTATCGGTCCGGAAAATCGCTGATGGTAATAGATTCCACAAGGAAGTCGTGCGAGGAAGAAAACATCTTCTAAATCGCACAGTTGTGGACCGCCAATCATCCAGGTGGTGTGGATGGTATCGGGAGTTCTGCCGCGATGTGCGTTCGTGAAATTTTGTGGCTGGGATTAATCCGAACAATTCCACAGAGCACTCCCCATGGTAGATGCGAAAGAAAATGCAAAGGGATGCAACATCTCTTCGCAGTGCCAATGAATCGAGCCGATCGGAAAGGGCTCGGTCGTTGACGATTCGAGCCGCTCTGCGTTGGATGTGGTCAAGTGGAAGGAGCTGGCACTGGGTAGCCCCTGCCCAGAGATGGGAACAGTATTCCATGTGAGGCCGAACATGCGCCTTGTAAAGTTGCAGGCGGTGTCCCGGCATGAAATACTGTCCCGCTCTGCTGAGCACGCCGAGCTTTTTAGAGGCCAATTTGGCCTTTTCTTCCAAGTGACCACGAAACTGCACGTCACTCGATATGTCGACTCCGAGGAAACCGATACTGGCTGAGGCAAGAAGAAGTGTGCCTTGAAACTGAGGAGATACGAATTACCTCAATGTAACACAGGGAAGCCTCTCAGCAACACCAATCCTCCTTGCCTGCACTAGAAGAATTACAACAACGAACAGAATCACAACACTATCTTAGCACTAAGTAGAATGAACACACTCCT
Organism: Parnassius mnemosyne; assembly: GCA_963668995.1. Taxonomy (NCBI): domain Eukaryota; kingdom Metazoa; phylum Arthropoda; class Insecta; order Lepidoptera; family Papilionidae; genus Parnassius; species Parnassius mnemosyne. Next base: position 38,526,638 of record CAVLGL010000085.1, read on the forward strand.
TGAATGACTGAAGCGGACTCTCCCGCGCACGGCACCTGCAGTGAATTTTATACTGCACAAACAAGTGGGAGTTTCTCAATATACCCTCACGTCCACCTTGATCCAAGTGATATGTTATAGACGCTCCGACACGGCCATCCTGACGTACGACCGTCCTCGGGCGTGTATCTTTATGCATTCCTGTAACAAACACCAATTCGTCCGCTCGTCCATCCTGACATGAGTGGGTACATATTATTAGGTCGCAAAAGTAATTGTTTGATGGCGCTGCTTGTTTCACTATGGCGCCATCAATCCATGACACGGCCATTCCTGACTAGCATCCGTCCTCGGTTGCAGTGCCTGTAGACAAAATATGCTCAGAGATTAATCTAACTCTGCTATTCTACCAATACAAAAAGAGTTCGATTCAAAATGGTACTTCACTTCTAAGTCTAAGTACAATAGTCAACTGTCATTATTGACAATGCCTTGTTATTAAGGCTTCGTACACAGTGCTTGTCTGAGCGAGATTAGAATGGCTCTCTAGCACCTTAAAAACGGCAAGGCCCCAGGCGAGGATGGAATTACAGCGGAGCTTCTGAAAGCGGGTGGAAAACCAGTACTTGAAGTCCTTCAGAAGCTCTTTAATTCCGTCCTCCATGGTGGCATTACACCGGAGGCGTGGAGCAGAAGTGCGGTGGTCTTGTTCTTCAAGAAAGGCGACAACGCTCTCTTGAAGAACTACAGACCGCTTTCCCTTCTGAGCTGCGTCTACGTGCTGTTTTCGAGAGTCATTACGAATCGTCTCGCGTGCAGACTTGACGACTTCCAGCCTCCCGAACAAGCCGGTTACCAAAAAGGCTTTAGCACCATAGACCACATATATACCCTTCGGAAAATTGTACAGAAGTCCGAGGAGTACAATTTGCCGCTATGTCTGGCATATGTGGACTATGAGAAAGCCTTTGATTCCGTCGAAATTTGGGCGGTGCTGCAGTCCCTTTAGCGATGTCAAGTTGACTGTCGGTATATCGAAGTGTTGAAGTGCTTGTACAGTAGGGCTACGATGGCTATCCGAGTACAGAACCAGAGTACGAAACCTATCCAATTGCAGAGAGGTGTAAGACAGGGTGACGTCATATCCCCGAAACTCTTTACATACATGACATACGGAACTGAGACGTGGTTCTGCACTGCTGGCCGGATAAAGAAGCTCAAGGTCGCTCAGCGAGCTATGGAGAGGGCTATGCTCGGAGTTTCTCTGCGTGATAAACTCAGAAATGAGGATGTCCGCAGTAGAACCAGAGTAACCGACATAGCCTAACGGATTAGTAAGCTGAAGTGGCAATGGGCCGGCCATATAGCTCGAAGAACCGACAACCGATGGGGAAGAAAGGTTCTCGAGTGGCAGCCTCGTACCGGAAGGCAAAGTGTAGGGCATCCCCCCACTAGATGGAGTGACGACCTGGTAAGATATGCAGGAAGTCGATGGATGCAGGTGGCTCAGGACCGTGCTTTGTGGCATTCTTTGGGGGAGGCCTATGTTCAGTAGTGGACTTGTGAAGGGCTGTAATGATGATGATGATGATGAACGCACTATACATTCAGTATAGTGAAATTACAGTTCGACCACACCGTAACACGTCTCCGCCACAATCACACACTAGTGTAACGTGAGGTACGTGATTACATGATAACACCAAAATATGTAAACCAACAGCAACACTACTTACCTCAATGTAACACAGGGCAGCCTGTCAGCAACACCAATCCTCCTTGCCTGCACTAGAAGAATTACAACAACGAACAGAATCACAACACTATCTTAGCACTAAGTAGAATGAACACACTCGTTGAATGACTGAAGCGGACTCTCCTGCGCACGGCATCAATTAGGCCGGCATCAATAAATCAATTTTTTCATCATGGGTGTCATTTTCATCGTTTTCGAGAGAGTTGAAGCCGATAGTGCTGTCGAAATGTAAATCCAAGGTCTCGGCTGAAGTAGGTATCAATTTTTTCATCATTGGTGTCATTTTTATGGTTTTCGAGGGTGTTGAAGCCGATTGTGCTGTCGAAATTTAAATCGAAGATGGCGGCTGCTACAGATACAAATTTTTTCATCTTGGGTATCATTTTCATTGTTTTCAAGGGTGATGAAGCTGATAGTGCCGTCGAAATGTAAATCCAAGATGGCGATTGCAATAGGTATCAATTTTTTCATCATGGATGTCATTTTCATGGTTTTCGAGGGTGCTGAAGCCGATAGTGCTGTCGAAATGTATATCCAAGGTGGCGGCTGCAATAGGTATAAATTTTTTTCATCATGGGTGGCATTTTCATGGTTTTCGAGAGGGTTGAAGCAGACAGGGTGGTCGAAATGTAAATCCAAGGTGGCGGCTGCAATGGGTATAAATTTTTTCATCATGGGTATCATTTTCGTAGTTTTCGAGGGTGCTGAAGCCGATAGTGCTGCCGAAATGTATATCCAAGGTGGCGGCTGCAATAGGTATAAATATTTTCATCATGGGTGTCATTTTCATGTTTTTCGAGAGAGTTGAAGCAGATAGGGTGGCCGAAATGTAAATCCAAGGTGGCGGCTGCAATGGGTATCAATTTTTTCATCATGGGTGTCATTTTCATGTTTTTCGAGAGAGTTGAAGCAGATAGGGTGGTCGAAATGTAAATCCAAGGTGGCGGCTGCAATGGGTATCAATTTTTTCATCATGGGTGTCATTTTCATGGGTTTCGAAGGTGTTGAAGCCGATAATGCTGTCAAAATGTTAATCCAAGATGGCGGCTGAAGTAGGTTCCATTTTTTTCACCATGGGTGTCATTTTCATGGTTTTCAAGGGTGTAGAAGCCGATATTGCGGTCAAAATGTATTTAAACTACTTTGTTATTTACATTTATGTTATACCTTATTTTTTTTCCCACTCCTGATTGTGGGTGCTCAGGCTGCCCCGCGTATTCTTGGGGGGGGGGGGGGGGGCAAAATTCCGCTCACGACTAATGCTGTTCGGGGCAAGCGGAGCAACCACGGCGACCCCTGTCACGCTATCCGTGAATTTTTGCAACATCAGGGGACTTCATTCCAACCTTAACGCTGTCCATTACCATCTAGAGACGGCGAAGCCGGCCTTGCTCTTTTTAACCGAGACTCAGGTGTCCTCTCCGGCTGATACTTCATATCTCTCCTAACCGGGATACAAATTGGAACACTCGTTTGTGCCCCGGGCTGGAGTTTGTGTATACGTCAGAGAGGACATCTGTTTTCGACGCCTACGACAGCGACGACCATCCCCGCGTCTACGGGTGCCTCTATAGGTCCCATAGCGGCAATGCCGACACAGACCGACTCATCGACCACGTCCAAATGGCTGCAGACTCCGTGCTACAACAGGTCCCATCCGCAGAGATCGTGATACTCGGTGATTTCAACGCCCCCCACGCTGAATGGCTTGGTTCTCGTTTAACTGATCATGCGGGTAGATCTGTCTACGACTTTGCTTTGGCATATGGTCTAACACAACTGGTTACTTCGCCTACGCGGAGCCCAGATGTGGAAGATCATGTACCTTCCCTGTTGGACCTTCTGCTGACCTCTCATCCGGACGGATATCAGGTCTCCGTCGATGCCACTCTGGGCTCTTCAGACCATTGTCTGATCCGGAGTACGGTGCCACTCACGCTCTAATCGCAATTGCGATCTGCAGCTTGCCGCCGTGTTTGGCACTATTCGTCAGCTGATTGGGACGGGATGCGGTCTTTTTTTGCATCCTACCCTTGGGGGCGGGTTTGCTTCTCGCCGAAAGATCCCAGCGTTGTTGATGATTCTGTTGCTGATGTGGTACTTCAGGGTTTGGAACTTTTTATTCCATCCTCTGTGGTGCCCATAGGAGGCAGATCCCAGCCATGGTTTGGTCGCTCCTGTAAAATAGCATCACGCTATAAGCAGGAGTGCTACCGAGCCTGGGCTGACGCATCAACGTCTCGGGATTTAAACACCAGCGCACTTAAAAAGAAGTATAATTCCGCCTCCAGGTCCTTCAAAAGCGTCATTGCCAAGGCAAGGCCTGAGCACATCGGCAGAATTGGCGAGAAGCTAATTCGCCTTCCTTCGGGAACCCGTGCATTCTGGTCTCTCGCTAAGGCTGTCCAAGGGAACTTCTGTCAGCCATCCCTTCCATCTCTGCACAGAGAGGACGAATCGCTGGCCCATGCCGCAAAAGAGAATGCCGATCTGTTGTGCTCTGTTTTTGCCTCTAACTCGACTCTAGATGACGGGGGGAACACACCGCCGACCATCCCGCCATGTTAGTGCTCCATGCCGGATGTGCGATTTACACAGCGCTCGGTTCGCAAAGCACTCTGCTCCCTGGACGTCAGCAAGTCGAGTGGGCCAGATGGAGTCCCTCCCATTGTGCTGAAGACGTGTGCTCCGGAGTTGGCTCCTGTTTTAACACGTCTTTTCCGGTACTCCTACTCCCAAGGCGTAGTCCAGAATTCAAGGAAGACAGCTTTGGTCCACCCGATCCCTAAAAAAGGCGACCGCTCAGACCCGTCCAACTACAGGCCTATCGCCATCACCTCCTTGTTCTCCAAAATAATGGAATCCATTATAAACTGCCAGCTCATCAGGACCCTTGAGGATCACCAGCTGATCAGTGACCGTCAGTACGGTTTTCGTCGGGGTCGATCAGCAGGTGATCTTCTAGTTTACTTAACTCATAGATGGGCGGAGGCAGTAGAGTCCAAGGGGGAAGCATTGGCCGTTAGTTTGGACATGGCGAAGGCCTTCGATCTGGTCTGGCACAAGGCGCTTCTTTCGAAGCTTCCATCCTATGGGCTTCCCGAGAAATTGTGCAAATGGATCACCAGTTTCCTTGCTGATCGGAGCATCAAGGTCGTAGTTGACGGTCCATGCTCTGATTTCAAGCCTATCAACGCTGGTGTTCCACAAGGCTGCGTGATATCACCAACGCTGTTTCTCCTGCATATCAATGATATGTTGCTAACTGGTAGCATTCATTGCTATGCAGACGACAGCACTGGGGATGCCTTATATACCGGCCGTGCCAATATTTCTCGGGAAAACGTCGCCGAGTACCGGGACAAACTTGTGTCTGAACTTGTGTGCGTGCTCAGCAGAGCGAGACAGTATTTCATGCCGGCACATAGCTTGCAACTTTACAAAGCGCAAGTTCGGCCCCACATGGAATACTGTTCTCATCTCTGGGCCGGGGCACCCCAGTGCCAGCTCCTTCCACTTGACCGCATCCAGCGCGGAGCGAATCGAATCGTCGACGACCGAGTTCTTTCCGATCGACTCGATACACTGGCACTGCTTAGAGATGTTGCATCTCTTTGCGTATTTTATCGCATCTATCACGGGGAGTGCTCTGAGGAATTGTTCGGACTAATTCCAGCCGCTCAATTTCACCATCGCACGTCGCGACAAAACTCGAGTTACCATCCATACCATCTGGATGATTGGCGATCCACCACTGTGCGATTTAGAAGAAGTTTTCTCCCTCGCACAACTTCTTTGTGGAATCAATTACCACCAGCGAATTTTCCGAACCGATACGACCTAGGAACCTTCAAGAAAAGAGCTTACACCTTTCTAAAAGGCCGGCAACGCATCTGCAATTCCCCTGGTGTTGCGGTTGTTCATGGGCGGCGGTAGTCACTTACCATCAGGTGAGCCGCATGCTCGTCTGCCCCCTATTCTATAAAAAAAAGCAAAGTAGAACTATTTGATAATGAATAATATATGACGGCACCTGCACCGTTGTAGATGCGGTGGCGTCGGTCTAGCTAGACAGAATTCTTGTAAACTACACGTGTACCGCACACCTGCGGCATCGCACCTGCGTTGCTGCCCGTCCTGCTTGTATAAAACGGACTGAGCGGCCGCCGTTAAGACAGTCTTGGCTCTGACGTGGAACGATACGCTTGTCGTATTCCGTTACTAGTTTATCCTCGACTCGTTGGATAATTAATTCGTGTAAACGAATTAATTATTATTCCTAACTACAAAATCAGTCTCTGTACTATACCCACTATACTTCCTACATCAGAAGTGGGATAAAGTCCCCATTTTTGCCCACATACAATCTACGAATTGTATGAGGATTATTACATTTGTGAAAGATTATAATGCATTCTGCATTGATGATTCTGTTTTTATGTTAAATACCGTTATGAAATTTGCTGTCCTACTTACGACATTGACGAATCATTAAAGTGTAGTGTAAAAGTTTAAAGTGAAATGTTTTAAGTCAAAAAATAAATCTTTTTATTCAATTTATAATAGAAAGTACCCGCAAGTAATTTCATATTTCTTAACGTACCCAAATATGATAACAAATGTCGAAAGAAATGTTGGAGATGTTCTGTATGAGTTATAGTTTGCATTCAGTGGAAGTTTAACTTGCTCAAGTAATGTTATAATTTGATACTCGAGGTGTGATTTACATGGCCTAGTTTAAAAGTTCAAAATGTTTAAACGATGTACCGAAAAAAAGAACATGATTACTTTAACGTGCTGTGACTTAAAAACACTAAGTAGTATTTTTGTGATCTAATGTGATGATAAATGTTACAGTTTACTCCGAGCATTACGTAGTCGACAAACTTGGAATGGTTTAGTGGAAAGCGTGGAGCTGTAGCGCTCGCTTTTGAGTATGCTGTCGGCTTATGGAGCCGCGAACTTATTATTTGTCGCTGCTACTGATCACCATTAGATACATGAAGAAAGTAAATTTATCCTAAACATTGGCTCAGAAACTATTTTGTAAGAATGAGTGTTTACATTTTTAATTGGTTGTGAAAAATGCCGGAAAACCGAAGTATAACTGATGAAAGTGAAGTAGAGCCAATTAGTTCTGACATTGAAGAGAGTATTTAAGTTTACATGAAGATCGGACCATACCAGAGGTTGTCATGTAGCCGCAGCTCAGTATTTGTTGCCCTAGAAAGGCGAATGGTGTACCAAGAGTAGTGCTTCATTTCTTGAAATCAAGTTCCGACTGAGTATTTTTAATGTTTTCTTTTATGTGTTACAGTAGCACGTGTGATGTGATTACAAGTCCGTGAGTGTGTGCCTTGCTGGTCGTAACGGACTGCCAGGTCCAGCTGTAACATGGCCTGGTTTCGGCAGATGCGTATGCGCGTATACGCAAGCACCATCCCGGAGCGCGCGTATGCTGTACATGGCGATGCCTCGGAAGTCGTGTACTCTGTATGCGTGGGGGTCACACTGTGTGCGCGGAAGTCGTATGCTGTGTGCACGGTAATGTTTTCTGAACTTGTATTAGGCTCTGTCCTGGCAGGCGCTGTCCTGGTTCACGTTTTTAATGTGGTTCACGTAGTTAACGTGGGATCTCGCAAGTTCAAGTAAGAGTATGTGTCAGATACTTCGTATGAAGACCTATGTTTACTTGTGAAAGCGAAGTGCTTTATTATAGTCCACGGTATGAGAACGTATTTCTGTTTTAGGGCCTCGTATGTGTGATAGATGAGAGAACAGGCAACTGTGTATGTTGTCCTTATAGTTAACAATTTGTTTTTCACGCAGATCATGATGACTACAACCCCGACGATTCCTGTGAACCCTCAGGTGCTCCTGCTGCTCTCGTTTTGTTGTAATTTGATAGTTCATGCGAAACATGATTATCATTTGCTATATTTTGAAGTACAAAACTTTTAAGGGTTGTACTACAATAAAGGATTAACTTTAACACGCTATGAATTGAAAATAATAAGTAACATTTTTGTGTTCTAATGTGTTGATCAGTGTTGCAGTTTGCTCCGAATATTGTGTCGTTGACAAGATTGGGGTTTGATGTCGAGAGATTCGTAGAAGTCTCTACAACAATGATCAATGAGGAAGATGTTGTGACGGCTAATCGAACATGGTCAGGTACGGCCGAGCGCTAGTAAGATTGAGCCTACAACGCTACAGTCTGTAACTTATCGGCAGATCTTACGGCAAGGCAATTCAAGCGGCCGCCGAACACATGGTCCTTTGGTGCTGTAAATGAACTTCTGAGGCTTGGTCGGCTTTCGTAGATTTTGTACAGTTGCCTCCTTCCCTTTGAAATATATGATGGTATCCGTCTCTACACATAGTTTCCGTTTTTTGCAATGTTTTTAAATGTCATACAGTTGCCGTTTCTTAAGAGAATGTGCGATGAATTTTGGAAGCTCGGAATTCCATGGTTCGCAATACATTTATCTCGATTTCTTTTAATTTTGCAAAGCAGTGCGACGATTCGCAAGCGCTAGTACGGCGCGACGGCTTGCTGGCGCGAATGTGGCACGAACGCTGCAGAACGAAAAGCTGTAGTGCGTTTGACTGGAGGTAGCCATATCGGCGCGTTCCAGACCTAAATGAAGTCTGGGATGGTCGACCGTTGTAATATTTAACAAGAGTTAATATCTGTTAGCAGGTGGTGATAACTGATAGACCGTATGCTGTTCACTGTCAACCGCACGAGGACGTGCGACAGTCACAGATAGCCGTGTCTGTGCATCTAGAAAATACTAGAGACGTTGCAACACTCTAGCGAAGTAATTATTCTAGTGCAGGAAAGGAACATGAAGTTGCAGGGAGGCTGGTCTGTGCTGCACTGGGATTTGTGTCGAGTTGCTGTTGGTTTACATACTTAGGTGTTATCGTGTCACTACGTCCCTCACGATACACTTTTGTGTGATTGTGACGGGGACATGTTTGCGGTATGGTTGGTCTGTAACTGTTCTATACTGAATTGAAAAAAAGAGAGAGTAAGAAAAAAAAGTGGTTCTTACTATCATTGCAGGGCGTTTGCCGGTCCAATGATATAGCTACAGGGAATAGTGATTCCGGACTAGCATAAATAGTACTTGAAAAAAAAAAACGTAAGAAAAAAAAATAGTTCTCACTATCATTGCAGGGCTTTGTGCCGGTCCAATGATATGGCTATAGGGAATAGTAATTCCGGACTAGCGAAAACAGTACTTGAAAAAAAAAAAAGAGAAAATAGTAAAAGCTACAGACTAATCATTCCGATCTAGCATAAAGTTGATAAAAGTTTTGTAGGGCTTACTGCCGGAACAAAACTGATTATCACCAGAGTCTGAAGGGTCAGTATAGACCGGACCAGACGCTGTTTTGTCAGGATAATCGAACGATGTTTTACAGATTACAGTTGTTACAGATAACTAAAATTGTGATGGAGCGCGTGCGAGGACGCACGCATGTCAGTATGGCCATGACGGCACCTGCACCGTTGTAGATGCGGTGGCGTCGGTCTAGCTAGACAGAATTCTTGTAAACTACACGTGTACCGCACACCTGCGGCATTGCACCTGCGTTGCTGCCCGTCCTGCTTGTATAAAACGGACTGAGCGGCCGCCGTTAAGACAGTCTTGGCTCTGACGTGGAACGATACGCTTGTCGTATTCCGTTACTAGTTTATCCTCGACTCGTTGGATAATTAATTCGTGTAAACGAATTAATTATTATTCCTAACTACAAAATCAGTCTCTGTACTATACCCACTATACTTCCTACATATACTTAAAAAATTGTTTCTAATCTTAATATCGTCAATACCAACATGTTTGTCTTTATATTACTGAGTTTTGATAAACAATAAAATTCAATAGGATTGTCGAGTTCCGAGATTGTCAGCTGAAGCTTGTGATGAAATACAAAAGGAGAGTAAGGCTATTGACATTTTCCAGCCGTCGATGTTATTAAAAAGCAAAGTATCTACTAGACACGTACGAGTTTACACATGGTAGAGCCACGCTACAGCTATTATGGTTGTAGCACGAATGGGTCAACTCGACCGGCGGAAGACCACGTTCTTACAGCACACGAGCGTAAAACTACAGGTTGGTAATTAACTTTAAGTTATTTATTTTTAAATTTTAATTTTAAATATAATAATCGTGACTAAAAAAGAATGCTTCGTTTGGTTCTCTACACTCATCACACGAAACACAGCAGCATTAGTCTGCAATTTTACGCTAGTATTCTCTAAAAGCCGTGTTCTTCCTCGGTCAAACCAACCCAATCGTGTTACAATCACAATGTAACTACAGGATGGCTCATTAGCTTCTGTAACCCACTAGAAATTTCGACCAATTTCAAGTAATATTAGCGAAATATTGACTGATGATCACAGTAAGAGCATCCATTACCCCCATTTTAATTCATGGTATGACACGCATACATCAGAGGCGACTATAGGATAAGATCTCGTCGCTTATAACCAACTCGTTGAAACTAGGCATAAAATACCCTGACCAACAACGGGAAGAGACGTCTGGTACTGCAATCGTCCAGCTGCCAAGCTTGATAAGACAAATCCTCCCTGCAACTGAAGAGATCCATGTCCCGTAGTGAACTTTTATGGTCTGATGAAGAAGAAGAATACTTTTTTAATAGAATAAGGGTGACAAATGGTCATACACTCCGCTTGATGGTAAGTGGGATAGTGGTCAAGCACTGGCTTATAATAATTAAAAAAAGTAGATGCTGTGTCCCATAAACATCTACATCTATACTCTATTACAAAATGCAGATACGTTGCCACCCCTGAGATTTAAGATGAAATACCTCATTCAGTAAAAAGTGTCTCCGATTCTCTACACTCACCATACGAAACACAGCAGTATTAAGCTGCTATTTTACGCTGGTATTCTGTGATTCGATATTCATTATGTATTTTAAATTCTATACATGAATGATAACAACGTTAAAGTTAGTCGACAGTTCGCTTAGCGTTGGGGAAATGTATTACATTCACATAGTGTTGGGAAATGTGTAGTCTTGTAAGACAAACTTTTGCAGGCGACAGAGACAACGCAAACATTGCGGAAGTTCGCTGACTGTACATCCAGAAAAGTGTTTGCATGATACGAACTAGTTCTATGTGGAAAGATAAGAAAAACTGTGTCACAGAAGCAATGCAAATAGAAAATAAATTTTATTAGGATCTAGGGACCCATATCAGCTTTGCCTGGATATGATTTGTAATTGTGGCGTTATCTTAATTCTTAATTTAAGATAATCAAAGACCATTATATTATTGTTTATGCCCAAATTTGGTCATTTTGGACGCCATCCAATTGCGTTCGAGCTGGCGCGTCACCCGATGGTATGTAGGTGAGATAAAAGCCGCCAGGTGGGGCGGCGGTGTGCGGCTTGTGTGGCTCGACGCGTGGGTGAAGAAATGAGTAGCCCGCTGGCCGCTATGCGGGGAACCCGCGTATCTCGGTTATCGCGGCCGAAGTTCACGCGACCGGTAGGGTCCAGATGGTTAGATTTAGTGCGTGTTACTTTGCTCCGTGGATATGTGAATTTTGCAATATTTAACTTGTTCGGGTGATGTGGAATTGTGCACGCGCGCGCCGAGTCGATATACGGTCTAGGATTCGAACCGCACATTCCTTGTTCGAGAGCTTCTCCCGGTTGATTGTCAGGAAATCATTATAATTAGAAGAATCAATTATTAAAATATATTGAATATCTCAATAACATAAATGTAGTTAAAGTTATCTTGTTTACATTGCCTTACATTGAGGGGTGGCCACAGGAAAATAAACTAAGACATAATTTAAATTTAATGATGCATAACTTGACATGTAACAATAACTTAAATTTGACATTTAATTGTAAGAATAATAATGATAAATTTCATTTAATTGATATTAATAATTTAACTAAGAAGTTTTTGACAAGAGATAGGTATTACCTATCAAAGTATAGTTTGAGACTGGTAGCAAATACGCTATCTTATTATTTATATTTTAACTCAGCCAATGATTTGGCTACCTTGACACCTGCTTCTTTTGAGCAACAAAATAATTTTACATTTGATTTGGAACCAGTTCCAAGTAATTTAAATTAGATAATAAGACAATAGAGGTAATCTCTAGCAAAGATAATTTCAATAGCTTAGAATGCAACTTACCAATACATAATAATGCAATTTTACAAAATAACAATAATAAAAACTGTATCAACCTGGTGCATCAAAATATACAAGGTAGGTTAGGCAAAGAATTAGAAATTGAATTATTTTTAAATAGTAACAGTATAAATATTTTATGTATTACAGAACATTGGTTAAAAGAATACAACTCCATATTTAATTTCAGTAATCACCAGGTGGTCAGTTCGTTCAATAGAGATACTAAATTACGTGGTGGCTCCTTAATATTAGCTAATAAGTCCTTATCATGTAAAGAACGTAAAGACATCGTGAGCCTCTCTGTTGAGCGTACTGTAGAAATGGCATGTGTTGAGCTTGAGCACCTTATTGTTGTCAGTGTTTACAGACACCCATGTTCAAGTTATGATACTTTTGAAAAAATATGGAAGAAGTTTTAATTAAGCTTAATAAACAGAAGCTTTTACAAAAATTTACTTCGCAAATATCCGCTTTATAAAATAAAATGATGTGTCTTACCTAGTATGAAGAAGCACCTCCCGCCCTCCCTCAATTGCGTGCACTATCCCCGTCACCACTAATCCCAGCACCGCTACTTCCAACACCACTACACTAGGCAAAACACAACACTGACGATAATACGACACGTGTTTCGCCTCTACACGAGGCATCCTCATGTGATATAGACTCTACGGTGGCTAACCGCTAAGTCATTACTCATTAAAAATTTAATTAAAAAGAAACAAAAGCATGTTATTCGCAACTCTCTGTACGCGGTTCAACCTCAAAGTATTCATCGATATGTGAGCAGTTTGACCTACTTAGGTCCCATATCTGAAAAAGTAGCTAATACTCTTCGAAAAAACGGCGTTCATGTGGCGTTCAAAACAAACAATTCTCTTAGAAATATATGTAATAGTAAAGATAAGTTGGATATTCGTCAAAAGTCAGGTGTTTACAAAATTGTTTGTGACGAATGCCACGCCGTTTACGTGGGTCAGACTGGTCGCAATTTCGAGACACGTTATAAAGAGCATTTAGCCGCATACAGGAATTGCAATCCCGATAAATCCCATTTTGCCAAACATCTTTTGGACACTGGACACAACCTAGCCAACGACCACTCCTTTAAAGTCTTACATACGTGTAATAAAGGGCTGCGGCTGTGTGTGCTGGAACAGTTAGAGATATTAAAAAATAATAATAATACCGTTGCATTGCTGAATGAACAAACAAATGTTACTAACTCACCTCTCTTAAATATCTTCAAGCCTGCTCTCTAATAGTGTGGGCGTTGCGCGGCGGTTTGTTTTTTAAATTTACAAACGGCTGCGTAAGTCCAGCAGTGATTGGTCGCATGTTTTGTCGCATGACGCAGTCGCTCTTTCCTTAGGTAGAGAGCGGTTGCATCATCGATTTGTATAAAAGGCACTTGTTTTGGCTCGCCGCTCACTTAGCGGTTAGCCACCGTAGAGTCTATATCACCTGAGGATGCCTCGTGTAGAGGCGAAACACGTGTCGTATTATCGTCAGTGGTGTGTCTTGCCTAGTGTAGTGGTGTTGGGAGTAGCGGTGCTGGGATTAGTGGTGACGGGGATAGTGCACGCAATTGAGGGAGGGCGGGAGGTGCTTCTTCTTACTAGGTAAGACACATCATTTTATTTTATAACGCGGATATTTGCGAAGTAAATTTTTGTAAAAGCTTTTATATAATGGATTTCCGCAAAGTAACGCCTGATTCTATTAATTATATTAAAAAGGCTAGCACGGCCAACCAGGCAAGACTCTATGTCAAATTAACAAAACTCCATCGTATTGCTGCCCAAAATGTTTGGTTCAATCAGCAGTGCAAACAACTTCATGTTATTCCCAATTATATTCAAATACGTTAAAGCACAAATAGTCGAGCGGCCAGTATTGCTATTTCTAAAGCTCAGAACATTTGGCTTAATGAGGAGTGTCGTCGTTGGTTTTCCAATAGAGATAATTTAAAAATCCACCTTAAAGTATTATACTCTGAACTTTCATATAAATTACATAATATTGAATTTGATATTTTGGATGGGAAAGCCAGAGAACTTGCTTCAATGGCTGTTTATGAGAAATATCAAATTCAGTCCCGTAAATTACAACGACTTGTATCCTCTTCATCCCGTAATCGTAATAACGACATACATACAGAATATCACCAATTTTATCCCCTAGTTAAAAATCTTTCCGATGTCCAGTTTCCAACAGATGAGTTGTCGCTTTTACATAAAGGCCTAAAGTATAATTTAACACATTCGGTCTCCCAAAAATCGTTAGAGACTATGGCTGTTGACGCGGAGGTGGCTGTTGTGATCGGGAAGAAAGATAACATCGTTAAAAGTTTGGTAGCTAATGAAATTCGGGCTGTGCCCGCGTCTTCCCATTTCAATCCTGAGTTCCCTGTTTTTAAGTCCCTAAAGCAGAGAATAAGGGAAAACGACCTTATTGTTACTAAAGCCGATAAAGGCAATACTGTTGTTATTATGGAGAGTAGTGGGTACGGCCAGAAAGTTAACGATGTTATCCAAGGTGATGACTTTGAGCTATTGGAGTCTGACCCAACCAAAAAGTTTACTTCGGATATTAAGTTATGTATACAACAGTCATCATATGTTTTTCCCAATCACAACTTGTCTCGGAGCAATCTTGTACCAATGAATCCTCAAGCACCCATTTTATATGGGTTACCAAAAATACATAAAGAACATGTTCCTATTCGTCCAGTTGTCTCATATATTGGTGCACCAGCTTATTTCCTTGCTAAAAAATTAAACTTCCTCCTTCGAGAGAAATCTGGATTCAACCCCACTTACAGCCTAAAAAATGGCTTAGATCTCATTTCCAAAATTAAAGATATTCGTATTCCTCCTAAATCCATATTGTTATCTTTAGACGTTGATAGTCTTTTCACAAATGTCCCATCCCCTGACTGTTTGCGTATACTCGCAGATCTCTTTGAAAAACGTCGTCTACATCCCGGGGAAACAAATGATCTTCTTAACTTAACCTCTCTCTGTATGAAACAAAACTATTTCCGGTTTAATAACCGTTTCTATCTACAAAAAGAAGGGTTAGCTATGGGGTCCCCTCTAAGTCCCCTTATGGCGGACATTTTCATGGATAATTTCGAAAAACAACATATAGTTGTCAATCAAAATATCTTATATTACTATCGATATGTAGACGACATAATTATTTGCTGGACTGGCACAAGGAGACAACTGGATGTTTTCCTCAATAAAATAAATAGAGTCCATGACAAAATTAAATTTAAACTTGAATTGGAACAAGATGGTTGCCTTAATTTTCTTGACTTAACAATAACAAGAAAAGAATCGTCACATGTTTTCCAAATTTATCGAAAGCCAACTCACACCGCCACGGTCATCCCCGCGTCATCATGTCATCCATGGCAACATAAAGTAGCCGCTTTTTATTGTTACATTAACCGTTTGTTCACTGTCCCATTAAGTAAAGAAAATGATTTAAAGAACTTAATATAATTTATCAAATAGCGGTCTCTAACGGTTTTTCAAAAAATCTCATTAAAAATTTAATTAAAAAGAAACAAAAGCATGTTATTCGCAACTCTCTGTACGCGGTTCAACCTCAAAGTATTCGTCGATATGTGAGCAGTTTGACCTACTTATGTCCCATATCTGAAAAAGTAGCTAATACTCTTCGAAAAAACGGCGTTCATGTGGCGTTCAAAACAAACAATTCTCTTAGAAATATATGTAATAGTAAAGATAAGTTGGATATTCGTCAAAAGTCAGGTGTTTACAAAATTGTTTGTGACGAATGCCACGCCGTTTACGTGGGTCAGACTGGTCGCAATTTCGAGACACGTTATAAAGAGCATTTAGCCGCGTACAGGAATTGCAATCCCGATAAATCCCATTTTGCCAAACATCTTTTGGACACTGGACACAACCTAGCCAACGACCACTCCTTTAAAGTCTTACATACGTGTAATAAAGGGCTGCGGCTGTGTGTGCTGGAACAGTTAGAGATATTAAAAAATAATAATAATACCGTTGCATTGCTGAATGAACAAACAAATGTTACTAACTCACCTCTCTTAAATATCTTCAAGCCTGCTCTCTAATAGTGTGGGCGTTGCGCGGCGGTTTGTTTTTTAAATTTACAAACGGCTGCGTAAGTCCAGCGGTGATTGGTCGCATGTTTTATCGCATGACACAGTCGCTCTCTCCTTAGGTAGAGAGCGGTTGCATCATCGATTTGTATAAAAGGCACTTGTTTTGGCTCGCCGCTCACTTAGCGGTTAGCCACCGTAGAGTCTATATCACCTGAGGATGCCTCGTGTAGAGGCGAAACACGTGTCGTATTATCGTCAGTGGTGTGTCTTGCCTAGTGTAGTGGTGTTGGGAGTAGCGGTGCTGGGATTAGTGGTGACGGGGATAGTGCACGCAATTGAGCGAGGGCGGGAGGTGCTTCTTCATACTAGGTAAGACACATCATTTTATTTTATAACGCGGATATTTGCGAAGTAAATTTTTGTAAAAGCTTTTAAATTTATATGTTTTTATCGATCGACCACTATACCTCGGTTTAGGTAAGTATCGATTTTCTCTAATTCCGCGTGTTTTATTTTACAGATTTGAGTGCAGATGGCAGTTTCTACACGGCGCGGACCTAACTGAAGCAAAAAGAACGAAATAAATGAAGATTTGTAAAATTTTTAAATTTTTATGAATTTACGACTCTAAGAAAACTAATTTTATGGAAATTTGTTATTAAACTGTGAAAATTGTAGTGTTATGCTACTTACTTATCATTTTACATTATTTTAAATTCATTTTTCTATTCTGTTTCGATTTTCTGCATTCACTTCAAAACTGGATATTTTACATCACCTTTATTTCCATAGGATCCTGTAACGATTTTAAACCATAAGTACACAATGACAAATCATTTCTACTTCGTATTTTCACATTATCAGCACTTTTAAATTGGTGTCAATGGAGTCTACCTTTTTTTCGATCTTTTAGTTAGTTTTCCGTAACTCTACAATCTCGGGCTTTGTGTGGGCAGTTGCGCTACCTTTTTTCCTATATCAATAATATCTCATTTTCCACTTAAATCTTGCCGTTTTCTTATTACAAGCCTAAAACCAAAATTTGACATGTTTTGACATTGTTGTTTATTTGGTCTCCATAGCAATTATATTCAAATTTACTACCGGTCTGTTGTTTCTATTTCGATAATTCCACATAAATACTCTTTTCTCTTGACCATTTACAAAAAATTTGCGTTTAATTTAAATAATTTTTCCGTTCTCTCTAGAAAGATATAAAAGCCGAACAATCGGTGAAGAAATTCAGTCTTGCTTCAGTTCTCGAATTGGAAGCATCTTCTAAAGGCCTTATCCCGGGGCCGCACTGCCCCGGGATCCTGCAAGCCTCTGTCCTGCCAGAAGCCACTGGACTATACGAACCTCTGCTCTACCTGAAGTCGCTGGACTCTACAAACCGTTGCTCTGCCTGAAGTCGCCGGGATCCTACAACTCACTGCTCTACCTGGAGTCGCCGGAACCTGCAAACCTCTGTTCCGCCTGAAGTCACCGGAACCTGCAAACCTCTGTCCCGCCTGCAGTCACCGGTTCCTGCAGGCTTCTGTGTTGTCTGAAGCCGCTGAGGATCCTGCAATCTGTCCTGAAATCGCCGGATCCTGCAATTACCACATTCACCGGAGGTCGTCGCCTAGAGACGCCCACGCCTTCTCACCTACGCCGTGCGTGCTCGTTCCAGGCGCTGAGAGCACACCTTGGATCTTCAGACTCAGCTTCGGCACTAAACTCTTTTTTTTATTATTTTTTTTAAATAATCTGTAAATCGCATCATCCATCCTCATATTCATACTCCATTTTTGTAATATAAAATTATAAATATTTTTGAATCTTAAATATATTTTTTGCTTTTGTTGTATTTTTTGTTGTTTTGTTGTTCTTAGGTTAGATTCTTTTTGTTCTTTATTGTCGCTTCACGACATTTGGCGCCCAACGTAAAAGTTCTCTTTCTCTTCTCTTCACCTTTACTGCGCCTTGTCCATTCCTTTTGATTTAATTGCTTCCTCTTTCGTTCTTAACTCTTTATTTATTCATCCTTTTCATACCTTCCAAATTCTAAAACAACACTTCATCTAGTGTTTCAACTTATCTGGATTATATTTAGACCTACATTTAACACTTCACTTACATTCATCACTTTAATATTTTTATTCTAGATAATCTTCCAAATTCTAAAACAACACTTCATCTAGTGTTTCAACTTATCTGGATCTTCTACTGTAAATGGAGTATCTGGTGGAGTGTCGGATATTTTGTTAAACTGTTTACGGAGCTGAATGTGCTTTAAGCATGTATCAGGTCCATCGTCAGGAAAATATTCATTTAAAAACGTTTCAGCAGTTTCGTACGTAGTTTTTGTGTATTTACCCGCTTTGGTTTTAAGAGTTGTGTTGTGCTGCGTCATAGGTGTGGTCTTGAGTAACCGATTAGTTACACTCCATACATCCTCCTTTCCCTGCTTATCGCAGAACTCCCTAAAGTGCTCAGTTGAAGCAACCCTAATTGCTTGTGAATATTCAGTTCTCAGGTTTTCTTTTTCTAGCAACAAATCGGTTAAAGACTTTTTACGGCGTTTTGTTTGTTGAATTTCGTGGTGATTTTTTATTACTTTTTGCTTCAGTTTTTCTAATTTATCGTTCCACCAGGGCGCTCGAATTGCTACTTTAGTTGATTTTCTCAGAAAGAGTATATCACTAACCTTTTGTAATGCTGCTACTAATTTTGTAATATAATTATCTAATTGTGTGGCGCTTAAATTATCTATGATAATATCGGTGTCAAAATTTTTAGCTATCTCGCTTTTAAACTGCTCTGTTATCTCATCCCATTTTATATTCTGAGTATTGTATTTAAATGTTGACAGTTTTTTGGATTTGTTTAACATGTTTTTATTTACAGACAAATCAAAAGTGATACCATTATGATTGGATGATGGGACAGCGTCTAGCACGACTTTCCAGTTGGAGATTTTATTCGGTGTTGAATTGGATGTTAGTGTGAGATCAATTATGGATTCGCGATGGATTTTGTGTGTTACCGTTTCATATGTAGGGACGTTGCCTGAATTACACAGAATAAGATTATTAGTAGTTATAAGATCTACAATCATATTTCCGCGTCGGTTTGATCTAATCGAGTTCCACATGGGATGCCATCCGTTAAAATCACCACAAATGATGTGGGTGTGATTTGAGTTTTTCTGTAGGAATATTTCTAGACTGTTCATTGTATTAATTTCATCCTTCTTGGGTTCAATATATACACTAATTAGAAATAGTTTTTTACCGCCAATGTTTATTTGAACAATACAAAGGTTGGAAGTGGAATACTCCGAAATTCCCAAAGTACAACCTATAGTCTGCCTTACAAGTAAGCATGCTTTTACTCGGTGCAATGTGGGGTATTGATATATATTATAATTAGGGATAGATTTCATTGCGTTATCCTTTCCTACGTAGGGTTCACTGTTAAATACTATGTCAAATTTGTTGTCATTTATGTATTTAATCATTTCATGCATCGCTGCGTAACCTTTGTCGGTGTTAATTTGTAAGCATTTTAATGGGCGATGATTTTTTGTATTTGTATTATTTCTATTATCAGTACCCATAATCGGTTCTGGTTTTGCAAATTTCTATTTGTTTTTGTAGACGTGGACAACGTAGCGATGTAGCACTGTGTTTAGTGTTAATATTCAAGTTATATTTTTTACAATGTGAGGAACAGTTATAGCAGTCAACTTTGGTGTAATCTTTTTTGACAGGGCAATCTTTATACGAGTGTTCTGATGATGAGCAGTGGGAGCAGATTGTTGTTTCTTCAGTGCAGTATTTCTTCGTATGACCGAACTGCATACACTTATAGCACTGAAGATAAGCTGGGTAGTCTTCAGTATGTACTCTTTGATGGTCTACGTTTATTTTTTGAAGTTCCACAATTGATCTCCAGATTGTGGGAGTAACCATAAACACAGCGTTATACAAATTTTTGTTTTTATTGTTTCGCATAAAACGGTAGGTAATATCGTCGGGGGATTTAATGAGACTTTTTATATTTGGATTTTGATTCACAATGATTTCTTTAAGCTCACTCACAGGTGTGTCTTTGTAGATGCCTTTAAGAATTACCAAAGGCTTACGCTTCTTGGCTACGTCAGCATTAACAAGGCTGTCAGGTTGGTTTATGGCGTTAAGGATCTCGTCACGTTGTTCTTGGTTATCAAACTCTACCCTAATTTTGTGGTTGGAGACTGTCTTAACTTCAGAAGGGTTAAAGGTGTGTTTTTTAAAATGAATGCTTTTCCGCCACGCACTTACAGTTTCTTTTGTACAAGAGACTGGCTGCTTAAAGCTAACTATGATAGCTGGCTTTGTAACCGGGATAGTTTGTTTCTCAGCAGTTTTAGTAGATTTGACCACTTTGGCGTAGGATGGTAGTGGCGATGGAGTGATAGAAGGGTTAACAATTAGTTGTTGCAGTGGCTGGGTGGTAATTTTTTGTGGTTGGACCGCTAGCTTAGAGAGCTTTTCCCTAATGGTGTTCTTGATTAATGAAACTGTTTTATTTTCGGTTGATGAAATTGAATGACGTAATATCGTTTTTACTTGATCGTACAACTGTTGTGTACTTCGTTTGATTTCGTCTAGAGATTTTTTAATGTTATCTTTGTTAAGACGAGTAACGCTCATATTACCGTCTAAATTTTGGAGAATCAAATTTGTGTGTTCACTAACTTTTAAGAAATACTCGTCGTTAAAAGTTGTAGTAGAGTCGGATAGTGCCTCTTCGAATTCGTCGCCTGTTATGTATGTTGGATCTTCAGCTGGAGTCGACTGTTGACCCAAATCGAGGCTACTAAGAGCCTCGGAAGAAGTATTGTGTAGACTTGACATTTATAATATATAAGTTTACTTAAGTAATGAAAACAGGGAGGGTTGGAGGGCGATTTTCTCTAATTTCGCGTGTTATTTTTTACAGATTAGAGTGCAGATGGCGGTTTCTTCACTGGACGGACCTAATTGAAGCAAAAAGAGCGAAAGAAATGAAGATTTGTAAAATTTTAAAAATTGTATGAATTTACGACTCTAAGAAAACAAATTTTATGAAAATTTCTTATTAAACTGTGAAAATTTTAGGAAAAAACTACAGGGAATTACGGGGGGCAGTTAATTACACTATATAAAAAGAAAATATGAACAAAAAAAGAGCGATTTTCAGCAAAGTTAGAGAGGAATTTATGTTTTAATTATGAATTTACAACTATATTAGAATAAAAAATACAAAATTTAATTATTTAATGGTAAATATTTACTAAGAAAACTACTAAGATATATGGGGGCTAATTGATTACACTATTAAGAGAAGATTTGAATTAAAAAGACCGATTTTCAGGAAAGTTATTAACGAATTGGTAGTTGAATTCGGTTAGGTTAGGTTAGGTTAGGTTCCCCCCCGAACGGGTTCCCGCCTTGTCGTGGCGGGGGGGCTTATTAGCCGTGGCTTGGTCACCCACGGTGAACAAAGAGGAACCCCTTGGCTGGCCCGTGGTGTAGGGCCGGCCCGAGGTGGCCACTCCGAGTGGGCTTGGGAAGCCCACTTCGGATGTGTGTCGGTGGACTGCGGTGAGAGGGGTGTCCGCTCCCCCTACCGCTGCAGCCGAGGTGGAGTCGCGGAGGAAGAGGGG
This sequence comes from Parnassius mnemosyne, assembly GCA_963668995.1. Taxonomy (NCBI): domain Eukaryota; kingdom Metazoa; phylum Arthropoda; class Insecta; order Lepidoptera; family Papilionidae; genus Parnassius; species Parnassius mnemosyne. Next base: position 38,548,371 of record CAVLGL010000085.1, read on the forward strand.
TGTTGGTATGGCGATGCGCCACTCGCCCTATCCTCCGCGACTCAGACGGGGCCGCACCGTTAAATGATGCGGTGGTGGTGGGGCTGCGGGGGGAGAGGAGTGTCGGTATTGCGAGGCGCCGCTCTCCCTACCCTCCGCAGCCGAATCTTGGTTGGCGGCGGAGCCATAGACCAGATCCGCCGCTGGGGTCAGGAAGGCTGGTGCTTCTGAGTGCTAGTTTTTCCTGGCCCCATGGCCTTCGCGCATCGGACACGGGGGCGTCCGTTGCGCATATGAAATTGGAGGCCGAGGAGGAGGGCGCGCCATGTGTTCTGGTGCGCCTTACCGGAGAAGGAGATGGGGGAGGAGTGGTCCTCTCCCGAGGAGGGGCCGCCATGGGGTGGCCAGCGCAGGTGGGGCCGCGGAAGTGTGCGAAAGCGTTCCCGTGGCCCTGCCAAAATGCGACGAGGGTGGAACACCATGGGGTTTTAGTCGGTGCGAGTCCGACATAACCCGTCCTTGCCCCCGCGAGGCGGGTATGCGTAGGCATTTACCCATGTAAAAAAAAAAAAAAAAGGTTAGGTTAGGTTAGGTTCGTTATTGTAGGGGCGTATTTCTCCCCCAACAAGAGTCTCGCCGACTTTGAGGGTTTCCTTGTCGAGTTGGGCGCCGTCGTAGGCCGTTATCACCCTCGTCCCGTTCTGGTGCTCGGGGATCTCAACGCCAAATCATCGGCGTGGGGATCTCCGGTCACTGACCCTCGGGGCGAGGTGCTAGAAGAGTGGACGGTGACGACTGGTCTGGTCGTCCTGAATCGGGGTTCGGAATACACGTGCGTGCGGCAGCGGGGTGGGTCGATAGTGGACGTCTCGTTTGCTAGCCCCTCTGTCGCCAGCCGAGTCCGCGACTGGCGTGTCGCCGCAGAGGTGGAGACGCTGTCGGACCATCGATATATCCGGTTCGACGTCTCTGCCCAGACCGCGAGCGGCCGCCATCCAACAACCCCGATTAACGACGGCCCGCGTTGGGCGCTTAAGCGCATCGACAGGGAACTACTCGAGGAAGCTGCCCTAGTTCAGTCCTGGATCTGGGAGTCGACGACGGACGGCCCCGTCGACGTCGAAGCGGTGGCGTTATGGTTTCGCGGGGCGATGACGCAGATCTGCGACGCGTCAATGCCCCGTGTCCGCCAACGGTCCGCAAAGCGCCAGGTGTACTGGTGGACCGCCGAGATCGCGCAATTGCGCATAGCGTGCGTTGCGGCTCGTCGCCGGTACACCCGATACCGGAGGCGGCGTCGACGGGATTCCGCCGAGGAGGACGCGCTGTATGAGGTGTACCGCGCGTCTAAGGAGACTCTGTGGCTGGCCATCGGCGACTCAAAGTCGCGTGCCAGGGAGGAGCTGCTGGGGTCCCTAGATCGGGATCCGTGGGGGCGCCCCTACCGTTGGATTCGGGGCAAGTTGCGTCCCTGGGCGCCTCCACTAACACAAAGGATGCAACCCCAGTTGCTAGAGTCGGTGTTATCGACTCTCTTCCCTGAGCGAGTGGGACACGTTCCCCCGGCGATGGCTTCGCCCTCAGCCACAGACTCTCCAGAAGAGGAGAGCACCGATGTCCCCGAGGTGACGCAAGCAGAGACGAGAGTGGCTGTGTCGCGACTCCGGGCTAAGAAAACAGCGCCCGGACCCGACGGAGTTCCTGGTCGAGCTCTCGTCCTGGCTCTGAAGGAGCTAGAGCCCCAGCTGAGAGGGCTCTTCACGGCATGTCTCGAGCAGGGTCAGTTTCCCAGTGTGTGGAAGGAGGGGAGGCTGGTCCTGCTCAGGAAGGAGGGGCGCCCCGCGGACTCACCGTCCGCGTACCGGCCTATAGTGCTGCTCGACGAGGCGGGCAAACTTTTTGAGCGTATCATCGCAGATCGCCTCGTCAGCCACTTGTGCAGAGAGGGGCCGGACCTGGATGACAACCAGTACGGTTTTCGTCGCGGGCGCTCCACCATAGACGCTATTACGCGCGTGAGGGCCCTGGCGGAGGAGACAGTATCCCGGGGTGGGGTGGTGCTGGCGGTGTCCTTAGACATCTCCAACGCTTTCAACACCCTACCCTGGAGTTGCATTTGGGAGGCGCTGAATTACCATCGCGTGCCTCCCTACCTCCGCCGCACAATAGGGGCTTACCTTGAGGAGAGATGCGTTACCTATTGGGGACGTGACGGCGCTGGTCGGCGCGTCATGTCGTGCGGTGTTCCGCAGGGATCGGTCTTGGGACCGTTCCTGTGGAACATCGGCTACGACTGGGTGCTGAGAGGTGAACTCCCGTCGGGCGCCGACTTGACGTGTTATGCGGACGACACGCTCGTCACTGCCCGGGGGAGTTCGTACAGGGAAGCAGCGTTGGTTGCCACGGCTGCGGTGTCACAAGTGGTGAACCGCATCCGGCGCCTGGGCCTGGAGGTAGCCCTAAGTAAGTCGGAGGCCATGGTGTTCCATGGCCCTCGACGCGCGCCGCCGCCGGGTTCACACATCGTGGTCAGCGGGGCCCGGATAGCTGTCGAGTCCACCATGAAGTATCTGGGATTGGTGCTCGACAGCCGATGGGAATTCGGACCCCACTTCCGGCGGCTGGCGCCCAAGCTGATGGGTGCAGCGGGCGCGCTATCAACGTTGCTTCCTAACTTGGGGGGCCCGAGCGCCGCCTGTAGGCGGTTGTACGTAGGAATAGTGCGGTCCATGGCGCTGTATGGGGCCCCTGTGTGGGCGATGGACATGACGGCCAGCACTCTCGCCATTCTGCGTAAACCGCAGAGGGCGATGGCCGTCAGAGTCGTCCGCGGGTATCGCACGATTTCCTACGAGGCGGCTTGCGTCCTGGCCGGATCCCCGCCCTGGGACCTAGAGGCGAAAGTACTCGCGTCATTATATCGATGGCGCGAGGAAGAGCGGGCACGGGGCTCGAGGCCGGTGCAGCGGCAGATCGCGCTGCGCCGAGAGGAGCTCCGTCAGGCCTTGGTGGCGGAATGGCGGCAAAGGCTTCTGCGCCCTACCGCCGGCCTCGCTACCGTCGAGGCGATCCGGCCAGTACTCGACGACTGGCTCGGGAGAAGGCACGGCTCCCTGTCGTTTAGGGTGACGCAAGTGCTGTCGGGGCATGGCTGCTTCGGCAAGTACCTGCGCCGCATAGACAGGGAGCCGGACGCTCGGTGCCACCACTGCGTCCATTGCGGGGAGGACACGGCGCAACACACGCTCGCCGAGTGTGTAGCTTGGGAGGAGCAGCGCCGTGTCCTCACAAATAAAGTAGGAGGCGATCTGTCGCTGCCGGCCTTAGTGCGGAAGATGGTCGGTAGCGCAGAGTCGTGGGATGCGGTGGTGTCCTTCTGCGAGGACGTGATGTCGCAGAAGGAAACTGCGGAACGGGAAAGGGAGATCTCGACTCCCTTCCCTGGCCGCAGAAGGCGCACCGGGCGCAGGAGAAGGGCGGACAACGCCCTTTTCCGGCCCCCATAAATGGGTCCAGGGGCGAGGGACTTGGGGAAGCCCCCCGCCACCCCTACTCGATGGACCCGAGACGGATGCGCGCGCGGGTGTCGGCGCGCGCCCCTGAGGCGATACACGGGGTAGTTGAACACCTCACTACCCCGTGCAGGAGACGAGGCCTGGACAGACCGGGCCAGCACTAGTGTGGGGCTGCGGAAGAATTTGGATTCCCGCGGCCCCATGCGCACGTGTGAGGAGACACCGGGGTGGTTTTAGCCGGTAAGAGTCCGGCACGTCCCTCCGCCTTTCCCCAGGCGGAGGTAGTCCATGAGGATTTCCCCCCGTAAAAAAAAAAAAAAAAAAAGGTTAGGTTAGGTTAGGTTAGGTTAGGTTAGGTTAGGTTCCCGTGTGGAGTTGCCAGAACTCCCATCGGGCGCGTCCCCAGGTGGCGGATAGGGGAACGCCACTCAGATATGAGTGGTAGCGGGAAACCGTCGCGGACCAAAACTGGCTGGCTGAGGGCTTGTTTGGGTAATGGAGGGCCTTCTAGTTGCTTCCTGTATCCTCTCCGTTGAGAGGAACAGAGAATGTGACATGCGCGGTGAGGTGCCAGGTGCACTCGGCTTTTGCCGACGCCGGGCAACCCGTAATTGCGGGATTTTCAGGGACCACACCCTGTAAAAAAAAAGGAAACTGAATGGGCTCAGTGTTCCCTCACCCGGTCTCTGAGCAGGCATGGGAAGAACCCATATCGACTCTGCCACCATTTGAACCTCGGAATCCCTCTGGCGTGTCGTGGATCACGTCTCGCGGCGCCTTAGGGGCCGAGGGCTCTTGGCTTAACCGCCTGGAGTCGCGAGGATGATAACCTCTTTAAAAAATCACCCGAAGCTCAAGCGTGGCACGCCGTGAGGAGCTGCATGGCTGATGGGTAAATGTTCAGTCGTTAGCGTTGCCCCCGTCGGGGTACCGGCCGACACCCTTGACGGGTTACGCATAGGCTTATCCGGGCACAGGAGGCACTGCTCGGATGGACTGCTATTTCCTCCACACTCGTGGGATAAAACATGGATAAATATAAAATAATTAAAAACGTAGAGGTTGAAAAGGAGGCAGTATCAGATACTGGAAGCGGTGGAAATCGGTCGCGTGGGACGTCTTCCGCTAGGAAACGTCCAGTGTGCCGGTCTTCAGAAGAGGAAGGCCTGCCGGCTCCCAAGTTGCCGACTTCGGGGAGGGGTCGGCAGGCATCGAGAGGGGCGAGTGCTTCGCAGCCGCGGAGGGATAAGCACGGACGATTCGTGTGCTCCAATACCTCGGCGGCTAGTGAAGCAGATAGTGACATGGGGTTCACTACGGAGGACCCTGGCGATGGCGGTGAAAGCTGTGCCTCGCTAGGGAGCTCAAAGGCGGAGCTCAATGCCGCCAAGAGGGAGCAGCGCAAAGCCGTCGCGGCCGACGAAGTGTCGGAAATGGCCCGACGTGCTCGCGAGCGACGAGCTGCTCTTGCGGCGGAAGGGGGAGAGCCATCTGCGGTGGCCTTAAGCCAGCTGGCTCTGGATGGGGTGGACTTAGTCCTGAAGGTTGCCACCAAGTCTGGCAGCCTGAAGGGCACGTTCACCCGTGGCTTAAAGGAGGCTGCCGCGGATATCAGGGAGGCGGTTGGCATCCTCCTCAACAGGACGGCCTCTGACGAGGTCGCAAAGTTGCAGGAGGAAAACAGCCGCCTCAGAAATGACTTGGAGGACCTCCGACGGCAAGTCACTGCGCTGAGCGAAGAGCAGCAGCGACGCACGTCCACCGATGCCGCACCTGTAGTGGCCCCGACTCCCGCACCGCAACCGGCAAGCCCTCGTACCGACGAAGAGGTCGAGCGCATTGTCCGGATCTGCATGCTCCAGTGCGGGAGCATGGTTAATGCTCGGCTGGAGGCGATTTCACGGCGTCTCCCGGCGGAAATCCTCCGTCCGCCTTTGGCGGCGGACACTCGGAGAACTGAGGAGCCGCCGAGACTTGCGCCTCAAAAGGGGAAGCCCGCGGAGGGTAATAAAAAGCCCGCGGAGGGAGCTCCTCCGAGCAACCAGCCCACGACTGCCGGGCCTAAGGGTGAGACCTGGGCGAAAGTCGTGGGCCGCAAGAAGGCCCGCAAAGCCGCCAAGAAGGCCGCAGCAGCCGCATGTGCCCCAGGGGGAACCACAAAGACGGCTCCTAAACCTGCACAGCGGACTGCCAAAGGCGGTCGCAAGAGACCGGCTGTACATGTTCCGCGGTCCAGCGCTGTGACAATAACGTTGCAGCCTGGAGCTGTGGAGCGTGGCGTGACGTACCAGTCGGTCATCGCCGAGGCCAAGGCCAAGATCAAATTATCTGATCTTGGCCTTCAGTCCGTCACCCTCAGGCAGGCTGCCACGGGTGCACGGCTGTTCGAGGTGGCTGGCACTGTGAGCGGCAGTGCCGAAAAGGCGGACGCACTGGCCGCCAAGATGAGGGAGGTCCTCAACCCTGAGGACGTCCGGGTCTCCAGACCAATGAAAACCGCAGAGGTGCGGATTGCTGGCCTGGACGACTCCGTGACCTCTGAGGAGGTGGTGGCGGCCGTTGCCAGAAGCGGAGAGTGTCCGCCGGACAAGGTGCGGGCTGCCGATATACGCACCGACGCCACCGGACTCGGCGCGGTCTGGGTTCGGTGCCCTGTAGCGTCGGCGAAGAAGATCGCCGATAGCGGCAGATTGCTGGTAGGCTGGGTGGCGGCTAGGACCAAGCTCTTACAGCCCCGGGCTTTGCAGTGCTTTCGGTGCCTAGAAAAAGGGCACGTCCGGGCGAAGTGCACCGCCGAGGTTGACCGTAGTGACCTTTGTTATCGCTGCGGCCAGCCTGGCCACAAGGCTGCCCTGTGCACCGCGGCGCTAAACTGCAGCCTTTGTTCTGCTGCGGGAAAGCCAGCGGAGCACAGAGTAGGCGGAGGGGCCTGTGGGGCGCCTGCCAGCAAGAAGAAGAAAAAAGAAAAGAAGAGGAGTACTAAGCCTGCCGGGTTAACCTCGCTGCCCCCGCAGGCTAGCAGCTCCGCGGCCGACTCCCGGCCCAGGACCGTTGCTGAGGGGATGGAATGTCAATAATGGCACAATTCCATTTTCTCCAGGGCAACATCAACCACTGTGCCAGAGCTCAGGATCTCCTACTCCAGAGCATGGCAGAGTGGTCGATTCACGTGGCTGTGGTCGCCGAACCGTACTTCATTCCCGCCCGTGACAACTGGTTGGGATGCGCTGACGGTTTGGTGGCCATTATTGGCGAGACTCTGATCGACCCGTCTCGGGGCCGCGGCTGGGTTGCTGCGGTCTCGGGCGGCATCGTTATTGTAGTGTTCTCCCCTAACAAGAGTCTCGCCGACTTTGAGGGTTTCCTTGTCGAGTTGGGCGCCGTCGTAGGCCGCTATCACCCTCGTCCCGTTCTGGTGCTCGGGGATCTCAACGCCAAGTCATCGGCGTGGGGATCTCCGGTCACTGACCCTCGGGGCGAGGTGTTAGAAGAGTGGACGGTGACGACTGGTCTGGTCGTCCTGAATCGGGGTTCGGAATACACGTGCGTGCGGCAGCGGGGTGGGTCGATAGTGGACGTCTCGTTTGCTAGCCCCTCTGTCGCCAGCCGAGTCCGCGACTGGCGTGTCGCCGCAGAGGTGGAGACGCTGTCGGACCATCGGTATATCCGGTTCGACGTCTCTGCCCAGACTGCGAGCGGCCGCCATCCAACAACCCCGATTAACGACGGCCCGCGTTGGGCGCTTAAGCGCATCGACAGGGAACTACTCGAAGAAGCTGCCCTAGTCCAGTCCTGGATTCGGGAGTCGACGACGGACGGCCCCGTCGACGTCGAAGCGGTGGCGCTATGGTTTCGCGGGGCGATGACGCAGATCTGCGACGCGTCCATGCCCCGTGTCCACCAACGGTCCGCAAGGCGCCAGGTGTACTGGTGGACCGCCGAGATCGCGCAATTGCGCATAGCGTGCGTTGCGGCTCGTCGCCGGTACACCCGATACCGGAGGCGGCGTCGACGGGATCCCGCCGAGGAGGACGCGCTGTATGAGGTGTACCGCGCGTCTAAGGAGACTCTGTGGCTGGCCATCGGCGACTCAAAGTCGCGTGCCAGGGAAGTGCTGCTGGGATCCCTAGATCGGGATCCGTGGGGGCGCCCCTACCGTTGGGTACGGGGCAAGTTGCGTCCCTGGGCGCCTCCACTAACACAAACGATGCAACCCCAGTTGCTAGAGGCGGTGGTATCGGCTCTCTTCCCTGAGCGAGTGGGACACGTTCCCCCGGCGATGGCTTCGCCCTCAGCCACAGACTCTCCAGAAGAGGAGAGCACCGACGTCCCCGAGGTGACGCAAACAGAGACGAGAGCGGCCGTGTCGCGACTCCGGGCTAAGAACACAGCGCCCGGACCCGACGGAGTTCCTGGTCGAGCTCTCGTCCTGGCTCTGAAAGAGCTAGAGCCCCAGCTAAGAGGGCTCTTCACGGCATGTCTCGAGCAGGGTCAGTTTCCCAGTGTGTGGAAGGAGGGGAGGCTGGTCCTGCTCAGGAAGGAGGGGCGCCCCGCGGACTCACCGTCCGCGTACCGGCCCATAGTGCTGCTCGACGAGGCGGGCAAACTTCTTGAGCGCATCGTCGCAGATCGCCTCGTCAGCCACTTGTGCAGAGAGGGGCCGGACCTGGACGAGAACCAGTTTGGTTTTCGTCGCGGGCGCTCCACCATAGACGCTATTACGCGCGTGAGGGCCCTGGCGGAGGAGACAGTATCCCGGGGTGGGGTGGTGCTGGCGGTGTCCTTAGACATCTCCAACGCCTTCAACACCCTACCCTGGAGTTGTATTCGGGAGGCGCTGAATTACCATCGCGTGCCTCCCTACCTCCGCCGCACAATAGGGGCTTACCTTGAGGAGAGATGCGTTACCTATTGGGGACGTGACGGCGCTGGTCGGCGCGTCATGTCGTGCGGTGTTCCGCAGGGATCGGTCTTGGGACCGCTCCTGTGGAACATCGGCTACGACTGGGTGCTGAGAGGTGAACTCCCGTCGGGCGCCGACTTGACGTGTTATGCGGACGACACGCTCGTCACTGCCCGGGGGAGTTCACACAGGGAAGCAGCGTTGGTTGCCACGGCTGCGGTGTCACAAGTGGTGAACCGCATCCGGCGCCTGGGCCTGGAGGTGGCCCTAAATAAGTCGGAGGCCATGGTGTTCCATGGCCCTCGACGCGCGCCGCCGCCGGGTTCACACATCGTGGTCTGCGGGGCCCGGATAGCTGTCGAGTCCACCATGAAGTATCTGGGATTGGTGCTCGACAGCCGATGGGAATTCGGACCCCACTTCCGGCGGCTGGCGCCCAAGCTGATGGGTGCAGCGGGCGCGCTATCAACGTTGCTTCCCAACTTGGGGGGCCCGAGCGCCGCCTGTAGGCGGTTGTACGTGGGAATCGTGCGGTCCATGGCCCTGTATGGGGCCCCTGTGTGGGCGATGGACATGACGGCCAGCACTCTTGCCATTCTGCGTAAACCGCAGAGGGCGATGGCCGTCAGAGTCGTCCGTGGGTATCGCACGATTTCCTACGAGGCGGCTTGCGTCCTGGCCGGATCCCCGCCCTGGGACCTAGAGGCGAAAGTACTCGCGTCATTATATCGATGGCGCGAGGAAGAGCGGGCACGGGGCTCGAGGCCGGTGCAGCGGCAGATCGCGCTGCGCCGAGAGGAGCTCCGTCAGGTCTTGGTGGCGGAATGGCGGCAAAGGCTTCTGCGCCCTACCGCCGGCCTCGCTACCGTCGAGGCGATCCGGCCAGTACTCGACGACTAGCTCGGGAGAAGGCACGGCTCCCTGTCGTTTAGGGTGACGCAGGTGCTGTCGGGGCATGGCTGCTTCGGCAAGTACCTGCGCCGCATAGACAGGGAGCCGGACGCTCGGTGTCACCACTGCGTCCATTGCGGGGAGGACACGGCGCAACACACGCTCGCCGAGTGTGTAGCTTGGGAGGAGCAGCGCCGTGTCCTCACAAATAAAGTAGGAGGCGATCTGTCGCTGCCGGCCTTAGTGCAGAAGATGGTCGGTAGCGCAGAGTCGTGGGATGCAGTGGTGTCCTTCTGCGAGGACGTGATGTCGCAGAAGGAAACTGCGGAACGGGAAAGGGAGATCTCGACTCCCTTTCCTGGCCGCAGAAGGCGCACCGGGCGCAGGAGAAGGGCGGACAACGCCCTTTTCCGGCCCCCATAAATGGGTCCAGGGGCGAGGGACTTGGGGAAGCCCCCGCCACCCCTACTCGATGGACCCGAGGCGGAGGCGCGCGCGGGTGTCGGTGCGCGCCCCTGAGGCGATACACGGGGTAGTTTAACACCTCACTACCCCGTGCAGGAGACGAGGCCTGGACGGACCGGGCCAGCACTAGTGTGGGGCTGCGGAAGAATTTGGATTCCCGCGGCCCCACGCGCACGTGTGAGTTGACACCGGGGTGGTTTTAGCCGGTAAGAGTCCGGCACGCCCCTCCGCCTTTCCCCAGGCGGAGGTAGTCCATGAGGATTTCCCCCCGTAAAAAAAAAAAAAAAAAAAAAAAAAAAAAAAAAAAAAAAAAAAAAAAGGTTAGGTTAGGTTAGGTTAGGTTAGGTTAGGTTCCCCCCCGAACGGGTTCCCGCCTTGTCGTGGCGGGGGGGCTTAGTAGCCGTGGCTTGGTCAACCACGGTGAACAAAGAGGAACCCCTTGGCTGGCCCGAGGTGTAGGGCCGGCCCGAGGTGGCCACTCCGAGTGGGCTTGGGAAGCCCACTTCGGATGTGTGTCGGGGGGCTGCGGTGAGAGGGGAGTCCGCACCCTCTACCGCTGCAGCCGAGGTGGAGTCGCGGAGGAAGAGGAGTGTTGGTATGGCGATGCGCCACTCGCCCTATCCTCCGCGACTCAAACGGGGCCGCACCGTTGATGCGGTGGTGGTGGGGCCGCGGGGGGAGAGGAGTGTCGGTATTGCGAGGCGCCGCTCTCCCTACCCTCCGCGGCCGAAACGTGGTTGGCGGCGGAGCCCGAGACCAGATCCGCCGCTGGGGTCGGGAAAGCGGGCGCTATTAAGCGCTCGATTTTCCTGGCCCCATGGCCTCCGCGTATCGGACTCGGGGGGGTCCAATACGCAGGTGGAGTTGGAGGCTGTGGAGGGGGGTAGCTGAACACCTCGCTACCCCGTGCAGGAGACGAGGCCCGGACAGACCGGGCCAGCACTAGTGCGGGGCTGCGGAAGAATTTGGATTCCCGCGGCCCCGCGCGCACGTGCGAGGAGGCATCGTGGGGTTTTAGCCGGTAGGAGTCCGGCATAACCGTCCGGTTGCCCCCGCAACCGGAGGTATCCATGAGGATTTCCCCACGTAAAAAAAAAAAAAAAAAAAAAAGGTTAGGTTAGGTTAGGTTAGGTTAGGTTAGGTTAGGTTAGGTTAGGTTAGGTTAGGTTAGGTTAGGTTAGGTTAGGTTAGGTTAGGTTAGGTTAGGTTAGGTTAGGTTAGGTTAGGTTAGGTTAGGTTAGGTTAGGTTAGGTTCCCCCCCGAACGGGTTCCCGCCTTGTCGTGGCGGGGGGGCTTAGTAGCCGTGGCCTGGTCAACCACGGTGAACAAAGAGGAACCCCTTGGCTGGCCCGTGGTGTAGGGCCGGCCCGAAGTGGCCACTCCGAGTGGGCTTGGGAAGCCCACTTCGGATGTGTGTCGGTGGGATGCTGCGAGAGGGGTGTCCGCTCCCTCTATCGCAGCAGCCGAGGTGCAGTCGCGGAGGAGGAGGCGTGTTGGTATGGCGATGCGCCACTCGCCCTATCCTCCGCGACTCAAACGGGGCCGCACCGTTGATGCGGTGGTGGTGGGGCCGCGGGGGGAGAGGAGTGTCGGTATTGCGAGGCGCCGCTCTCCCTACCCTCCGCGGCCGAAACTTGGTTGGCGGCGGAGCCCGAGACCAGATCCGCCGCTGGGGCCGGGAAGGCTGGTGCTTCTGAGTGCTAGTTTTTCCTGGCCCCATGGCCTTCGCGCATCGGACACGGGGGCGTCCGTTGCGCATTAGAAATTGGAGGCCGAGGAGGAGGGCGCACCATGTGTTCTGGTGCGCCTTATCTGAGAAGGAGATGGGGGAGGAGTGTTCCTCTCCCGAGGAGGGGCCGCCATGGGGCGGCCAGCGCAGGTGGGGCCGCGGAAGTGAGCGAAAGCGTTCCCGTGGCCCTGCCAATATGCGACGAGGGTGGAACACCATGGGGTTTTAGTCGGTGCGAGTCCGACATAACCCGTCCTTGCCCCCGCGAGGCGGGTATGCGTAGGCATTTCCCCATGTAAAAAAAAAAAAAAAAAAAAAAAAAAAGGTTAGGTTAGGTTAGGTTAGGTTAGGTTAGGTTAGGTTAGGTTAGGTTAGGTTAGGTTAGGTTAGGTTAGGTTAGGTTAGGTTAGGTTAGGTTAGGTTAGGTTAGGTTAGGTTAGGTTAGGTTAGGTTAGGTTAGGTTAGGTTAGGTTAGGTTAGGTTAGGTTAGGTTAGGTTAGGTTAGGTTAGGTTAGGTTAGGTTAGGTTAGGTTAGGTTAGGTTAGGTTAGGTTAGGTTAGGTTAGGTTAGGTTAGGTTAGGTTAGGTTAGGTTAGGTTAGGTTAGGTTAGGTTAGGTTAGGTTAGGTTAGGTTAGGTTAGGTTAGGTTAGGTTAGGTTAGGTTAGGTTAGGTTAGGTTAGGTTAGGTTAGGTTAGGTTAGGTTAGGTTAGGTTAGGTTAGGTTAGGTTAGGTTAGGTTAGGTTAGGTTAGGTTAGGTTAGGTTAGGTTAGGTTAGGTTAGGTTAGGTTAGGTTAGGTTAGGTTAGGTTAGGTTAGGTTAGGTTAGGTTAGGTTAGGTTAGGTTAGGTTAGGTTAGGTTAGGTTAGGTTAGGTTAGGTTAGGTTAGGTTAGGTTAGGTTAGGTTAGGTTAGGTTAGGTTAGGTTAGGTTAGGTTAGGTTAGGTTAGGTTAGGTTAGGTTAGGTTAGGTTAGGTTAGGTTAGGTTAGGTTAGGTTAGGTTAGGTTAGGTTAGGTTAGGTTAGGTTAGGTTAGGTTAGGTTAGGTTAGGTTAGGTTAGGTTAGGTTAGGTTAGGTTAGGTTAGGTTAGGTTAGGTTAGGTTAGGTTAGGTTAGGTTAGGTTAGGTTAGGTTAGGTTAGGTTAGGTTAGGTTAGGTTAGGTTAGGTTAGGTTAGGTTAGGTTAGGTTAGGTTAGGTTAGGTTAGGTTAGGTTAGGTTAGGTTAGGTTAGGTTAGGTTAGGTTAGGTTAGGTTAGGTTAGGTTAGGTTAGGTTAGGTTAGGTTAGGTTAGGTTAGGTTAGGTTAGGTTAGGTTAGGTTAGGTTAGGTTAGGTTAGGTTAGGTTAGGTTAGGTTAGGTTAGGTTAGGTTAGGTTAGGTTAGGTTAGGTTAGGTTAGGTTAGGTTAGGTTAGGTTAGGTTAGGTTAGGTTAGGTTAGGTTAGGTTAGGTTAGGTTAGGTTAGGTTAGGTTAGGTTAGGTTAGGTTAGGTTAGGTTAGGTTAGGTTAGGTTAGGTTAGGTTAGGTTAGGTTAGGTTAGGTTAGGTTAGGTTAGGTTAGGTTAGGTTAGGTTAGGTTAGGTTAGGTTAGGTTAGGTTAGGTTAGGTTAGGTTAGGTTAGGTTAGGTTAGGTTAGGTTAGGTTAGGTTAGGTTAGGTTAGGTTAGGTTAGGTTAGGTTAGGTTAGGTTAGGTTAGGTTAGGTTAGGTTAGGTTAGGTTAGGTTAGGTTAGGTTAGGTTAGGTTAGGTTAGGTTAGGTTAGGTTAGGTTAGGTTAGGTTAGGTTAGGTTAGGTTAGGTTAGGTTAGGTTAGGTTAGGTTAGGTTAGGTTAGGTTAGGTTAGGTTAGGTTAGGTTAGGTTAGGTTAGGTTAGGTTAGGTTAGGTTAGGTTAGGTTAGGTTAGGTTAGGTTAGGTTAGGTTAGGTTAGGTTAGGTTAGGTTAGGTTAGGTTAGGTTAGGTTAGGTTAGGTTAGGTTAGGTTAGGTTAGGTTAGGTTAGGTTAGGTTAGGTTAGGTTAGGTTAGGTTAGGTTAGGTTAGGTTAGGTTAGGTTAGGTTAGGTTAGGTTAGGTTAGGTTAGGTTAGGTTAGGTTAGGTTAGGTTAGGTTAGGTTAGGTTAGGTTAGGTTAGGTTAGGTTAGGTTAGGTTAGGTTAGGTTAGGTTAGGTTAGGTTAGGTTAGGTTAGGTTAGGTTAGGTTAGGTTAGGTTAGGTTAGGTTAGGTTAGGTTAGGTTAGGTTAGGTTAGGTTAGGTTAGGTTAGGTTAGGTTAGGTTAGGTTAGGTTAGGTTAGGTTAGGTTAGGTTAGGTTAGGTTAGGTTAGGTTAGGTTAGGTTAGGTTAGGTTAGGTTAGGTTAGGTTAGGTTAGGTTAGGTTAGGTTAGGTTAGGTTAGGTTAGGTTAGGTTAGGTTAGGTTAGGTTAGGTTAGGTTAGGTTAGGTTAGGTTAGGTTAGGTTAGGTTAGGTTAGGTTAGGTTAGGTTAGGTTAGGTTAGGTTAGGTTAGGTTAGGTTAGGTTAGGTTAGGTTAGGTTAGGTTAGGTTAGGTTAGGTTAGGTTAGGTTAGGTTAGGTTAGGTTAGGTTAGGTTAGGTTAGGTTAGGTTAGGTTAGGTTAGGTTAGGTTAGGTTAGGTTAGGTTAGGTTAGGTTAGGTTAGGTTAGGTTAGGTTAGGTTAGGTTAGGTTAGGTTAGGTTAGGTTAGGTTAGGTTAGGTTAGGTTAGGTTAGGTTAGGTTAGGTTAGGTTAGGTTAGGTTAGGTTAGGTTAGGTTAGGTTAGGTTAGGTTAGGTTAGGTTAGGTTAGGTTAGGTTAGGTTAGGTTAGGTTAGGTTAGGTTAGGTTAGGTTAGGTTAGGTTAGGTTAGGTTAGGTTAGGTTAGGTTAGGTTAGGTTAGGTTAGGTTAGGTTAGGTTAGGTTAGGTTAGGTTAGGTTAGGTTAGGTTAGGTTAGGTTAGGTTAGGTTAGGTTAGGTTAGGTTAGGTTAGGTTAGGTTAGGTTAGGTTAGGTTAGGTTAGGTTAGGTTAGGTTAGGTTAGGTTAGGTTAGGTTAGGTTAGGTTAGGTTAGGTTAGGTTAGGTTAGGTTAGGTTAGGTTAGGTTAGGTTAGGTTAGGTTAGGTTAGGTTAGGTTAGGTTAGGTTAGGTTAGGTTAGGTTAGGTTAGGTTAGGTTAGGTTAGGTTAGGTTAGGTTAGGTTAGGTTAGGTTAGGTTAGGTTAGGTTAGGTTAGGTTAGGTTAGGTTAGGTTAGGTTAGGTTAGGTTAGGTTAGGTTAGGTTAGGTTAGGTTAGGTTAGGTTAGGTTAGGTTAGGTTAGGTTAGGTTAGGTTAGGTTAGGTTAGGTTAGGTTAGGTTAGGTTAGGTTAGGTTAGGTTAGGTTAGGTTAGGTTAGGTTAGGTTAGGTTAGGTTAGGTTAGGTTAGGTTAGGTTAGGTTAGGTTAGGTTAGGTTAGGTTAGGTTAGGTTAGGTTAGGTTAGGTTAGGTTAGGTTAGGTTAGGTTAGGTTAGGTTAGGTTAGGTTAGGTTAGGTTAGGTTAGGTTAGGTTAGGTTAGGTTAGGTTAGGTTAGGTTAGGTTAGGTTAGGTTAGGTTAGGTTAGGTTAGGTTAGGTTAGGTTAGGTTAGGTTAGGTTAGGTTAGGTTAGGTTAGGTTAGGTTAGGTTAGGTTAGGTTAGGTTAGGTTAGGTTAGGTTAGGTTAGGTTAGGTTAGGTTAGGTTAGGTTAGGTTAGGTTAGGTTAGGTTAGGTTAGGTTAGGTTAGGTTAGGTTAGGTTAGGTTAGGTTAGGTTAGGTTAGGTTAGGTTAGGTTAGGTTAGGTTAGGTTAGGTTAGGTTAGGTTAGGTTAGGTTAGGTTAGGTTAGGTTAGGTTAGGTTAGGTTAGGTTAGGTTAGGTTAGGTTAGGTTAGGTTAGGTTAGGTTAGGTTAGGTTAGGTTAGGTTAGGTTAGGTTAGGTTAGGTTAGGTTAGGTTAGGTTAGGTTAGGTTAGGTTAGGTTAGGTTAGGTTAGGTTAGGTTAGGTTAGGTTAGGTTAGGTTAGGTTAGGTTAGGTTAGGTTAGGTTAGGTTAGGTTAGGTTAGGTTAGGTTAGGTTAGGTTAGGTTAGGTTAGGTTAGGTTAGGTTAGGTTAGGTTAGGTTAGGTTAGGTTAGGTTAGGTTAGGTTAGGTTAGGTTAGGTTAGGTTAGGTTAGGTTAGGTTAGGTTAGGTTAGGTTAGGTTAGGTTAGGTTAGGTTAGGTTAGGTTAGGTTAGGTTAGGTTAGGTTAGGTTAGGTTAGGTTAGGTTAGGTTAGGTTAGGTTAGGTTAGGTTAGGTTAGGTTAGGTTAGGTTAGGTTAGGTTAGGTTAGGTTAGGTTAGGTTAGGTTAGGTTAGGTTAGGTTAGGTTAGGTTAGGTTAGGTTAGGTTAGGTTAGGTTAGGTTAGGTTAGGTTAGGTTAGGTTAGGTTAGGTTAGGTTAGGTTAGGTTAGGTTAGGTTAGGTTAGGTTAGGTTAGGTTAGGTTAGGTTAGGTTAGGTTAGGTTAGGTTAGGTTAGGTTAGGTTAGGTTAGGTTAGGTTAGGTTAGGTTAGGTTAGGTTAGGTTAGGTTAGGTTAGGTTAGGTTAGGTTAGGTTAGGTTAGGTTAGGTTAGGTTAGGTTAGGTTAGGTTAGGTTAGGTTAGGTTAGGTTAGGTTAGGTTAGGTTAGGTTAGGTTAGGTTAGGTTAGGTTAGGTTAGGTTAGGTTAGGTTAGGTTAGGTTAGGTTAGGTTAGGTTAGGTTAGGTTAGGTTAGGTTAGGTTAGGTTAGGTTAGGTTAGGTTAGGTTAGGTTAGGTTAGGTTAGGTTAGGTTAGGTTAGGTTAGGTTAGGTTAGGTTAGGTTAGGTTAGGTTAGGTTAGGTTAGGTTAGGTTAGGTTAGGTTAGGTTAGGTTAGGTTAGGTTAGGTTAGGTTAGGTTAGGTTAGGTTAGGTTAGGTTAGGTTAGGTTAGGTTAGGTTAGGTTAGGTTAGGTTAGGTTAGGTTAGGTTAGGTTAGGTTAGGTTAGGTTAGGTTAGGTTAGGTTAGGTTAGGTTAGGTTAGGTTAGGTTAGGTTAGGTTAGGTTAGGTTAGGTTAGGTTAGGTTAGGTTAGGTTAGGTTAGGTTAGGTTAGGTTAGGTTAGGTTAGGTTAGGTTAGGTTAGGTTAGGTTAGGTTAGGTTAGGTTAGGTTAGGTTAGGTTAGGTTAGGTTAGGTTAGGTTAGGTTAGGTTAGGTTAGGTTAGGTTAGGTTAGGTTAGGTTAGGTTAGGTTAGGTTAGGTTAGGTTAGGTTAGGTTAGGTTAGGTTAGGTTAGGTTAGGTTAGGTTAGGTTAGGTTAGGTTAGGTTAGGTTAGGTTAGGTTAGGTTAGGTTAGGTTAGGTTAGGTTAGGTTAGGTTAGGTTAGGTTAGGTTAGGTTAGGTTAGGTTAGGTTAGGTTAGGTTAGGTTAGGTTAGGTTAGGTTAGGTTAGGTTAGGTTAGGTTAGGTTAGGTTAGGTTAGGTTAGGTTAGGTTAGGTTAGGTTAGGTTAGGTTAGGTTAGGTTAGGTTAGGTTAGGTTAGGTTAGGTTAGGTTAGGTTAGGTTAGGTTAGGTTAGGTTAGGTTAGGTTAGGTTAGGTTAGGTTAGGTTAGGTTAGGTTAGGTTAGGTTAGGTTAGGTTAGGTTAGGTTAGGTTAGGTTAGGTTAGGTTAGGTTAGGTTAGGTTAGGTTAGGTTAGGTTAGGTTAGGTTAGGTTAGGTTAGGTTAGGTTAGGTTAGGTTAGGTTAGGTTAGGTTAGGTTAGGTTAGGTTAGGTTAGGTTAGGTTAGGTTAGGTTAGGTTAGGTTAGGTTAGGTTAGGTTAGGTTAGGTTAGGTTAGGTTAGGTTAGGTTAGGTTAGGTTAGGTTAGGTTAGGTTAGGTTAGGTTAGGTTAGGTTAGGTTAGGTTAGGTTAGGTTAGGTTAGGTTAGGTTAGGTTAGGTTAGGTTAGGTTAGGTTAGGTTAGGTTAGGTTAGGTTAGGTTAGGTTAGGTTAGGTTAGGTTAGGTTAGGTTAGGTTAGGTTAGGTTAGGTTAGGTTAGGTTAGGTTAGGTTAGGTTAGGTTAGGTTAGGTTAGGTTAGGTTAGGTTAGGTTAGGTTAGGTTAGGTTAGGTTAGGTTAGGTTAGGTTAGGTTAGGTTAGGTTAGGTTAGGTTAGGTTAGGTTAGGTTAGGTTAGGTTAGGTTAGGTTAGGTTAGGTTAGGTTAGGTTAGGTTAGGTTAGGTTAGGTTAGGTTAGGTTAGGTTAGGTTAGGTTAGGTTAGGTTAGGTTAGGTTAGGTTAGGTTAGGTTAGGTTAGGTTAGGTTAGGTTAGGTTAGGTTAGGTTAGGTTAGGTTAGGTTAGGTTAGGTTAGGTTAGGTTAGGTTAGGTTAGGTTAGGTTAGGTTAGGTTAGGTTAGGTTAGGTTAGGTTAGGTTAGGTTAGGTTAGGTTAGGTTAGGTTAGGTTAGGTTAGGTTAGGTTAGGTTAGGTTAGGTTAGGTTAGGTTAGGTTAGGTTAGGTTAGGTTAGGTTAGGTTAGGTTAGGTTAGGTTAGGTTAGGTTAGGTTAGGTTAGGTTAGGTTAGGTTAGGTTAGGTTAGGTTAGGTTAGGTTAGGTTAGGTTAGGTTAGGTTAGGTTAGGTTAGGTTAGGTTAGGTTAGGTTAGGTTAGGTTAGGTTAGGTTAGGTTAGGTTAGGTTAGGTTAGGTTAGGTTAGGTTAGGTTAGGTTAGGTTAGGTTAGGTTAGGTTAGGTTAGGTTAGGTTAGGTTAGGTTAGGTTAGGTTAGGTTAGGTTAGGTTAGGTTAGGTTAGGTTAGGTTAGGTTAGGTTAGGTTAGGTTAGGTTAGGTTAGGTTAGGTTAGGTTAGGTTAGGTTAGGTTAGGTTAGGTTAGGTTAGGTTAGGTTAGGTTAGGTTAGGTTAGGTTAGGTTAGGTTAGGTTAGGTTAGGTTAGGTTAGGTTAGGTTAGGTTAGGTTAGGTTAGGTTAGGTTAGGTTAGGTTAGGTTAGGTTAGGTTAGGTTAGGTTAGGTTAGGTTAGGTTAGGTTAGGTTAGGTTAGGTTAGGTTAGGTTAGGTTAGGTTAGGTTAGGTTAGGTTAGGTTAGGTTAGGTTAGGTTAGGTTAGGTTAGGTTAGGTTAGGTTAGGTTAGGTTAGGTTAGGTTAGGTTAGGTTAGGTTAGGTTAGGTTAGGTTAGGTTAGGTTAGGTTAGGTTAGGTTAGGTTAGGTTAGGTTAGGTTAGGTTAGGTTAGGTTAGGTTAGGTTAGGTTAGGTTAGGTTAGGTTAGGTTAGGTTAGGTTAGGTTAGGTTAGGTTAGGTTAGGTTAGGTTAGGTTAGGTTAGGTTAGGTTAGGTTAGGTTAGGTTAGGTTAGGTTAGGTTAGGTTAGGTTAGGTTAGGTTAGGTTAGGTTAGGTTAGGTTAGGTTAGGTTAGGTTAGGTTAGGTTAGGTTAGGTTAGGTTAGGTTAGGTTAGGTTAGGTTAGGTTAGGTTAGGTTAGGTTAGGTTAGGTTAGGTTAGGTTAGGTTAGGTTAGGTTAGGTTAGGTTAGGTTAGGTTAGGTTAGGTTAGGTTAGGTTAGGTTAGGTTAGGTTAGGTTAGGTTAGGTTAGGTTAGGTTAGGTTAGGTTAGGTTAGGTTAGGTTAGGTTAGGTTAGGTTAGGTTAGGTTAGGTTAGGTTAGGTTAGGTTAGGTTAGGTTAGGTTAGGTTAGGTTAGGTTAGGTTAGGTTAGGTTAGGTTAGGTTAGGTTAGGTTAGGTTAGGTTAGGTTAGGTTAGGTTAGGTTAGGTTAGGTTAGGTTAGGTTAGGTTAGGTTAGGTTAGGTTAGGTTAGGTTAGGTTAGGTTAGGTTAGGTTAGGTTAGGTTAGGTTAGGTTAGGTTAGGTTAGGTTAGGTTAGGTTAGGTTAGGTTAGGTTAGGTTAGGTTAGGTTAGGTTAGGTTAGGTTAGGTTAGGTTAGGTTAGGTTAGGTTAGGTTAGGTTAGGTTAGGTTAGGTTAGGTTAGGTTAGGTTAGGTTAGGTTAGGTTAGGTTAGGTTAGGTTAGGTTAGGTTAGGTTAGGTTAGGTTAGGTTAGGTTAGGTTAGGTTAGGTTAGGTTAGGTTAGGTTAGGTTAGGTTAGGTTAGGTTAGGTTAGGTTAGGTTAGGTTAGGTTAGGTTAGGTTAGGTTAGGTTAGGTTAGGTTAGGTTAGGTTAGGTTAGGTTAGGTTAGGTTAGGTTAGGTTAGGTTAGGTTAGGTTAGGTTAGGTTAGGTTAGGTTAGGTTAGGTTAGGTTAGGTTAGGTTAGGTTAGGTTAGGTTAGGTTAGGTTAGGTTAGGTTAGGTTAGGTTAGGTTAGGTTAGGTTAGGTTAGGTTAGGTTAGGTTAGGTTAGGTTAGGTTAGGTTAGGTTAGGTTAGGTTAGGTTAGGTTAGGTTAGGTTAGGTTAGGTTAGGTTAGGTTAGGTTAGGTTAGGTTAGGTTAGGTTAGGTTAGGTTAGGTTAGGTTAGGTTAGGTTAGGTTAGGTTAGGTTAGGTTAGGTTAGGTTAGGTTAGGTTAGGTTAGGTTAGGTTAGGTTAGGTTAGGTTAGGTTAGGTTAGGTTAGGTTAGGTTAGGTTAGGTTAGGTTAGGTTAGGTTAGGTTAGGTTAGGTTAGGTTAGGTTAGGTTAGGTTAGGTTAGGTTAGGTTAGGTTAGGTTAGGTTAGGTTAGGTTAGGTTAGGTTAGGTTAGGTTAGGTTAGGTTAGGTTAGGTTAGGTTAGGTTAGGTTAGGTTAGGTTAGGTTAGGTTAGGTTAGGTTAGGTTAGGTTAGGTTAGGTTAGGTTAGGTTAGGTTAGGTTAGGTTAGGTTAGGTTAGGTTAGGTTAGGTTAGGTTAGGTTAGGTTAGGTTAGGTTAGGTTAGGTTAGGTTAGGTTAGGTTAGGTTAGGTTAGGTTAGGTTAGGTTAGGTTAGGTTAGGTTAGGTTAGGTTAGGTTAGGTTAGGTTAGGTTAGGTTAGGTTAGGTTAGGTTAGGTTAGGTTAGGTTAGGTTAGGTTAGGTTAGGTTAGGTTAGGTTAGGTTAGGTTAGGTTAGGTTAGGTTAGGTTAGGTTAGGTTAGGTTAGGTTAGGTTAGGTTAGGTTAGGTTAGGTTAGGTTAGGTTAGGTTAGGTTAGGTTAGGTTAGGTTAGGTTAGGTTAGGTTAGGTTAGGTTAGGTTAGGTTAGGTTAGGTTAGGTTAGGTTAGGTTAGGTTAGGTTAGGTTAGGTTAGGTTAGGTTAGGTTAGGTTAGGTTAGGTTAGGTTAGGTTAGGTTAGGTTAGGTTAGGTTAGGTTAGGTTAGGTTAGGTTAGGTTAGGTTAGGTTAGGTTAGGTTAGGTTAGGTTAGGTTAGGTTAGGTTAGGTTAGGTTAGGTTAGGTTAGGTTAGGTTAGGTTAGGTTAGGTTAGGTTAGGTTAGGTTAGGTTAGGTTAGGTTAGGTTAGGTTAGGTTAGGTTAGGTTAGGTTAGGTTAGGTTAGGTTAGGTTAGGTTAGGTTAGGTTAGGTTAGGTTAGGTTAGGTTAGGTTAGGTTAGGTTAGGTTAGGTTAGGTTAGGTTAGGTTAGGTTAGGTTAGGTTAGGTTAGGTTAGGTTAGGTTAGGTTAGGTTAGGTTAGGTTAGGTTAGGTTAGGTTAGGTTAGGTTAGGTTAGGTTAGGTTAGGTTAGGTTAGGTTAGGTTAGGTTAGGTTAGGTTAGGTTAGGTTAGGTTAGGTTAGGTTAGGTTAGGTTAGGTTAGGTTAGGTTAGGTTAGGTTAGGTTAGGTTAGGTTAGGTTAGGTTAGGTTAGGTTAGGTTAGGTTAGGTTAGGTTAGGTTAGGTTAGGTTAGGTTAGGTTAGGTTAGGTTAGGTTAGGTTAGGTTAGGTTAGGTTAGGTTAGGTTAGGTTAGGTTAGGTTAGGTTAGGTTAGGTTAGGTTAGGTTAGGTTAGGTTAGGTTAGGTTAGGTTAGGTTAGGTTAGGTTAGGTTAGGTTAGGTTAGGTTAGGTTAGGTTAGGTTAGGTTAGGTTAGGTTAGGTTAGGTTAGGTTAGGTTAGGTTAGGTTAGGTTAGGTTAGGTTAGGTTAGGTTAGGTTAGGTTAGGTTAGGTTAGGTTAGGTTAGGTTAGGTTAGGTTAGGTTAGGTTAGGTTAGGTTAGGTTAGGTTAGGTTAGGTTAGGTTAGGTTAGGTTAGGTTAGGTTAGGTTAGGTTAGGTTAGGTTAGGTTAGGTTAGGTTAGGTTAGGTTAGGTTAGGTTAGGTTAGGTTAGGTTAGGTTAGGTTAGGTTAGGTTAGGTTAGGTTAGGTTAGGTTAGGTTAGGTTAGGTTAGGTTAGGTTAGGTTAGGTTAGGTTAGGTTAGGTTAGGTTAGGTTAGGTTAGGTTAGGTTAGGTTAGGTTAGGTTAGGTTAGGTTAGGTTAGGTTAGGTTAGGTTAGGTTAGGTTAGGTTAGGTTAGGTTAGGTTAGGTTAGGTTAGGTTAGGTTAGGTTAGGTTAGGTTAGGTTAGGTTAGGTTAGGTTAGGTTAGGTTAGGTTAGGTTAGGTTAGGTTAGGTTAGGTTAGGTTAGGTTAGGTTAGGTTAGGTTAGGTTAGGTTAGGTTAGGTTAGGTTAGGTTAGGTTAGGTTAGGTTAGGTTAGGTTAGGTTAGGTTAGGTTAGGTTAGGTTAGGTTAGGTTAGGTTAGGTTAGGTTAGGTTAGGTTAGGTTAGGTTAGGTTAGGTTAGGTTAGGTTAGGTTAGGTTAGGTTAGGTTAGGTTAGGTTAGGTTAGGTTAGGTTAGGTTAGGTTAGGTTAGGTTAGGTTAGGTTAGGTTAGGTTAGGTTAGGTTAGGTTAGGTTAGGTTAGGTTAGGTTAGGTTAGGTTAGGTTAGGTTAGGTTAGGTTAGGTTAGGTTAGGTTAGGTTAGGTTAGGTTAGGTTAGGTTAGGTTAGGTTAGGTTAGGTTAGGTTAGGTTAGGTTAGGTTAGGTTAGGTTAGGTTAGGTTAGGTTAGGTTAGGTTAGGTTAGGTTAGGTTAGGTTAGGTTAGGTTAGGTTAGGTTAGGTTAGGTTAGGTTAGGTTAGGTTAGGTTAGGTTAGGTTAGGTTAGGTTAGGTTAGGTTAGGTTAGGTTAGGTTAGGTTAGGTTAGGTTAGGTTAGGTTAGGTTAGGTTAGGTTAGGTTAGGTTAGGTTAGGTTAGGTTAGGTTAGGTTAGGTTAGGTTAGGTTAGGTTAGGTTAGGTTAGGTTAGGTTAGGTTAGGTTAGGTTAGGTTAGGTTAGGTTAGGTTAGGTTAGGTTAGGTTAGGTTAGGTTAGGTTAGGTTAGGTTAGGTTAGGTTAGGTTAGGTTAGGTTAGGTTAGGTTAGGTTAGGTTAGGTTAGGTTAGGTTAGGTTAGGTTAGGTTAGGTTAGGTTAGGTTAGGTTAGGTTAGGTTAGGTTAGGTTAGGTTAGGTTAGGTTAGGTTAGGTTAGGTTAGGTTAGGTTAGGTTAGGTTAGGTTAGGTTAGGTTAGGTTAGGTTAGGTTAGGTTAGGTTAGGTTAGGTTAGGTTAGGTTAGGTTAGGTTAGGTTAGGTTAGGTTAGGTTAGGTTAGGTTAGGTTAGGTTAGGTTAGGTTAGGTTAGGTTAGGTTAGGTTAGGTTAGGTTAGGTTAGGTTAGGTTAGGTTAGGTTAGGTTAGGTTAGGTTAGGTTAGGTTAGGTTAGGTTAGGTTAGGTTAGGTTAGGTTAGGTTAGGTTAGGTTAGGTTAGGTTAGGTTAGGTTAGGTTAGGTTAGGTTAGGTTAGGTTAGGTTAGGTTAGGTTAGGTTAGGTTAGGTTAGGTTAGGTTAGGTTAGGTTAGGTTAGGTTAGGTTAGGTTAGGTTAGGTTAGGTTAGGTTAGGTTAGGTTAGGTTAGGTTAGGTTAGGTTAGGTTAGGTTAGGTTAGGTTAGGTTAGGTTAGGTTAGGTTAGGTTAGGTTAGGTTAGGTTAGGTTAGGTTAGGTTAGGTTAGGTTAGGTTAGGTTAGGTTAGGTTAGGTTAGGTTAGGTTAGGTTAGGTTAGGTTAGGTTAGGTTAGGTTAGGTTAGGTTAGGTTAGGTTAGGTTAGGTTAGGTTAGGTTAGGTTAGGTTAGGTTAGGTTAGGTTAGGTTAGGTTAGGTTAGGTTAGGTTAGGTTAGGTTAGGTTAGGTTAGGTTAGGTTAGGTTAGGTTAGGTTAGGTTAGGTTAGGTTAGGTTAGGTTAGGTTAGGTTAGGTTAGGTTAGGTTAGGTTAGGTTAGGTTAGGTTAGGTTAGGTTAGGTTAGGTTAGGTTAGGTTAGGTTAGGTTAGGTTAGGTTAGGTTAGGTTAGGTTAGGTTAGGTTAGGTTAGGTTAGGTTAGGTTAGGTTAGGTTAGGTTAGGTTAGGTTAGGTTAGGTTAGGTTAGGTTAGGTTAGGTTAGGTTAGGTTAGGTTAGGTTAGGTTAGGTTAGGTTAGGTTAGGTTAGGTTAGGTTAGGTTAGGTTAGGTTAGGTTAGGTTAGGTTAGGTTAGGTTAGGTTAGGTTAGGTTAGGTTAGGTTAGGTTAGGTTAGGTTAGGTTAGGTTAGGTTAGGTTAGGTTAGGTTAGGTTAGGTTAGGTTAGGTTAGGTTAGGTTAGGTTAGGTTAGGTTAGGTTAGGTTAGGTTAGGTTAGGTTAGGTTAGGTTAGGTTAGGTTAGGTTAGGTTAGGTTAGGTTAGGTTAGGTTAGGTTAGGTTAGGTTAGGTTAGGTTAGGTTAGGTTAGGTTAGGTTAGGTTAGGTTAGGTTAGGTTAGGTTAGGTTAGGTTAGGTTAGGTTAGGTTAGGTTAGGTTAGGTTAGGTTAGGTTAGGTTAGGTTAGGTTAGGTTAGGTTAGGTTAGGTTAGGTTAGGTTAGGTTAGGTTAGGTTAGGTTAGGTTAGGTTAGGTTAGGTTAGGTTAGGTTAGGTTAGGTTAGGTTAGGTTAGGTTAGGTTAGGTTAGGTTAGGTTAGGTTAGGTTAGGTTAGGTTAGGTTAGGTTAGGTTAGGTTAGGTTAGGTTAGGTTAGGTTAGGTTAGGTTAGGTTAGGTTAGGTTAGGTTAGGTTAGGTTAGGTTAGGTTAGGTTAGGTTAGGTTAGGTTAGGTTAGGTTAGGTTAGGTTAGGTTAGGTTAGGTTAGGTTAGGTTAGGTTAGGTTAGGTTAGGTTAGGTTAGGTTAGGTTAGGTTAGGTTAGGTTAGGTTAGGTTAGGTTAGGTTAGGTTAGGTTAGGTTAGGTTAGGTTAGGTTAGGTTAGGTTAGGTTAGGTTAGGTTAGGTTAGGTTAGGTTAGGTTAGGTTAGGTTAGGTTAGGTTAGGTTAGGTTAGGTTAGGTTAGGTTAGGTTAGGTTAGGTTAGGTTAGGTTACGGTTAGGTTAGGTTAGGTTAGGTTAGGTTAGGTTAGGTTAGGTTAGGTTAGGTTAGGTTAGGTTAGGTTAGGTTAGGTTAGGTTAGGTTAGGTTAGGTTAGGTTAGGTTAGGTTAGGTTAGGTTAGGTTAGGTTAGGTTAGGTTAGGTTAGGTTAGGTTAGGTTAGGTTAGGTTAGGTTAGGTTAGGTTAGGTTAGGTTAGGTTAGGTTAGGTTAGGTTAGGTTAGGTTAGGTTAGGTTAGGTTAGGTTAGGTTAGGTTAGGTTAGGTTAGGTTAGGTTAGGTTAGGTTAGGTTAGGTTAGGTTAGGTTAGGTTAGGTTAGGTTAGGTTAGGTTAGGTTAGGTTAGGTTAGGTTAGGTTAGGTTAGGTTAGGTTAGGTTAGGTTAGGTTAGGTTAGGTTAGGTTAGGTTAGGTTAGGTTAGGTTAGGTTAGGTTAGGTTAGGTTAGGTTAGGTTAGGTTAGGTTAGGTTAGGTTAGGTTAGGTTAGGTTAGGTTAGGTTAGGTTAGGTTAGGTTAGGTTAGGTTAGGTTAGGTTAGGTTAGGTTAGGTTAGGTTAGGTTAGGTTAGGTTAGGTTAGGTTAGGTTAGGTTAGGTTAGGTTAGGTTAGGTTAGGTTAGGTTAGGTTAGGTTAGGTTAGGTTAGGTTAGGTTAGGTTAGGTTAGGTTAGGTTAGGTTAGGTTAGGTTAGGTTAGGTTAGGTTAGGTTAGGTTAGGTTAGGTTAGGTTAGGTTAGGTTAGGTTAGGTTAGGTTAGGTTAGGTTAGGTTAGGTTAGGTTAGGTTAGGTTAGGTTAGGTTAGGTTAGGTTAGGTTAGGTTAGGTTAGGTTAGGTTAGGTTAGGTTAGGTTAGGTTAGGTTAGGTTAGGTTAGGTTAGGTTAGGTTAGGTTAGGTTAGGTTAGGTTAGGTTAGGTTAGGTTAGGTTAGGTTAGGTTAGGTTAGGTTAGGTTAGGTTAGGTTAGGTTAGGTTAGGTTAGGTTAGGTTAGGTTAGGTTAGGTTAGGTTAGGTTAGGTTAGGTTAGGTTAGGTTAGGTTAGGTTAGGTTAGGTTAGGTTAGGTTAGGTTAGGTTAGGTTAGGTTAGGTTAGGTTAGGTTAGGTTAGGTTAGGTTAGGTTAGGTTAGGTTAGGTTAGGTTAGGTTAGGTTAGGTTAGGTTAGGTTAGGTTAGGTTAGGTTAGGTTAGGTTAGGTTAGGTTAGGTTAGGTTAGGTTAGGTTAGGTTAGGTTAGGTTAGGTTAGGTTAGGTTAGGTTAGGTTAGGTTAGGTTAGGTTAGGTTAGGTTAGGTTAGGTTAGGTTAGGTTAGGTTAGGTTAGGTTAGGTTAGGTTAGGTTAGGTTAGGTTAGGTTAGGTTAGGTTAGGTTAGGTTAGGTTAGGTTAGGTTAGGTTAGGTTAGGTTAGGTTAGGTTAGGTTAGGTTAGGTTAGGTTAGGTTAGGTTAGGTTAGGTTAGGTTAGGTTAGGTTAGGTTAGGTTAGGTTAGGTTAGGTTAGGTTAGGTTAGGTTAGGTTAGGTTAGGTTAGGTTAGGTTAGGTTAGGTTAGGTTAGGTTAGGTTAGGTTAGGTTAGGTTAGGTTAGGTTAGGTTAGGTTAGGTTAGGTTAGGTTAGGTTAGGTTAGGTTAGGTTAGGTTAGGTTAGGTTAGGTTAGGTTAGGTTAGGTTAGGTTAGGTTAGGTTAGGTTAGGTTAGGTTAGGTTAGGTTAGGTTAGGTTAGGTTAGGTTAGGTTAGGTTAGGTTAGGTTAGGTTAGGTTAGGTTAGGTTAGGTTAGGTTAGGTTAGGTTAGGTTAGGTTAGGTTAGGTTAGGTTAGGTTAGGTTAGGTTAGGTTAGGTTAGGTTAGGTTAGGTTAGGTTAGGTTAGGTTAGGTTAGGTTAGGTTAGGTTAGGTTAGGTTAGGTTAGGTTAGGTTAGGTTAGGTTAGGTTAGGTTAGGTTAGGTTAGGTTAGGTTAGGTTAGGTTAGGTTAGGTTAGGTTAGGTTAGGTTAGGTTAGGTTAGGTTAGGTTAGGTTAGGTTAGGTTAGGTTAGGTTAGGTTAGGTTAGGTTAGGTTAGGTTAGGTTAGGTTAGGTTAGGTTAGGTTAGGTTAGGTTAGGTTAGGTTAGGTTAGGTTAGGTTAGGTTAGGTTAGGTTAGGTTAGGTTAGGTTAGGTTAGGTTAGGTTAGGTTAGGTTAGGTTAGGTTAGGTTAGGTTAGGTTAGGTTAGGTTAGGTTAGGTTAGGTTAGGTTAGGTTAGGTTAGGTTAGGTTAGGTTAGGTTAGGTTAGGTTAGGTTAGGTTAGGTTAGGTTAGGTTAGGTTAGGTTAGGTTAGGTTAGGTTAGGTTAGGTTAGGTTAGGTTAGGTTAGGTTAGGTTAGGTTAGGTTAGGTTAGGTTAGGTTAGGTTAGGTTAGGTTAGGTTAGGTTAGGTTAGGTTAGGTTAGGTTAGGTTAGGTTAGGTTAGGTTAGGTTAGGTTAGGTTAGGTTAGGTTAGGTTAGGTTAGGTTAGGTTAGGTTAGGTTAGGTTAGGTTAGGTTAGGTTAGGTTAGGTTAGGTTAGGTTAGGTTAGGTTAGGTTAGGTTAGGTTAGGTTAGGTTAGGTTAGGTTAGGTTAGGTTAGGTTAGGTTAGGTTAGGTTAGGTTAGGTTAGGTTAGGTTAGGTTAGGTTAGGTTAGGTTAGGTTAGGTTAGGTTAGGTTAGGTTAGGTTAGGTTAGGTTAGGTTAGGTTAGGTTAGGTTAGGTTAGGTTAGGTTAGGTTAGGTTAGGTTAGGTTAGGTTAGGTTAGGTTAGGTTAGGTTAGGTTAGGTTAGGTTAGGTTAGGTTAGGTTAGGTTAGGTTAGGTTAGGTTAGGTTAGGTTAGGTTAGGTTAGGTTAGGTTAGGTTAGGTTAGGTTAGGTTAGGTTAGGTTAGGTTAGGTTAGGTTAGGTTAGGTTAGGTTAGGTTAGGTTAGGTTAGGTTAGGTTAGGTTAGGTTAGGTTAGGTTAGGTTAGGTTAGGTTAGGTTAGGTTAGGTTAGGTTAGGTTAGGTTAGGTTAGGTTAGGTTAGGTTAGGTTAGGTTAGGTTAGGTTAGGTTAGGTTAGGTTAGGTTAGGTTAGGTTAGGTTAGGTTAGGTTAGGTTAGGTTAGGTTAGGTTAGGTTAGGTTAGGTTAGGTTAGGTTAGGTTAGGTTAGGTTAGGTTAGGTTAGGTTAGGTTAGGTTAGGTTAGGTTAGGTTAGGTTAGGTTAGGTTAGGTTAGGTTAGGTTAGGTTAGGTTAGGTTAGGTTAGGTTAGGTTAGGTTAGGTTAGGTTAGGTTAGGTTAGGTTAGGTTAGGTTAGGTTAGGTTAGGTTAGGTTAGGTTAGGTTAGGTTAGGTTAGGTTAGGTTAGGTTAGGTTAGGTTAGGTTAGGTTAGGTTAGGTTAGGTTAGGTTAGGTTAGGTTAGGTTAGGTTAGGTTAGGTTAGGTTAGGTTAGGTTAGGTTAGGTTAGGTTAGGTTAGGTTAGGTTAGGTTAGGTTAGGTTAGGTTAGGTTAGGTTAGGTTAGGTTAGGTTAGGTTAGGTTAGGTTAGGTTAGGTTAGGTTAGGTTAGGTTAGGTTAGGTTAGGTTAGGTTAGGTTAGGTTAGGTTAGGTTAGGTTAGGTTAGGTTAGGTTAGGTTAGGTTAGGTTAGGTTAGGTTAGGTTAGGTTAGGTTAGGTTAGGTTAGGTTAGGTTAGGTTAGGTTAGGTTAGGTTAGGTTAGGTTAGGTTAGGTTAGGTTAGGTTAGGTTAGGTTAGGTTAGGTTAGGTTAGGTTAGGTTAGGTTAGGTTAGGTTAGGTTAGGTTAGGTTAGGTTAGGTTAGGTTAGGTTAGGTTAGGTTAGGTTAGGTTAGGTTAGGTTAGGTTAGGTTAGGTTAGGTTAGGTTAGGTTAGGTTAGGTTAGGTTAGGTTAGGTTAGGTTAGGTTAGGTTAGGTTAGGTTAGGTTAGGTTAGGTTAGGTTAGGTTAGGTTAGGTTAGGTTAGGTTAGGTTAGGTTAGGTTAGGTTAGGTTAGGTTAGGTTAGGTTAGGTTAGGTTAGGTTAGGTTAGGTTAGGTTAGGTTAGGTTAGGTTAGGTTAGGTTAGGTTAGGTTAGGTTAGGTTAGGTTAGGTTAGGTTAGGTTAGGTTAGGTTAGGTTAGGTTAGGTTAGGTTAGGTTAGGTTAGGTTAGGTTAGGTTAGGTTAGGTTAGGTTAGGTTAGGTTAGGTTAGGTTAGGTTAGGTTAGGTTAGGTTAGGTTAGGTTAGGTTAGGTTAGGTTAGGTTAGGTTAGGTTAGGTTAGGTTAGGTTAGGTTAGGTTAGGTTAGGTTAGGTTAGGTTAGGTTAGGTTAGGTTAGGTTAGGTTAGGTTAGGTTAGGTTAGGTTAGGTTAGGTTAGGTTAGGTTAGGTTAGGTTAGGTTAGGTTAGGTTAGGTTAGGTTAGGTTAGGTTAGGTTAGGTTAGGTTAGGTTAGGTTAGGTTAGGTTAGGTTAGGTTAGGTTAGGTTAGGTTAGGTTAGGTTAGGTTAGGTTAGGTTAGGTTAGGTTAGGTTAGGTTAGGTTAGGTTAGGTTAGGTTAGGTTAGGTTAGGTTAGGTTAGGTTAGGTTAGGTTAGGTTAGGTTAGGTTAGGTTAGGTTAGGTTAGGTTAGGTTAGGTTAGGTTAGGTTAGGTTAGGTTAGGTTAGGTTAGGTTAGGTTAGGTTAGGTTAGGTTAGGTTAGGTTAGGTTAGGTTAGGTTAGGTTAGGTTAGGTTAGGTTAGGTTAGGTTAGGTTAGGTTAGGTTAGGTTAGGTTAGGTTAGGTTAGGTTAGGTTAGGTTAGGTTAGGTTAGGTTAGGTTAGGTTAGGTTAGGTTAGGTTAGGTTAGGTTAGGTTAGGTTAGGTTAGGTTAGGTTAGGTTAGGTTAGGTTAGGTTAGGTTAGGTTAGGTTAGGTTAGGTTAGGTTAGGTTAGGTTAGGTTAGGTTAGGTTAGGTTAGGTTAGGTTAGGTTAGGTTAGGTTAGGTTAGGTTAGGTTAGGTTAGGTTAGGTTAGGTTAGGTTAGGTTAGGTTAGGTTAGGTTAGGTTAGGTTAGGTTAGGTTAGGTTAGGTTAGGTTAGGTTAGGTTAGGTTAGGTTAGGTTAGGTTAGGTTAGGTTAGGTTAGGTTAGGTTAGGTTAGGTTAGGTTAGGTTAGGTTAGGTTAGGTTAGGTTAGGTTAGGTTAGGTTAGGTTAGGTTAGGTTAGGTTAGGTTAGGTTAGGTTAGGTTAGGTTAGGTTAGGTTAGGTTAGGTTAGGTTAGGTTAGGTTAGGTTAGGTTAGGTTAGGTTAGGTTAGGTTAGGTTAGGTTAGGTTAGGTTAGGTTAGGTTAGGTTAGGTTAGGTTAGGTTAGGTTAGGTTAGGTTAGGTTAGGTTAGGTTAGGTTAGGTTAGGTTAGGTTAGGTTAGGTTAGGTTAGGTTAGGTTAGGTTAGGTTAGGTTAGGTTAGGTTAGGTTAGGTTAGGTTAGGTTAGGTTAGGTTAGGTTAGGTTAGGTTAGGTTAGGTTAGGTTAGGTTAGGTTAGGTTAGGTTAGGTTAGGTTAGGTTAGGTTAGGTTAGGTTAGGTTAGGTTAGGTTAGGTTAGGTTAGGTTAGGTTAGGTTAGGTTAGGTTAGGTTAGGTTAGGTTAGGTTAGGTTAGGTTAGGTTAGGTTAGGTTAGGTTAGGTTAGGTTAGGTTAGGTTAGGTTAGGTTAGGTTAGGTTAGGTTAGGTTAGGTTAGGTTAGGTTAGGTTAGGTTAGGTTAGGTTAGGTTAGGTTAGGTTAGGTTAGGTTAGGTTAGGTTAGGTTAGGTTAGGTTAGGTTAGGTTAGGTTAGGTTAGGTTAGGTTAGGTTAGGTTAGGTTAGGTTAGGTTAGGTTAGGTTAGGTTAGGTTAGGTTAGGTTAGGTTAGGTTAGGTTAGGTTAGGTTAGGTTAGGTTAGGTTAGGTTAGGTTAGGTTAGGTTAGGTTAGGTTAGGTTAGGTTAGGTTAGGTTAGGTTAGGTTAGGTTAGGTTAGGTTAGGTTAGGTTAGGTTAGGTTAGGTTAGGTTAGGTTAGGTTAGGTTAGGTTAGGTTAGGTTAGGTTAGGTTAGGTTAGGTTAGGTTAGGTTAGGTTAGGTTAGGTTAGGTTAGGTTAGGTTAGGTTAGGTTAGGTTAGGTTAGGTTAGGTTAGGTTAGGTTAGGTTAGGTTAGGTTAGGTTAGGTTAGGTTAGGTTAGGTTAGGTTAGGTTAGGTTAGGTTAGGTTAGGTTAGGTTAGGTTAGGTTAGGTTAGGTTAGGTTAGGTTAGGTTAGGTTAGGTTAGGTTAGGTTAGGTTAGGTTAGGTTAGGTTAGGTTAGGTTAGGTTAGGTTAGGTTAGGTTAGGTTAGGTTAGGTTAGGTTAGGTTAGGTTAGGTTAGGTTAGGTTAGGTTAGGTTAGGTTAGGTTAGGTTAGGTTAGGTTAGGTTAGGTTAGGTTAGGTTAGGTTAGGTTAGGTTAGGTTAGGTTAGGTTAGGTTAGGTTAGGTTAGGTTAGGTTAGGTTAGGTTAGGTTAGGTTAGGTTAGGTTAGGTTAGGTTAGGTTAGGTTAGGTTAGGTTAGGTTAGGTTAGGTTAGGTTAGGTTAGGTTAGGTTAGGTTAGGTTAGGTTAGGTTAGGTTAGGTTAGGTTAGGTTAGGTTAGGTTAGGTTAGGTTAGGTTAGGTTAGGTTAGGTTAGGTTAGGTTAGGTTAGGTTAGGTTAGGTTAGGTTAGGTTAGGTTAGGTTAGGTTAGGTTAGGTTAGGTTAGGTTAGGTTAGGTTAGGTTAGGTTAGGTTAGGTTAGGTTAGGTTAGGTTAGGTTAGGTTAGGTTAGGTTAGGTTAGGTTAGGTTAGGTTAGGTTAGGTTAGGTTAGGTTAGGTTAGGTTAGGTTAGGTTAGGTTAGGTTAGGTTAGGTTAGGTTAGGTTAGGTTAGGTTAGGTTAGGTTAGGTTAGGTTAGGTTAGGTTAGGTTAGGTTAGGTTAGGTTAGGTTAGGTTAGGTTAGGTTAGGTTAGGTTAGGTTAGGTTAGGTTAGGTTAGGTTAGGTTAGGTTAGGTTAGGTTAGGTTAGGTTAGGTTAGGTTAGGTTAGGTTAGGTTAGGTTAGGTTAGGTTAGGTTAGGTTAGGTTAGGTTAGGTTAGGTTAGGTTAGGTTAGGTTAGGTTAGGTTAGGTTAGGTTAGGTTAGGTTAGGTTAGGTTAGGTTAGGTTAGGTTAGGTTAGGTTAGGTTAGGTTAGGTTAGGTTAGGTTAGGTTAGGTTAGGTTAGGTTAGGTTAGGTTAGGTTAGGTTAGGTTAGGTTAGGTTAGGTTAGGTTAGGTTAGGTTAGGTTAGGTTAGGTTAGGTTAGGTTAGGTTAGGTTAGGTTAGGTTAGGTTAGGTTAGGTTAGGTTAGGTTAGGTTAGGTTAGGTTAGGTTAGGTTAGGTTAGGTTAGGTTAGGTTAGGTTAGGTTAGGTTAGGTTAGGTTAGGTTAGGTTAGGTTAGGTTAGGTTAGGTTAGGTTAGGTTAGGTTAGGTTAGGTTAGGTTAGGTTAGGTTAGGTTAGGTTAGGTTAGGTTAGGTTAGGTTAGGTTAGGTTAGGTTAGGTTAGGTTAGGTTAGGTTAGGTTAGGTTAGGTTAGGTTAGGTTAGGTTAGGTTAGGTTAGGTTAGGTTAGGTTAGGTTAGGTTAGGTTAGGTTAGGTTAGGTTAGGTTAGGTTAGGTTAGGTTAGGTTAGGTTAGGTTAGGTTAGGTTAGGTTAGGTTAGGTTAGGTTAGGTTAGGTTAGGTTAGGTTAGGTTAGGTTAGGTTAGGTTAGGTTAGGTTAGGTTAGGTTAGGTTAGGTTAGGTTAGGTTAGGTTAGGTTAGGTTAGGTTAGGTTAGGTTAGGTTAGGTTAGGTTAGGTTAGGTTAGGTTAGGTTAGGTTAGGTTAGGTTAGGTTAGGTTAGGTTAGGTTAGGTTAGGTTAGGTTAGGTTAGGTTAGGTTAGGTTAGGTTAGGTTAGGTTAGGTTAGGTTAGGTTAGGTTAGGTTAGGTTAGGTTAGGTTAGGTTAGGTTAGGTTAGGTTAGGTTAGGTTAGGTTAGGTTAGGTTAGGTTAGGTTAGGTTAGGTTAGGTTAGGTTAGGTTAGGTTAGGTTAGGTTAGGTTAGGTTAGGTTAGGTTAGGTTAGGTTAGGTTAGGTTAGGTTAGGTTAGGTTAGGTTAGGTTAGGTTAGGTTAGGTTAGGTTAGGTTAGGTTAGGTTAGGTTAGGTTAGGTTAGGTTAGGTTAGGTTAGGTTAGGTTAGGTTAGGTTAGGTTAGGTTAGGTTAGGTTAGGTTAGGTTAGGTTAGGTTAGGTTAGGTTAGGTTAGGTTAGGTTAGGTTAGGTTAGGTTAGGTTAGGTTAGGTTAGGTTAGGTTAGGTTAGGTTAGGTTAGGTTAGGTTAGGTTAGGTTAGGTTAGGTTAGGTTAGGTTAGGTTAGGTTAGGTTAGGTTAGGTTAGGTTAGGTTAGGTTAGGTTAGGTTAGGTTAGGTTAGGTTAGGTTAGGTTAGGTTAGGTTAGGTTAGGTTAGGTTAGGTTAGGTTAGGTTAGGTTAGGTTAGGTTAGGTTAGGTTAGGTTAGGTTAGGTTAGGTTAGGTTAGGTTAGGTTAGGTTAGGTTAGGTTAGGTTAGGTTAGGTTAGGTTAGGTTAGGTTAGGTTAGGTTAGGTTAGGTTAGGTTAGGTTAGGTTAGGTTAGGTTAGGTTAGGTTAGGTTAGGTTAGGTTAGGTTAGGTTAGGTTAGGTTAGGTTAGGTTAGGTTAGGTTAGGTTAGGTTAGGTTAGGTTAGGTTAGGTTAGGTTAGGTTAGGTTAGGTTAGGTTAGGTTAGGTTAGGTTAGGTTAGGTTAGGTTAGGTTAGGTTAGGTTAGGTTAGGTTAGGTTAGGTTAGGTTAGGTTAGGTTAGGTTAGGTTAGGTTAGGTTAGGTTAGGTTAGGTTAGGTTAGGTTAGGTTAGGTTAGGTTAGGTTAGGTTAGGTTAGGTTAGGTTAGGTTAGGTTAGGTTAGGTTAGGTTAGGTTAGGTTAGGTTAGGTTAGGTTAGGTTAGGTTAGGTTAGGTTAGGTTAGGTTAGGTTAGGTTAGGTTAGGTTAGGTTAGGTTAGGTTAGGTTAGGTTAGGTTAGGTTAGGTTAGGTTAGGTTAGGTTAGGTTAGGTTAGGTTAGGTTAGGTTAGGTTAGGTTAGGTTAGGTTAGGTTAGGTTAGGTTAGGTTAGGTTAGGTTAGGTTAGGTTAGGTTAGGTTAGGTTAGGTTAGGTTAGGTTAGGTTAGGTTAGGTTAGGTTAGGTTAGGTTAGGTTAGGTTAGGTTAGGTTAGGTTAGGTTAGGTTAGGTTAGGTTAGGTTAGGTTAGGTTAGGTTAGGTTAGGTTAGGTTAGGTTAGGTTAGGTTAGGTTAGGTTAGGTTAGGTTAGGTTAGGTTAGGTTAGGTTAGGTTAGGTTAGGTTAGGTTAGGTTAGGTTAGGTTAGGTTAGGTTAGGTTAGGTTAGGTTAGGTTAGGTTAGGTTAGGTTAGGTTAGGTTAGGTTAGGTTAGGTTAGGTTAGGTTAGGTTAGGTTAGGTTAGGTTAGGTTAGGTTAGGTTAGGTTAGGTTAGGTTAGGTTAGGTTAGGTTAGGTTAGGTTAGGTTAGGTTAGGTTAGGTTAGGTTAGGTTAGGTTAGGTTAGGTTAGGTTAGGTTAGGTTAGGTTAGGTTAGGTTAGGTTAGGTTAGGTTAGGTTAGGTTAGGTTAGGTTAGGTTAGGTTAGGTTAGGTTAGGTTAGGTTAGGTTAGGTTAGGTTAGGTTAGGTTAGGTTAGGTTAGGTTAGGTTAGGTTAGGTTAGGTTAGGTTAGGTTAGGTTAGGTTAGGTTAGGTTAGGTTAGGTTAGGTTAGGTTAGGTTAGGTTAGGTTAGGTTAGGTTAGGTTAGGTTAGGTTAGGTTAGGTTAGGTTAGGTTAGGTTAGGTTAGGTTAGGTTAGGTTAGGTTAGGTTAGGTTAGGTTAGGTTAGGTTAGGTTAGGTTAGGTTAGGTTAGGTTAGGTTAGGTTAGGTTAGGTTAGGTTAGGTTAGGTTAGGTTAGGTTAGGTTAGGTTAGGTTAGGTTAGGTTAGGTTAGGTTAGGTTAGGTTAGGTTAGGTTAGGTTAGGTTAGGTTAGGTTAGGTTAGGTTAGGTTAGGTTAGGTTAGGTTAGGTTAGGTTAGGTTAGGTTAGGTTAGGTTAGGTTAGGTTAGGTTAGGTTAGGTTAGGTTAGGTTAGGTTAGGTTAGGTTAGGTTAGGTTAGGTTAGGTTAGGTTAGGTTAGGTTAGGTTAGGTTAGGTTAGGTTAGGTTAGGTTAGGTTAGGTTAGGTTAGGTTAGGTTAGGTTAGGTTAGGTTAGGTTAGGTTAGGTTAGGTTAGGTTAGGTTAGGTTAGGTTAGGTTAGGTTAGGTTAGGTTAGGTTAGGTTAGGTTAGGTTAGGTTAGGTTAGGTTAGGTTAGGTTAGGTTAGGTTAGGTTAGGTTAGGTTAGGTTAGGTTAGGTTAGGTTAGGTTAGGTTAGGTTAGGTTAGGTTAGGTTAGGTTAGGTTAGGTTAGGTTAGGTTAGGTTAGGTTAGGTTAGGTTAGGTTAGGTTAGGTTAGGTTAGGTTAGGTTAGGTTAGGTTAGGTTAGGTTAGGTTAGGTTAGGTTAGGTTAGGTTAGGTTAGGTTAGGTTAGGTTAGGTTAGGTTAGGTTAGGTTAGGTTAGGTTAGGTTAGGTTAGGTTAGGTTAGGTTAGGTTAGGTTAGGTTAGGTTAGGTTAGGTTAGGTTAGGTTAGGTTAGGTTAGGTTAGGTTAGGTTAGGTTAGGTTAGGTTAGGTTAGGTTAGGTTAGGTTAGGTTAGGTTAGGTTAGGTTAGGTTAGGTTAGGTTAGGTTAGGTTAGGTTAGGTTAGGTTAGGTTAGGTTAGGTTAGGTTAGGTTAGGTTAGGTTAGGTTAGGTTAGGTTAGGTTAGGTTAGGTTAGGTTAGGTTAGGTTAGGTTAGGTTAGGTTAGGTTAGGTTAGGTTAGGTTAGGTTAGGTTAGGTTAGGTTAGGTTAGGTTAGGTTAGGTTAGGTTAGGTTAGGTTAGGTTAGGTTAGGTTAGGTTAGGTTAGGTTAGGTTAGGTTAGGTTAGGTTAGGTTAGGTTAGGTTAGGTTAGGTTAGGTTAGGTTAGGTTAGGTTAGGTTAGGTTAGGTTAGGTTAGGTTAGGTTAGGTTAGGTTAGGTTAGGTTAGGTTAGGTTAGGTTAGGTTAGGTTAGGTTAGGTTAGGTTAGGTTAGGTTAGGTTAGGTTAGGTTAGGTTAGGTTAGGTTAGGTTAGGTTAGGTTAGGTTAGGTTAGGTTAGGTTAGGTTAGGTTAGGTTAGGTTAGGTTAGGTTAGGTTAGGTTAGGTTAGGTTAGGTTAGGTTAGGTTAGGTTAGGTTAGGTTAGGTTAGGTTAGGTTAGGTTAGGTTAGGTTAGGTTAGGTTAGGTTAGGTTAGGTTAGGTTAGGTTAGGTTAGGTTAGGTTAGGTTAGGTTAGGTTAGGTTAGGTTAGGTTAGGTTAGGTTAGGTTAGGTTAGGTTAGGTTAGGTTAGGTTAGGTTAGGTTAGGTTAGGTTAGGTTAGGTTAGGTTAGGTTAGGTTAGGTTAGGTTAGGTTAGGTTAGGTTAGGTTAGGTTAGGTTAGGTTAGGTTAGGTTAGGTTAGGTTAGGTTAGGTTAGGTTAGGTTAGGTTAGGTTAGGTTAGGTTAGGTTAGGTTAGGTTAGGTTAGGTTAGGTTAGGTTAGGTTAGGTTAGGTTAGGTTAGGTTAGGTTAGGTTAGGTTAGGTTAGGTTAGGTTAGGTTAGGTTAGGTTAGGTTAGGTTAGGTTAGGTTAGGTTAGGTTAGGTTAGGTTAGGTTAGGTTAGGTTAGGTTAGGTTAGGTTAGGTTAGGTTAGGTTAGGTTAGGTTAGGTTAGGTTAGGTTAGGTTAGGTTAGGTTAGGTTAGGTTAGGTTAGGTTAGGTTAGGTTAGGTTAGGTTAGGTTAGGTTAGGTTAGGTTAGGTTAGGTTAGGTTAGGTTAGGTTAGGTTAGGTTAGGTTAGGTTAGGTTAGGTTAGGTTAGGTTAGGTTAGGTTAGGTTAGGTTAGGTTAGGTTAGGTTAGGTTAGGTTAGGTTAGGTTAGGTTAGGTTAGGTTAGGTTAGGTTAGGTTAGGTTAGGTTAGGTTAGGTTAGGTTAGGTTAGGTTAGGTTAGGTTAGGTTAGGTTAGGTTAGGTTAGGTTAGGTTAGGTTAGGTTAGGTTAGGTTAGGTTAGGTTAGGTTAGGTTAGGTTAGGTTAGGTTAGGTTAGGTTAGGTTAGGTTAGGTTAGGTTAGGTTAGGTTAGGTTAGG